>JASVEL010008065.1:0-144156 GCA_032618575.1 Nicotiana noctiflora
AGGCTCTGATACCAAGTTTGTCACGCCCCAAATCGAGGGACATGACCGGCGCCTGACCGGGTTGCCCCAGTCAAGCGGACCTGGGTGCCTTTCACTCCCACGCGTTACCCCTGTGTTGACTGTTTCTCATTAACCAATTATCTTACCAATAAAGACTGATTTCACAATACATAAACATAACCATGTGATTTATTTACTAACAATTCATAATTTATATTTACAACGCCCCATACATATACATAGGCCACAATCCCACAGTTTACATGTCTACGGAGCCTCTAGGATACAAAAGGGAATACAATACTTGCCGGTAACAAGGCCCCGACTATACCTTACAAAATCCAAAAGAAAGTCTGAAATAAAAGTGGCATGAGCCACACTGTGCCCCGAGGAAGAAAGGGGCTCACCAAGACAGGCAGTGGAAGGAGAAGGATACTACTGCCGATGAGCTGAAGTGCCTGCTACTGATCCACCTACAATCATGATACGAATGTAGCGCCCCCGGCAAAAGGGACGTCAGTACACTTGAATTGTACTGGTATGTATGGACAAACTTTGTCCCAAGTAAACTCAAGCCATTAAATTACATCAACAATTTATTAAGCCAACCAACCATGTTTCCACATTTTCCTCATTTCAAATAATTCTCACACAAAGCACTTTCTACAATCAACCAATTTAACAATAACCAATCAATCACGTAAAGAACAAGTAGTCAAACAAAGGGGCAATCAGTGCCCCACAGGTTGCAAACTCTCCTGCTGTCTCCTTTCACAATTTCACATTATTGATTTATGTATCAATTTTTACTAGCGATTTCGATCGCTTTCCATCCTTATTGCCCCCGACCACCCTTATTACCTCGGCCACCCTTATCACCCCAACCCACACCTTATTTCACCACGTTGCGGCGCGCAACACGACCCCGCCTTACAGTTGAAAACACAACAATTTCAAACAGGCAGATAAGGTACTACACACAATTTCAACAAGTTCAAATAAGCAACTTGCACATTGTTTCATGTTCTCAATTACTTCTCAAGCCAATATCACAACCAAGTTACAATGTTTCCACATTCAAGAATATTCACACATGTATATTCAACAATTTTCCATAATTCAAGTGTTTCATCTCTTTCCACAATAAACCAATTCTCAAGTGTTTCGTTTTCTTTTCCACAAGGTGCCATATAGGCCATCATAATCATTATTCACAAATTCTTTACCCAATTCAACTCTCATTTACCTTTCGGTTCATATTTCATACCACAACACTCATAGTTCAACAACAACTTTGAATATCCAACAACAACATCAAATAATCACATACAATTTCTCAAATCAACACATGCCAAACAATTTTACACATAAGGGCGATTTCACAAGAATCAAAATTAGCCATACATACCGGTGATGAGTTTTCTTCCTACTTTATGATTACCCAAGATATCCTACTCTTGCCAACCTTGTTCTTGAAGACTCTTACTTCTACTCACTTCTTTTTACTAGAAATCAAGTTCAATAATCATGCATGAGTGTAAAAATTCTACTTTTAAAAGCTATTATATGAAAACCTCTCTTTACCCAATTAAAACTGAAAATCAAGAAAATAGTTAGGGTTTTTACCTTGAAAATATTGGGGAAGTTGAATCCTTGCCCTAGAATCCCTTGGAGTTAAGTAGTTGAAACAATCCTTGAAGATGAAGAACTTCTCTCTCTAAAAACCCTCTCTTCTCTCTCTAATTTTTGGTAAGATAATATGATAAAATGAAGAAGAAGTGTGTTATATTAAAGAAGAGATCGGGTCAAAATGTTACAAAATCTGGGTCGGGGTCGAATATGCGGTCACTATGCGACCGCAGAACCCACATGCGGTCCGCAAAGTGACCGCAAAATGGCCTCAAAGTTTATGCAGGTTCTGTTAAGGAATGCGGCCAAAATGCGGTCCGCATGTTTGATCTGCGGTCGCAAAATGCACCGCAGATTTGACATGCGATCGCATATCGACCGCACATTTGACGGATTTTGAGAAACTCTCTGGAACGATTTGCGGTCGGAATGCGGTCCGCATGTTGATTCTGCGGTCGCATTCTTGACCGCATATTTGACACTTTTTCGGAAAAATTATTTCTCTACATTTTTGAAACTTAAATCACTACCAAGGGTCCGAACTGCGGCTCGCAAGCTCGCCGCGAAGAATTCTACGCATTCCTAACACATCATTTCGGACCATGACACCACATCTACTAGGTTTTTATGCACAAAAATTTTACGGGGCCTTACATCCTCCCCCCTTAAGATCATTCGTCCTCGAATGAGGATTTTGAAATAAATGAGTTTTGAAAGACATGATATGCAAGCTATCAAAATTTTGACTAACTCTTATATTTTAGAAAAATTTCGCCAGAGTTTCCTTTGTATTATGGACATATCCACCTGTCAGAGGGCCCCCGAAACACATTACCAAACAACAATATACAACTACAACACTTTCCACAACTGGTATACACTTTCTTACCTCAACGAATGCACATATTCTATCACATTGTTACAATTGCACATAAACTAGTCACTTCAATGAATTATTACCTTATTTACCCAATTTAACACACCATGTACACTTAACAAACCATTACCAATCTATACTTACTATTAGTCGCTTACTTAACACATAACTCTTTACAAAATGGAGGAGGCTTTTACTAACACTAAGAGGGAAACAACTTGGACAAGATGACAGTTACTAGGAGTAGAAGGGTCACCTAATTTCTTCTAGGCTTGATCGAACAAATGGGGGTACTTTTCTTTCATCTCTTTTTCAGCTTCCCATGTGGCCTCCTCAACTTGTTGACTTCGCCACAATACTTTAACAGAGGCAACTTCCTTATTTCTCAACTTACGGACTTGCCTATTAAGATGGCAACTGGAACTTCTTCATATGACAAATTTTCATTAACCTCTATAGCTTCGACTGGCATGATGGTGGATGGATCTCCAATCACTTTCTTCAACATGGACACATGGAATACCGGATGCATTGCTGACATCTCGGAAGGCAACTCTAGCCTATAAGCAACTTGACCAATCCTTTGAACGATCCGATATGGCCCGACATACCTAGGACTCAATTTCCCTTTCTTCCCGAATCGCATGACTCCTTTCATAGGAGATACCCTCAAGAACACCCAATCATCGACTTGAAACTCCAAATCCCTTCGACGAACGTCTGCATAGGACTGTTGACGACTCTGTGCTATTTTCATTCTCTCCTGAATAACCTTGACCTTTCCCATAGCTTTGTACACCATATCTGGCCCTAGCAATTCCGCTTCACCTGCCTCAAACCACCCAATTGGCGATCTACATCTTCTCCCGTACAATGCCTCAAACGGGGCCATCTGAATGCTAGCATGATAGCTATTATTGTAAGCAAATTCTATCAGTGGAAAGTGTTCATCCCAATTACCTTTAAAATCTAAGACACAAGCCCGCAACATATCTTCAAGCGTCTAAATGGTCCGCTCGGCCTGACATTGTGCTCGCCCGACTAGAGGAGAGGGTCAATACCGACCATGCCGGGTACTGTGTTTTTTACGCGTACCCTCTTAGGCTGGGGTTCAGGGTCCCACTCCCCAATTTGGTAGTTGACTTCTATCGATATTACAATGTGTGCCTGGGACAGCTCACTTCGTCTCTATACAAGCTTCTGGCGATGTTTTTAAAGTTTGTGGAGTTGACCGCAAGGACTGTCACGCTCCAACATGTGCTTACTCTATACGCTCCTCAGCGAGTGCGGGGGAGTATCCTTCGGATGAGCCCGCGTGGTTTGAAGGGGTTGACGGCTGCTTTAGATGATGAGGTCAAACATCGCCCGTTCGAACAAATGTTTTATATTCTGATCGAGCACCTGGTAGCACATTCTCCAAGATTCCAGGAGACTTGGAATTACAGACGTGAGTTGTCCCTTTTAAGTAGTAGACTTGATTCCCTTCCTCTTCTTATATTTAGATTATCATTGTTTTCGTTATCGTTTCTTCAGCTGAGAGGTCGCCTTCGACTTTGTTTGCCGGACTGTGCGGATGTCTCGAAGCCCTGGTTCCGCACACCGAGGGGGTCCGCTCATGGACATCGTTTTGGGAGAAATATGGTCGGGGGCCAACTGTAGCTAAGAGGTTTATACTCTCCATGTGTGGCTTGTTTCGAACCTAACACATCATTGGGCTGACCTTGTCCTTTGTTGCAGGGAGAGTATACCGAGGCAGAGCCCCTCAATTGGCGTTTCAGCGGCTTGGTGCGATTGCCAGTTTCTTTGCTGCACCGGTGCCATGCCGGGTGCCTAGCTCTACATCGGGTAAGTCTTCCACGGCGTCGTCCCCTTCACGCCGTTTATTTCATGGTGAAGGTCCGTCGGGGACCGTTCGCCCTCGAGACGGTTCGTCTTCGTGCGATGAGGAAGACAGACCTTTGATCAGGCACAAGATGATTTCCCCTCCGGCTCCGTCAGTGGCGGTTCAACCCGTCCCTCTTATTGTGATAAATGTGGATTCCCCTCCTTCTGGGGCGAGGGAGGATGCGGACGTGGCGCACGCTCCAGACAACAGGCCAGGAGAAAATGAGGCTCGGGCTCGAGAGGATCGAGAGGGAAGTGTCGCCCCTACAGCTCAATCCTCAACCCATAAGGTCGAGTTGGGGTAACCTTCTCGGGTGGTCGTGGATATTGGCGTCTCGAGTGCTCCTTCGACAGAGATGGCGGCGGTGGGAGAGGGTTCTACGACTAATTCTGACTTGGATTCTGAGGACATCCACATGTTTCATGATGGGATCACGAGTGCGGAGGTCCACCCGGACGGGAGGTCGCATGTTGTTGAAATTCCTGTGAATGAGAATTTGTTGCTGCTGGACTCCGCTTTGGTGTCGCAGCTTGGTCAGTCGTGTTCTGCAGTTTAGAACGAATCGTTGAGGGGGGTGCCAGACGTTGGTTTGATGAACAAGGTAGCCGTGATGGGGATGAGGGTACGTATTCGAGGGTGGCCGCTTGTTTGTTTCCTATTTATCCCCCTCTTCTTAGAAGCTTTTGTATCCCTGTCTGACCTCTCGTTCTTCATTTTGTAGGCGTTTTTGTTGCTGGTGGAGAGTCTTCGTCGGGCTAATTAACGTTCGGTCCGGAGTACTTTTACGCGTGCTTGACAAATGCCGTCGTTACCTTTTTATTTTTAGCTTCAATTCCTTTTACATCTATTCCAGTATACACTTTTTATTTTCCTGTCATCTTTCGTGGTTATTTTCCTTAATTTGTTTTTATCAAGAACCAACATAGTTTCTGGGTATTTAACAAATTTTAGCATGTTGTATTATATATCTCCCCTATTACCTTTTTCTTCCTTTGTCTACCTTTCTTTTGCAAGATAGCTTCTTTCGTTGATAAGTCTTTGAATAGGGATTCTGAAGAACAAAAATTAATTCATAATAAAACGATCAAATGTATGTGAGAGTGTAGTAATAAAGAGACTATGACGAAAGATAAAAAATAAACATGTTCGAGAGAATAAATAACCTGATGAAGGGTGTTCAAAAAAAAAATTTGTACCTAGTGGATAGTGTTAAGGGTGTTCAAAACTGAATATATAGAGGTAAAAAATAGATTTGACCTTATATATACAGTGTAATTTTTCGGCGAAGGGTGTTCGGGTGAACACCCTTGCGCCCTCCTAGATCCGCCACTGCGGATGAATAAATAACTGCTCAAATAAGGCAATATTTGCTCAAGAATTTAACAGTTGTTGCAGCTTCCCATACTTGGGAGATATAAACCATGTAAATAGGGAGCGATAATGAGCACAATTGCATATTAAACCATTGAGTGGGTAGTCTTTCATTGCTCTTTTTGCTTTGATGTTTTTTTTTTTTTTTTTTTTTGTTCTTTTCCAGAAATTATCAACTTCTCCAAGGGTGCCATATGTGCATTCATTGTTTACATAATTATTTTCTAGTCCTAGGGGTTTGGTATCATTTGATATTACTTAATTCTAGGACAACTTATTTGTAACTAGAAGGGACAACATTGAAAAAATGATGAACGTATTTGTATCTGAATTTTCCCCTTAGCCTATCATATGAAATACCTCATAGTATCGGAGAATGGCTATCCCTACAGAATATGTTTTAACATATAATTTTCTTATCTTTTTGGACTTGTATGCATAGAGTTGGTTCTGAGTGTGACTCTACTGTATATAAATCATAAGTATTAGTCATCCTTTGGGCTTAGATGAATGATGTTCGTGTTGTTCACTCAACCTAACCTCTATTCCTTACATGTGTATTTTTTTTCATTTACAAAACGAAAAGAAAAGTATCATGGGAGTCTCTTTCTTCCGGATTTAGTTTGTAGCCTCTTTTAATTTACTTCCTAATGATTGTTCAAGTATTTATTCTTTGCAGTGCCTTATTATTACGTGATGTGGATATACAAGTGATATCTTGCAATTTGTTTTCTTGCTCATGGATGAACTTTTGGTTCATGCGTACAAGTCATGGTGAATGTATCAACGGTTGTCTTTCCATATGAATGTTGTGTCCCTCACCTCACTAAGGATTACATTCATTTTGAAAGATGACCATTTCTATTGTTGTATTTTAGAATAAGGCATGCTTAGTAACTTAGATTGCACGGATTAGTTGACTTGGACTATGAAGGAGCTTAAGTTTTAATTTTCTTGCAGTTACCTTGAGAAAAATTGAATGGAGATCTGAAAAAGATACAGAAACAGAATTAATAATCATGATCAGCATAAAGAGTTTGAGTGCATGATAATTCGTACATCTTTTGAGTTTTTTGTTGTTTGCATCAAGTATAATAAACTTTGATGACCCAAAAGGCCATCTTCTTCTTTAAAACTCGAATTCGTGTTTCAAGGCCTTAAAAACCTTATTTTATCTCTTTTTGATTTGTGCACGCAGTCTGAGTGCGATTCCGAAAAAGTCTTTATGTGGAAATTTGAAAAAATAATAATTTTGCTTTTAAAAGTTGATTTTAGTTGACCTCGGTCAACATTTTGAGTAAACAGATCCAGACTCGTATTTTGACGGTCCCGGACTGTCCGTAGTAAAATATGGGACCTAGGCGTATACCCGGAATCGAATTCTGAGATTCCTAGCCCGAGAAATAAATTTTTGATAAAAGATGTTAAACTGAAATTGCAATGTTTTTGAAGAATTGGTTAATGTTAATTTGATATTGTTAATATCGGGCCTGTGTTTTGGTTCTGGAGCCCGATACAGGTTTAATATGATATTTAGGTCATGTCTATGCAATTTGGTGAAAAACAGAGTTTATTTGACGTGATTCGGACCTTTGGTAGAGAAAATAGAGTTTTGAAACTATCTTGAAAATTTCATGTGTTTTGATGTTCCATCCATAGTTTTGGGTGTTATTTTTGTGATTTGATTGCATGAGAAAGTTCGTATAATATTTTAAGATTTGTGTTCATATTTAGTTTGGAGCCCTGATTGCTCGGGTGAGTTTTGGATAGGCTGTAGAGTGATTTGGAACTAAGAAAAACAGCAGGTATACTTCAGCTGTGTTGCAGGCCTCAGACCTCGAAAATGCGAGGTTAGGGTTTTCATTTGCGATCACGGTGGAGGTCGCATTTGCGAGGCCTTCATCACAAATGTGAAGGAAGGCTGGGCCAAGCAATCTTCGCAATTGCGCAGATGACTTCACATTTGCGAAGTAAAACTCTTATGGGCAACGATCTTAATTGTGATCATTTCATTTCATCGCATTTACGAAGGATCACGTTCACAATTGCGAACATGCCTTTGCAATTGCGAAGCCAGCTGGAGTGTGGGGAACTTCACATTTGCGATGGTTCTTCGCATTTGCGAAGCTCAGGTCACAAATGCGTCATCTGCAGTTGTTCAAAACATAAGTTAGACGGAATTTTTCATTCATTCTCCCATTTTTCAAAACCTAAACTTCAAGATTCCTAGGGCAAGTTCTTCCCCAAATTATAGGTAAATGTGTCACGATCCGGATTTTTCACCCTCGGGAGTTGTGATGGCGCCTACTAATGTGAGCTAGGCAAGCCAATTATTTGAACAATTTAACTTTTTACCCATTTTATATTCTTTAACAATTACGAGATATAACATTTTAGCAGTGGAATTTAACATAAGCGGAAGAAAAATAATAAGCTATTTGAACATGAATATCCAATACAACTAGTTGAGTCACGACTATCGAGAACTGGTGTCACAGTTTCACAGACAGTCTAAGAATAATACAAATAAAGGTGTGAAAGAAATAAATACAACATTGTCTTTGGAAATGCATGAAAGAAAAAGGAATAGTAGATAGAAGAAGACGCCAAGACCTGCAGACGCCTGCATGACTACCTCGGGTCACCCGATGAGCTAGAATCAGCAATCCCACCGCGATTCGAAATCTACAACATTGGGGTCTACATAAAAAAATATAGATCGTATTATTAGCACAACCGACTCCATGTGCTGGTAAGTGCTAGCCTAACCTCGACGAAGTAGTGACGAGGCTAGAACCAGACTACCAAATAAATTTGTGCAGTTCAAATATATATACAACGGAAAAAGAAATACAGAGATAACCAGCCAATGTGGGAGGGGGAGCATGCTGTGGGGGAGATAACAGTCCAAACAGAAAGACAAGAAAACTATAAAGGAATCAAAATTCCAACCACTAACAAGAATAAGGAAAATAAAGGCAGATTTTTACTTTCTTTCCACATCTTGTTGCAAGCATGTAACCCGATCCCATTTTCTGTATCTCGTAACAAGTGTACCCCCCTCTCCCATTTTATATACCTCATGGTAGGCGTACCACCTGCTCCCATTATTATATCTCATGGTAGGCGTATCACACGCTCCCATTTTATTAAATCTCGTGGTAGGCGTACCACCCGCTCCTATTTTATTAAATTTTGTAGGCGTATCACCCGCTCCCATTTTATTATATCAACAGTTCTTCCAAATGAAATTTACTTCAACAAACGCAACAATTGATACAAATTCATAGTACGCAATAATTATGATTCGCCGAGGAAAACAAAAATGACAAGTAGCAATTAATTATGGACTTTAAGGAGAAAATAGGAAATTTAATATTTAGTATACTAAACATCAAGTAGCAATTTAGTCACGTAAACATGTAGCAATTATAGCAAAAATTCAAGGCGTAATGTTGCACAAGGATACCTTGATCCAATAATAACAAGTAACCCAATAAAGGAAATGTCAACATAAGAATCACAGTAATAGTGGAATAATACGATTAATGCACTTGAACCGATAACAACAAGAAATCATAACAAACGTCAATAAGTGCACGACATCACCCTTCGTACTTTACACTCTTCCTCACCTAAGCAAACTGTCACACCTCCCTTTTTACTACCCCACAACTCTTAAATGCGTATAAATGCACTTGTAGGGTATACCCCGACGCTCAATTACCCAAGACGGATAAAATAACGTAAGGGAAGGAGTTTTTCCAATTAAAGGACAATCGGTTCGGGATTTTATTAGAGATTAATCAGAGTCGCCACTTGGGAATGACAATGGTGTCCCAAGTCACCGGTTAATCCCGAATCCGAGGAATTTTGACTCTTATAAATGTATGCGAAGCAGAGATCCGGATAAGGAACTCTGTTAACCCGGGAGAAGGTGTTAGGCACTCCCGGATTCCGTGGTTTTAGCACGGTCGCTCCACTGTCGTTCTTGACTTTTGTTTGACTCAATTATAGGTTTTAACAACATAATGTGCTTTTACGTTAAATATCATTTTTTAGGAATTTGCGGTATCGCGAAAACACGCCTCGAGTCATACCGCAACCAATACGCCTATGACTTTTGGTGTATTTCAGCTTTACCGAGATTTGGATTTGAGTCGCACCAAGTGCACACTCGTTCATAGGAAGGTATATTAAAATCGTGCCTTAAGATAGTCTATATCGGCTTTTAACTTTGGGAGAGGCTATGGAATTCGCTATTAGCCTCTCCGGTTTTACTATATCATCTTATTACTAAATGGGGGCCCCGCTTGTCATTCGGGCGAGGCTCGTCTCTCTTTTATTTAAAGGCCAATCCTAAGCGTACTAAGATTTTCTATGGGTTATTATGCACAATCTCGACAGCCTTTTGATTGCTTATGAGTTTCCACAGCCCGTCAGAAGCAAATATAAGAAATCTATCACCTGGTTGTAAGATGGATCAGCTCTTAGCACTGGCCGAATAAGTGGTTCTTTAAGATGGAATCGTGGGTGAGCTGGACCAACAGCAAACTCTGGTTTCTTCAGATATGCATCTCCAATTGATCTAGATACTTGTATGATGCCTTTAACACGCCAAGCTCCATTGACATTAACCACAATGCGTGAATCGTCTGGGTGCAACGACATCAGTTCCTTCCTAACCTCCTCGATACTGGCATTATGATCCTTGGTCAATTGCTCGGCAAAAATTTTATTTGATCTCCCTATATGACCTAATGCTGCTCTAGAATCACCGAGATTAGCAACATACAACGTCCTTTTCCAGATAACAACAACTAGACAGCAGCAACCCTTTGTTGCAATTAATGGTGTAATACCAAATGCCCTTCTCACAAGAGAAAGAAAGCCAACTTCAATTGCAGCGAGTGCATTTTTAAGCACTTCTTCATCTATTGTTCCATTTTCTCGGGCAAGCCTTATTAAATGCAGGAAAAGGTGATCACGGACAAATCTTGAAGCCTCAGGGCCACCATGACCATCATAAATCCCAACAAAAGTAGCTTCACGACCAGTATCAACTTGGCTATGATCTTCAAGTACTGAATTAGCTTGGACTACAGCAAAAGAAAACTCCCCACATGAATGTTTCTCATGTTCTCTACACCATAAAAGCACATCATCTTTACCTCCCACAAAAACATCATCTTCATCCTTGCTCATAGGGACATATCGACTCAACAGTCTCCAACATGTTGATAGCGTCCTTACCAGCCTTAGAATAACCATCAATTATAATAGTAAAAGATACCACATCTTTGCCGGGCATACTATCAAACAATTTCCTGGCACTAAGCAAATCACCAAACTATATATAGCTAACAATCAATAACAGTCCATGTAACATCATTTTGTAGGTTACTCTACCAGATTTCTTCTTGGCAGATCAAATTACCAGCCAGGTTCGAACACCAGGCCTTTTCCTCTTAAATTGATAATTCAGTCAGTGTAGTGTGCGAATTCTCCAATACTTATCAACTATAAGGTGCTATCACATTTCAGGTTCAGGCAATTAGAAGTTTGCAATTCTATGTTTACTACTACGTGCGGAGCAACGTCAGAACAAGATCAAATTAATGTCAAGAAAGCAGTGTTTATCGAATCTTGTACATTACTCTTAAGAGGACAGAAATAGGCTCAGAAACTTACACAAACAGAGCAATAGTTTCTAATTAATCTAATCGCTGCAATTAAATTAACTAATATAGAGCCATAGATACATTCAGAGATCAACATAGCTTCAAACGAATCGTCAAAGTTGAACCATGATCTCGGATCAAAACTCAATAACAACTCTCTAACAATTGAAAATAATTTGTCTCAACTCAAATCCAGTTTGACAAAAAAAACCGAGCTATAAGAACAACTTCAATGTAACTCATGTTTGAATTCCAAAATCGAATCTAAATATCAACTGTAGTGTTTTCCTTAATATTGATGAACTAAGATAAAATCAAAATAACAATCTAAATCGAAAATCGAGTAGAACAACAAAACAGAGCAATCACCTAAACAAAACAAATCTGTATATATATCATATGAACAGTTCGGATGAAAAGAATCAATCGTTGAGAAGAATCGTCCAATAGAACCACACAAAAACAAATTGTAAAAATATTTACATTCAAACATGAATTGAAACAAAATACAAGTAGTAGTAGAGGATTCAATTCAATTAAAACCGTATAACAGGGAAACGAAATAGACCTGTTGAAGCTAAAATAACAGTAGGAGATTCAACGACAACTCAACTTCAAGTTCCAGAATCCAAATGAGATACAGCTTTGAAATCGGACAGAAACAATATTACACAATTGAAATCGGAAAAGAAGAAGGTCGCTCAATCGAAACTAAAACCCTAGCTCTTTCTCTGAACTTAGCGATTTCTCCCGTCCTCTCCAAATCTTCTCTCCAAAAAATCTCCGAATTTTCGCCCTCGTTCCCTCTGGAATTCCCCATCTCCTCCTCTGAAATAGCATTCGCTTTGTTGAATGAGAGGAGTGAAGATAGAGACACGCTATTTTCGTGTCTCTATGGTGTGGGCTAAAAGACTTGGGGCAAGCGGGTTTGGGCCGGGGTGTGGACGGGTTTAGTCTTGGGCCTGGGCGGATGGGAGGGTTTTGGCTCAATTAAACTTTGGCCCAGATTGGTCATTTTAAGAACAAATTCTTTTCCTTCTTTGTTTTTGTCTTTTTTTTTTCAGAATTAATATAAGAATCTAAATTAAAACTTAATTGACACATCAAAACACTAATTAAACCTAGATGACAATTATCATAGTTAATTAACTATCAAATTTAAAAAAACATATCAAAAATCAAAGTAAAACTTAAAGAGTGCAACTATTTTTGTGATTTTCCCTTTTTCTATAAAATAACTTGATTACCTATTAATACCAAAATTAACTCCTAAATTCTCATGCCTATTTTGTATTTATTTATTTTTTACTTGAATTAACATGAATTAACACACAAATTGTAAAAATAAAGAAAAGTTATTTATTTTGAATTTATGGGAATAACTCATATATAGGGTAAAAATCACGTGCTCACAGCTGCCCCTCTTTGCTCGGGAACACGAAGAGTTTTCGTGCAAAGATAAGTGAGCAACTATGAACGATTTTTACCCGTTCGAGTATTCCGTTGTGAAGCATTTTGAAAAGCTTTGACCGCACCCTACTTCAGAGGTTGCCTACATATCCTGGGCTAAACAGGAATCAGGTCAGTGTAGTTCGGGAGTGATGGAGTATCGAGGTTGAGAGTCGAGGTTCCATCCAAGGCTCCGGTCCGCTATCCCGTTATTACATCAAAATTGAAAAAGACTAACTAAACCTATCGACTACGAGTTACAAAATTCCTATCTATGAGTCTTCTGAAGCTTGATCTTGAGTTGGTTGGTGCTTCATGCGGACCCTGATCTGAATCTTGATGCTTGTTAGCCACAGGTGTTGGTTCAATCTTCTTCAACTTTTGGATCAAGTCCGGACATATAGTGCCCATGATTTCAGGTGGGCTCCTAGTTGCTGAGCCTTGACTTGTATTTCTCTTTCACTGGCATTCTTGTTACTGCCTCGACTTGTTCAACTTCTTTTCACCGGCATTCTTGTTCTTGCCTCGACTTGTTCAACTTCTTCAATATTTCGTCCATTCTCCAAGTGGACCTCTGCTTGTGACAAAATAAACAACCAAAGAAAGATTTTTCTGCCCCAGTATGGTGACTGGGCACATCATGTTATTGAATGTCAAAATTTCATCATCATTTTTTTTTTTAAATGCAGATATGTATGAGATGCAATGCAGAAAAATATTCCCGTGTTAGAAGGTGGGCCCGTATTTGAAGGTGGGCACCTACAGAAATTAAACGTGCAATGCGATGCAGAAAAATATTTCCGTATTCGAACGTGGGCACCTAACATAAATTAAACGTGCAATGTGATGTAAAAAATATTCCCGTATTAGAAGGTGGGCGCCTAACAGAAATTAAAAATGCAATGCGATGCAAAAAATATTCCCGTATTTGAAGGTGGGCACCTAACAGAAATTAAACGTGCAATGCAGAAATGTATTCCCGTATTAGAAGGTGGGCGCCTAACAGAAATTAAACGTGCAATGCAGAAATGTATTCCCGTATTAGAAGGTGGGCACCTAACAGAAATTAAACGTGCAATGCAGAAATGTATTCCCGTATTAGAAGGTGGGCGCCTAACAGAAATTAAACGTGCAATGCGATGCAAAAAATATTCCCGTATTTGAAGGTGGGCACCTAACAGAAATTAAACGTGCAATGCGATGCAAAAAATATTCCCGTATTTGAAGGTGGGCACCTAACAGAAATTAAACGTGCAATGCAGAAATGTATTCCCGTATTTGAAGGTGGGCACCTAACAGAAATTAAAAATGCATGAAATTAAAAACTTGTGTTACCTTGACTAAAGGTTATCTTAGGTGAAAAATTCATCAGACTAAGACATTTAACCTTAGGAGAAAGTTTCAACAGACTAAGATTTTCATTCTCACTGGACTATGTCCATTTCAATGTAATCTCAGGAGGATTATCCATCGGACTGAGTTTATGACTCCAGGAGATAATTCATCAGATTGGGTCCATTTTCAATTCAGACTTTCTTAAGCCTTTCACATTCAACAAACTTTTCTTTCCTTTCAACTTTTAACTTTCTTTATTTCCCAAACTTTCGTTTTTCCCTTTTGTTTTCAAATTGCACTATCCCTTTATCTTAGGTGAAAAATTCATCAGACTAAGACTTTTAATCTTAGGAGAAAGTTTCAACAGACTAAGA
This sequence comes from Nicotiana noctiflora, assembly GCA_032618575.1. Lineage (NCBI taxonomy): Eukaryota > Viridiplantae > Streptophyta > Magnoliopsida > Solanales > Solanaceae > Nicotiana > Nicotiana noctiflora. The sequence continues at coordinate 14,602 of JASVEL010008065.1, forward strand.
TTTTCATTCTCACTGGACTATGTCCATTTCAATGTAATCTCAGGAGGATTATCCATCGGACTGAGTTTAAGACTCCAGGAGATAACTCTTCGGACTGGGTCTATTTTCTGCATGGTCTCAGGAGGATTATCCATCGGACTGAGTTTATGACTCCAGGAGATAACTCTTCAGACTGGGTCTATTCATTTCAGACTTTCTTAAGTTATGTCTTTCACATTCAATTCAAACTTATTCTTTCTTTTCAACTTTTAACTTTCTTTCTTTTCCAAACTTCCGCTTCCTTTTGTTTTCACATTGCATTATCCCTTTATCTTAGGTGAAAAATTCATCAGACCAAGACTTCTATCTTGGGAGAAAGATTCAACAGACTAAGATTTTATCCAATTCATCTTAGGTGAAAAATTCATCGGACTAAGACTTTTGTCTTAGGAGAAAGTTTCAACAGACTAAGATTGTATCATTCTCCGATACTTGCTTCATTCACCTTTCAACTTGCCTTATTCATCTTCAAAAACAATTGTATTCACCTTCATGCTCTTCGGATGACTATCCGATGACAGAAAATTTTTCCTGCCCCAGTTTGACAATATCTTTTGCTCCTGTTTCAAAGCAAAGAAAACTCTGTCAGTTTTAAAAATGCGGTGGTTGGTTGTGGCCTTGAACTTTCCACTTGAATGCTTGGCCTGTTCACCGACTATTCTTTTCATTCTTTCTTTGTTCAAAACCCGCCTTCCTTACGGCATGTATGTTGTTCCATTCTTGACGGATCCCACAATTCCGATCTTGAAGTCTATGATTTCTTCAATGATTTCACTGGACAACCTTGGGTGTTTCTTGACTGACTCTTTCTTTTGTCAGAATACACTCCCATATTTCCATTTGTTATATTTTCCCCCGAGTTGGCACTTTGCCGACCTTTGCGTCTTGTACGCACCCCAAACATTTTTATTGTTGCCCGCTCCATTGCACATGTTGCTCTTTTGGCTTAAAGCACTGGCCTTGTCTTTTCCTGACTTACGACAATTGTCGTGTTGTCCAAATCCCATCTTGTGCAATTGGAAAGCTTGGTGGCAAATTTTGAAATCATTTCTATACTTGTTATGACCCGACAGACTCAATAAGAGGGAGGGTAAAACAAGGTACAAAGGATAGAAAGAAAGGAAAACATAATTCCTAACAAGAAACCTATAGAAGAATGACCTATCAGATATGAATAACGACTCTAGCGTCCTTGACATGCACTTCAACCTTCTTTGTATAGCAAATCTGATGTTCAACTCTTGTTGCAAGTTCTGCCGTGAAACCGGTCTTCAACACTTCATTTCTTTGATCTGATCCTTAGTCGACTTGTAGTGCCCATAGGGTTTTCACCATCAAGCCTCTCTCATTTGCTCTTTCTTTCTCTCGACTCACCGTCGCCTTACGGTGCCCGTGCGGGTTTTCACCGATAAGACTCTCTCATTTTGATTTCTCTCACCTTGGAGTCTCGTGGTGGTTCTCATCATCTTGAATTCTTCATTCTCCTTTGTTCGGACTGGAGTGTTGCCCTTGATGTGATTCACCTTTGCTCGTTTGACTCGGCATTTCTTGACGATTGGTCGGAAGGTCTTCCTTTGGACCGTAATGCAGACTTTTGGATGGGATATAGAAAAAAGGATATAAAGGCTCAAAAATATTTCATCGTGGGTTAAAATTACAACTTTCGGAATCTTATTTATTCGACAACCATAACTTCTGCCCCAGTTTCAATATATGGGGAATTTTTGGATTTTTCCTTTATTGTGACTGAACCTCAGTGAGGCTGCCTACGTACCCTTTCGGGATCAAGTCAAACGTAGTTCATTACTACGCCAGCAATTAATGAATTTCTTTTGACTTTTTCCCGATTTCTTTGTCTTTTTATTTTATTTTATTTTTTTCTTTTTTTTTCTTTTCATATTTTTTTTCATTTTTTCTTTCTTTTTGTTTCTCCATTTGATTTCCCTGCTAAATCTTCAATTTTTGTTGTTGATTCCGAAAGAGGGATATGAAAGAATTTATTCATTTAGGCTCAAAGGGGTAGCAATGGACGAAGTGTTTGGATAGCCGAATAAAATGCCTTCGTCATTCCAATCCTCAAAACCTACCAAGTACAAACTACACAGTTAAACACCTTTGAGTGATTCACATATTTGCCTTGATGACTCTCAGTGCCATTGGGCAACAATCCCGATACCACGAATTGTTCCTTTAACTTTGGGGTATTTTTGCCTTTGGCTTTAAACCGATGATGCATTTCCAAGGCATTTCTTTACGCTTTCTGCAATGTTCACTTGATTCCGGCTTCACAGTATTCCAATATGTTTTTATTTCTTCCGAGTATCATTACATCTTCAACATTGTTTCATTGACTTTTAAAATCAGGCTTAGAATTATGTGCATGTCATGTTGCTAAAGTTAGTATGAGAAGAAATACAAAGTGATCAGAAATGGAATGACTAGGAATGATGGGAAATAGAGAGTTGTATTAAACTGATGGGTTGAAACAACAAGACGAACAACAAAATGAACAGACTAGACTAGAATTACAAACCTAGACGACACTAAACAAATTTATTACTAAACAAAGCAAAGTGGAAAGATAGAAGGGTTTTGACTCTCAAGACAACGTCCGGATTACAACACTGAAATAACCCGGGCAAAAGAGATGACACCAAAATATACCACCAAAACTCCAAGAGACGGAGCGCCTTCCCAATTGACAAGCATGGCATCCTAGCCACTAAATTCTGCATTAATGTTGCCAAGATCACTTTCTGTTTCAATATCTTCAACTTCAGTTGACCTCCCAAGAAGATTTTCATCACCCACGTCACCGGGCATCATTCCCACAAAATGTGCTCCATTATGTGCAGGTAAAGGATTCTGTGCAATGTTTTGGATGCCACTGCCTTGGACCGCAATTATTCCTTCCCGAATCATTCTTTCTATCTCTCTTTTCAAATCCCGACAACTTTCAACATCATGTCCCGGGGCATTGGAGTGGTATTCACACCTTTTGGATGAGTCAAAACTTCTCGCACGTCGGTCCACCCGATTTGGAGGGACGGGTGCAATCATGCCATGTCGTTTTAACTTCTCAAACAAGCTTGCATAGGACTCTCCTATTGGTGTAAAATTATCTTTCAACTTATGTTCCTTTCCATACCCCTGGCTTGGATGTGGGTTATAAGGTATTTGAAAATTTTGCGGAGGCTGGTAAAGATTTTGTGATGTTCGGGCTCGCTTTCTTGGGTGTTTTGAGGATTGAGCAACATACTAGACTGGATCAACAAAGTATGGAGGGTTCTGAGGTGGGTAGTAATGCTTAAGAGGGTTATGGAAAACTTGATGAGGTTGCATATACCGTCGAGATGTTCTCATAGGACCTCTTCTCGACCCTGATGTCATCATGATTTCGTCATCCCTCCCATTCACATCACTGAATTCACTTTGGACATCCTGAGCCGCATTTTTGAGAGCTGCTTGACTTATAATTTTGCCCGTCTTAAGACCATCTTCCACCATTTCTCCCATTTTGATTATTTCTTCAAAGGAGTGACCAACTGCAGATATCATGTTTTGAAAGTAATCCGGCTCTTGAGCCTGAAGGAAAACAATGGCCAACTCGTGATCATTCATGGGTGGCTTAGCTCTCGCTGCCTGCTCTCTCCATTTGATGGCATATTCCCTGAAACTTTCGGTTGGTTTCTTTTTCAGTTTAGAAAGGGAAATGCGGTTTGGGGTGACGTCAATATTGTATTGAAACTGTTTGATAAAGGCTCGTGCCAAATCATCCCAGACGTGCCAACCAGATGCGTCCTGATCCCAAAACCATTCAGATGCTACTCCCGAGAGGCTTTCCCCAAAATAAGCCATAAGCAATTCTTCTTTTCTTCCCACACCTCTCAATTGGTTGCAATACCTTTTCAGGTGGGCTATGGGGTTTCCGCGTCCATCATACTTTTCCAATTTGGGAACCTTGAAACCAGGCGGCAAGTGGACATCGGGGAACATACAAAGATCTTTGAAGGCAACACTCTTTTGACCTGCCATTTCTTGCATGTTTTTCAGCCGTTGTTCTAATCTCTTCAATCTTTGGGCCATTTCTTCCTGTACATTCTTTCGGGTAGGCTTCTCAACGTTTGCAGGAAGGTCAAACGAGTACGAGTGGTACTCGGGAGAGTGGTATTGTTCTTGTTGTATAGCAGATTGTGACTCGTGAGAAGGTTGTCCTTGGCCATTAGCCCATGCTTGACGCATTTTGGTCATTTGTTGTTTCAATGTTCTGTTTTCCTCAACCACAGTAGGCCCCTGTTGAATTTTCTGACCCTGAGTCTCTTGAGCACTCGTAACAGCTTCGATGTCGGTTATCATTTTCCTTGGATCTTGCTTTCCAATTTACCACAACCAACCACCTCGACTTTCTGGATCAACAAAACGAAACCACCGGGTTAGCGTTAAGGTATTCCACTTATTGATTTCTCTTCTTTTTTTTCTGCTATTTTCTTTTCTTTTTCCCTTTTTGTGGTTCTTTTTTTCATTTTTTTTCTTTCTTTTTTTCTTTTTTGTAGTTTTTCATTTTTTTTCTTTTTGGTTATGGAAATGGTCGAATCCTATGTGGATTGCCTACGTATCATGACCCCGCATGAATCGGACCGAGCGTAGTTCTTGCAAATTAATGCAAGAAATAAAGAGATGTTTATTCGATTTTTTTTTTGATTTTTTTTTCTTTTTCTTTGAAGGAAAATTATAGAAGCCGACTCCAACTACAAACTTGTGTAGGAGATTTCTACAAGAATAAGAATATTTTTGGCGTCAATTATGACTATTTCCACAAAATTGGCCACATAACGGCTTATTTGACAAAATGACTATTTTTTGCAAAATTTTGTTTAAGAAAAATAAGTTTGAATTTTTTTATCCTGTGGCTCATGGGGCATCGTTCGGCATCACCATAAACCAACACAAGACTATTTTTCATAAATTGGCCATGTAATGGCTTATTTAGACAAAGTGGCTCTTTTTGCAAAATTTTATTTAAGAAAAATACAAATTCAAAAATTCCTCATCCTGGGACCTATGGGGCATCGTTCAGCACCGACACAGGCCAACACAAGACTGAGGAAGTTAAAATGCCAAATGTGGCTATTTATGCAAACACCGGCCATGTAATGGCTTATTTGATAAAGTGAATATTTTTGAAAAGTTGAGCAATGACTCAAACTTAATTTTGCGGATACAGCCTTTCAACATTTCCGCGAGGGAATATTTCAAGGCTGTGTCCAAAATTATTTACAAACGACTCAAAGTGGCTACTCTTGCAAAAACAGCCTTCCGGCGTCCTTTTGAGGGACATTCGGCTTAGTTTAAGCAAGAATAGCATCACCCGACTTATTTATAACAAAATAAAAAATTTGACATTTTTTGGTTATTTTTGCAAAAAGGGTGTGAACCCCGACTTCATTTTGCGGCTATAGCCTTGCAACATTTCCACAAGGAATATTTCAAGGTTGTGCCCGCAAATTATTAAAAAAGTTTCAAAGTGGCTATTTTTGCAAAAACAGCCTTCCGGCGTCCTTTCAGAACATTCGGCTATTTGCAAAAACGGCATCACTTTGATTTTATTGACAAAATTAAACACACATTTTTTTTGATTTTTTAAAAGGGGTGGTTGGACCCGATGAGGGTTGCCTACGTATCCCACCTAATGGCGAGAATCAAACCTGCGTAGTTCGGTCAGACTATTTGACCAATTATTTCAAAAAAAATGTTCCACCTATTTTTCAAATTTTCAAATTTTCGAGGTACCTATTTTCTATAACTCTTATTTTCCTCTCTCTCTTTTTTCCTTTTTTTTCAACAATTTTTCTACCCTCGGGATTTTCGCCGGTCCGTATGACGATCAAGGACAATAAAATGCAACACATAACATGCTCGGTCTTTTCCAATACCGGGTCACCTGTCCTAGACGGACCCAACCCCTGTGTTGAGTCCCCTAAGTCAAATATGATGCAAATAATCGTCCTAGACCTATGTTCAAAATCTTACGGTTTCATGGTACTAGACCGTGTACCCGAGTGGACAACTCGGATCGAGGAGGGGGCTACGTACCGGTGACCCGCGGAGTCAATCGACTTTGTAACTTATCCGACCTCTTTTTCTTATTTTTGGTATTGACACTAACAGAAAGGGGAGTCTCAACCAGTAAGCACATCCCCGGGGGTGAAGAGAGAAAGGTTTTCGGCACAATTTTTATATACAATTCACATAATATCAAAGCGATAAAGCACATAGCATGTTGTTAAAATCATATAACGAAGTCAAACAACAACGCGAACGGCAGTTCTAAGGAGCTCGAGTTCTTAAACCCTGAAACCGAAATTCAGGGTTGGGATCCCCAGCAGAGTCGCCAGAGCTGTCACACCTCCCTTTTTACTACCCAACATACTTAAAGCATATAAATACACTCGTAGGGTATACCCCGACGTTCAAATACCCGAAACGGATAAAATAACGTAGGGGAAGGAGTTTTTCCAATTAAAGGACAATCGGTTCGGGATTTTATTAGAGATATTAATCAGAGTCGCCACTTGGGAATGACAATGGTGTCCCAAGTCACCGGTTAATCCCGAATCCGAGGAATTTTGACTCTTATAAATGTCTGCGAAGCAGAGATCCGGATAAGGAACTCTGTTAACCCGGGAGAAGGTGTTAGGCACTCCCGGATTCCGTGGTTTTAGCACGGTCGCTCCACTATCGTTCTTGACTTTTGTTTGACTCAATTATAGGTTTTAACAACATAATGTGCTTTTACGTTAAATATCATTTTTAGGAATTTGCGGTATCGCGAAAACACACCTCGAGTCATACCGCAACCAGTACGCCTATGACTTTTGGTGTATTTCAGCTTTACCGAGATTTGGATTTGAGTCGCACCAAGTGCACACTCATTCATAGGAAGGTATATTAAAATCGTGCCTAAAGATAGTCTATATCGGCTTTTAACTTTGGAAGAGGCTATGGAATTCGCTATTAGCCTCTTCGATTCTACTATATCATCTTATTACTAAATGGGGGCCCCGCATTTTATATTTGATTTGGCGAGGCTCGTCTCTCTTTTATTTAAAGGCCAATCCTAAGCGTACTAAGATTTTCTATGGGTTATTATGCACAATCTCGACAGCCTTTTGATTGCTTATGAGTTTCCACAGCCCGTCAGAAGCAAATATAAGAAATCTATCACCTGGTTGTAAGATGGATCAGCTCTTAGCACTGGCCGAATAAGTGGTTCTTTAAGATGGAATCGTGGGTGAGCTGGACCAACAACAAACTCTGGTTTCTTCAGATATGCATCTCCAATTGATCTAGATACTTGTATGATGCCTTTAACACGCCAAGCTCCATTGACATTAACCACAATGCGTGAATCGTCTGGGTGCAACGACATCAGTTCCTTCCTAACCTCCTCGATACTGGCATTATGATCCTTGGTCAATTGCTCGGCAAAAATTTTATTTGATCTCCCTATATGACCTAATGCTGCTCTAGAATCACCGAGATTAGCAACATACAACGTCCTTTTCCAGATAACAACAACTAGACAGCAGCAACCCTTTGTTGCAATTAATGGTGTAATACCAAATGCCCTTCTCACAAGAGAAAGAAAGCCAACTTCAATTGCAGCGAGTGCATTTTTAAGCACTTCTTCATCTATTGTTCCATTTTCTCGGGCAAGCCTTATTAAATGCAGGAAAAGGTGATCACGGACAAATCTTGAAGCCTCAGGGCCACCATGACCATCATAAATCCCAACAAAAGTAGCTTCACGACCAGTATCAACTTGGCTATGATCTTCAAGTACTGAATTAGCTTGGACTACAGCAAAAGAAAACTCCCCACATGAATGTTTCTCATGTTCTCTACACCATAAAAGCACATCATCTTTACCTCCCACAAAAACATCATCTTCATCCTTGCTCATAGGGACATATCGACTCAACAGTCTCCAACATGTTGATAGCGTCCTTACCAGCCTTAGAATAACCATCAATTATAATAGTAAAAGATACCACATCTTTGCCGGGCATACTATCAAACAATTTCCTGGCACTAAGCAAATCACCAAACTATATATAGCTAACAATCAATAACAGTCCATGTAACATCATTTTGTAGGTTACTCTACCAGATTTCTTCTTGGCAGATCAAATTACCAGCCAGGTTCGAACACCAGGCCTTTTCCTCTTAAATTGATAATTCAGTCAGTGTAGTGTGCGAATTCTCCAATACTTATCAACTATAAGGTGCTATCACATTTCAGGTTCAGGCAATTAGAAGTTTGCAATTCTATGTTTACTACTACGTGCGGAGCAACGTCAGAACAAGATCAAATTAATGTCAAGAAAGCAGTGTTTATCGAATCTTGTACATTACTCTTAAGAGGACAGAAATAGGCTCAGAAACTTACACAAACAGAGCAATAGTTTCTAATTAATCTAATCGCTGCAATTAAATTAACTAATATAGAGCCATAGATACATTCAGAGATCAACATAGCTTCAAACGAATCGTCAAAGTCGAACCATGATCTCGGATCAAAACTCAATAACAACTCTCTAACAATTGAAAATAATTTGTCTCAACTCAAATCCAGTTTGACAAAAAAAACCGAGCTATAAGAACAACTTCAATGTAACTCATGTTTGAATTCCAAAATCGAATCTAAATATCAACTGTAGTGTTTTCCTTAATATTGATGAACTAAGATAAAATCAAAATAACAATCTAAATCGAAAATCGAGTAGAACAACAAAACAGAGCAATCACCTAAACAAAACAAATCTGTATATATATCATATGAACAGTTCGGATGAAAAGAATCAATCGTTGAGAAGAATCGTCCAATAGAACCACACAAAAACAAATTGTAAAAATATTTACATTCAAACATGAATTGAAACAAAATACAAGTAGTAGTAGAGGATTCAATTCAATTAAAACCGTATAACAGGGAAACGAAATAGACCTGTTGAAGCTAAAATAACAGTAGGAGATTCAACGACAACTCAACTTCAAGTTCCAGAATCCAAATGAGATACAAGCTTTGAAATCGGACAGAAACAATATTACACAATTGAAATCGGAAAAGAAGAAGGTCGCTCAATCGAAACTAAAACCCTAGCTCTTTCTCTGAACTTAGCGATTTCTCCCGTCCTCTCCAAATCTTCTCTCCAAAAAATCTCCGAATTTTCGCCCTCGTTCCCTCTGGAATTCCCCATCTCCTCCTCTGAAATAGCATTCGCTTTGTTGAATGAGAGGAGTGAAGATAGAGACACGCTATTTTCGTGTCTCTATGGTGTGGGCTAAAAGACTTGGGGCAAGCGGGTTTGGGCCGGGGTGTGGACGGGTTTAGTCTTGGGCCTGGGCGGATGGGAGGGTTTTGGCTCAATTAAACTTTGGCCCAGATTGGTCATTTTAAGAACAAATTCTTTTCCTTCTTTGTTTTTGTCTTTTTTTTTTTTCAGAATTAATATAAGAATCTAAATTAAAACTTAATTGACACATCAAAACACTAATTAAACCTAGATGACAATTATCATAGTTAATTAACTATCAAATTTAAAAAAACATATCAAAAATCAAAGTAAAACTTAAAGAGTGCAACTATTTTTGTGATTTTCCCTTTTTCTATAAAATAACTTGATTACCTATTAATACCAAAATTAACTCCTAAATTCTCATGCCTATTTTGTATTTATTTATTTTTTACTTGAATTAACATGAATTAACACACAAATTGTAAAAATAAAGAAAAGTTATTTATTTTGAATTTATGGGAATAACTCATATATAGGGTAAAAATCACGTGCTCACAGCTGCCGCCAAAAAGTCAAGTAATAACAGAAAATCAGTAAACTAAACGTAAAGAACAACACAACTCAATTATCAGCATGAATCAGGGTAACCAAGGACAAGTGTACGGCACCACCCTTCGTGTTTTCTCTCGACCTCACTATAGAATCCATACAATATAGGCACGGAATGGTACATCGTGCGATACGGCATCACCCTTCGTGCTTTACACTCTTTCCACACCATAAAATCAATATAATAGGCACAGAATGGTACATCGTGCGGCATGATATCACCCTTCGTGTTTTTCACTCTTTCATCACGAAACAAACAATGTACAACAACCCTCGACTCAGAAAAAACGGAGATACAAAAACAAGAAAACAAGAAAAGACAACTCATTAGTAACTTCAGTAGAAACCGTAATAGTAACGGAAGCATAACAACCAAAAGATGAAAGACATGCAATAACAGTAACCAATATCTAAGGCCCAGGGCTAAGATAAACGCATGTACATAGTTGCAAGCTATCTAAGGTCAACCCTAATCCAGCCCAGCCCAGCCCACCTCCAGACCTTCCTATCAAGGGCCATATCCTCGGAAATACGCAGTCGTACCATGTCTTGCCTAATCACCTCTCCACAATACTTATTAGACCACCCTCCTCTTCTCATACCCACCACGGCCAACCGCTCACACCTCTTTACCGGCGCATCAAGGCTTCTCCTCTGCACGTGCCCGAACTATTTGAGCCTTGCTTCCCGCATCTTGTCATCCATAAGGGCCACACCCACCTTCTTCCGAATATCTTCATTCTTAACTTGTCTATCCTAGTGTGCCCAAACATCCACCTAGCATCCTCATTTCTGCTACCTTCATCCTCTGGATATGGGAGTTCTTAACCGGCCAACACTTTGCCCCATACAACATGTCCGATCTAACCACAACTCTATAGAATTTACCTTTTAGTGGCAGTGGCACTTTCTTGTCACATAGAACTCCAGATGCTTGCCTCCATTTCATCCAGCCCACCCCTATACGATGAGTGACGTCCTCGTCGATTTCTCCGTCCCCCTGAATCATCAACCCAAGGTACTTGAAGCTATATCTCTTCGAGATGACTTGTGGTCCTAGTCTCAAGTCCCTGCCTACTTTCCTCAACTCAGTGCTAAACTTGCACTCCAGATACTTTGTCTTAGACCTGCTCAATTTGAAACCCTTAGACTCGAGGGTCTGTCTTCAAACCTCCAATCTCATTAACATCGGCCCTCGTCTCATCAATTAGAATTATGTCATCAACAAATAACATACACCTTGGCATATTCCCTTGAATATGGTGCGCCAATGCATCAATTACCAAGGAAATCAATATAATAGGTACGAAATGGTACATCATGCGGCACGGTATCACCATTCGTATTTTACACTCTTTCCTCACAAAACAAATAATGTACGACATCGCCCTTCATGTTTTACCACACTTTCTCAGCCAAACAAAATCACAAATATGCGGTGAGGGAATAAACAAGATTATAATAGGAATCCCGGCAAGGAAACAACATCAACAATATCAACATCCCGACAAGGGAGATAACAAATAAGCAATAATATCCCGGCAAGGGAACAATTTAATAACTCTTTCTCTTTTCACTTTTACTTCACAAATCGCTTTATCATTTGAACCAATGCTCCAAAGGGTTCAATCAACTCACTTACTTCATAAATTTTTAATATAACTTGAGATGATGAAAGTGAAGAACTAGACCGTACTTGAGATGAAATTTGAATTGCTATAGATGAATGTTCTATACACTACAAAAAAAACTGGCATTAGCTACGAATGTCGTCGCTAATCTGTCGCTAAAATGCTCGTTGCTAGCAGAATCTTTTGATAATCCGTCGCTAATCCGTCGGTAAATGAGATTAGCGACGGATTTCACGATGTACAAAATTCTCACAACAAATAGAAATCAGTTCTAAAGCATAGATTGTTCAACGAACTCATGAAAATCACATTATAAGACCCATGGTCATGCTAGATATCAATATATAGATACTCGTCACCATGCTTATACGCCGTACTCAACAATAATCACGTTTCAAATAGGACTTGACTCCTAATCCCTCAAGCTAAGGTTAGACCAAACACTTACCTCGATGCCTTGAACACAACTCAAGTCTCAATTATAGATTTACCCTTTGGTTCCACCGCCAATTTGCTTATATCTAATAAAACATTACTTAATTACATCAATAAACGCTAAATGGATCAACCCTAATGCTTGAAAATGAGTTTTAAAAGGTTTTACCCAAAAAGGTCTAAAATGCCCCAGGGCCCACGTTGTCAAAACCCGAGGTTCGAACCAAAACCATATTACCCATTCCCCCACGAACCCAAATATATAATTTATTTTGAAATTGGACCTCAAATTGAGGTCGAAATCCCCAATTTTTGAAAACCTAGGTTCTACCCAAAACACCCAATTTCCCCCATGAAAATCTTTGATTTTATGTTGAAATCATGTTAAATGATTGAAAGAAATAAGTAAAAACTAACGTACAATTTGGGAGAAGTCTTGTTCTTGGAAAATCGCCCAAAGGAGTTTGTGTTTGAAGAAGATGTGAAAATGACTTTAAAAAGAATAGAAAAATGCAAGTCTTAGTTATGGGAAATGCGAACAGGTGTTTGCAATTACAAACTACGACCTCTGCAGATATGGGAATTGCGAAACCATGTTCGCATTTGCGAACTCTTAGGAAGTCTTGGATTTTTTGCATTTGTGAACAAACAGTCGCATTTGCAACTTCAAGCCATCCTAGCGTACATCGCATTTGAGAAGGACGTACTCGCATTTGAGATCATAGAGGATTTCAACGGGCGTGGCATTTATGATATAGACTTATCTTTTGCGAAGGAAGTTGCCCAGTTCACCTCTCGGTTTTGTTATAGTAGGCTCGGAATTGCGATCTCGCATTTGCGAGACTGGCTTCGCAATTGCGAAGCCTGCAGGTCTGAATACTAGAAAATGTTTTCAAAGTTAAAAATGCACCAGTGGCCTATTCAGAACTCACCCGAGCCCTCGGGGCTCCAAACAAAATATACATACAACCTCAAAAATATCCTACGGATATATTTGCGCGATCAAGTTGCTAAAATAACATCATAAACATCGAATTAAACCCCAAAATCCATAAATTCTTTCAAACTTTCCAAAACATCAAATTTTCCAATTTAGGTCTGAATCATGTCAAATGATATCCGCTTTTCATCAAATTTCACAGAAACATCTTAAATCATATATAAGACATGTATCGGGAGCCGGAACCAAAATACGAGCCCATACTAACATGTTCTAATCAAATTTCATTTCTAAATTCCTTAAACAATTTCTTTCAAAAATTTATTTCTCGGGCTTGGGACCTCGAAATTCGATTCCGGGCATATTCCCAAGTTCCATATTTTTCTACGGACCCTTCGGGACCGTCAAATCATAGGTCCAAGTCCGTTTACCCAAAATACTGATCAAAGTCAAATTAATTTATTTTATAGTCAAAACTTATCATTTTTCACACAATATCTCATTTATGTTATCCGACTATGCGCTCGGACTGTGCATGCAAATCGAGATAGATCTAAATGAGATTTTCAAGGCATCAAAGTCATAGAATTTAATTTAAAACAAGTGGTGACCTTTTGGGTCATGACAAAATGATTCTTAACTCATTTCTTTCAATATTTTTACAAGATTTCATCCAAGAATCAAGGGTTTTTCATGGTGGAAATTGGAGATTTTTGGTAGAAGCTAAAGATTTCAAAATTTAAGGATTTAGATCTCAAATTGATGTCGGATTCCAAAACCAATTGTATATTCAGGCTCGGGGGTGAATAGATAATCGAGTTTTGGTCCAGATTTTGGGTTTGGACCAAACGAGCTCGGGTGTTGATTTTTAAGTTTATGGGGATGTTGAAGAATCTATAATTATGGATTGGAATTGATCTCTTTAGCCTTAATTGATGTTATTAAGTTGACTATGACTAGTTACGAGTGGATTGGTGGTAGAATCAAGAGGTAAAACGGTATTTGAGCTTTGCATTGTCCGTTGGCTTGAGGTAAGTGTTTGGTCTAACCTTGACTCGAGGGATTAGGGATTTTTGACTTAATCGCTATGTTAAATTTTATGTGTGTGGCGTATAGGTGCGGTGACGAGTACCTACGCATCGCCAAATTGCTTGGTTAGCCTGTTCCCTTCCCCGTTTCCTAATATATTGCTTTCCTGTCTTAACTGCGGTTTGATTATTGATGCTTCCATGTCTAATTGCTTCTTGATAAATGTTGTTTTCTCTATTAAATTTAGTATTTGTTCTGTAGTTTCATTATATCACACTGTTGGTTTGCGTTGGTTTATTGGTGCTTCATGGTACCCCTTGGTCGGTCTCGCTGTCTAGTATTAACTGATGAAGTTTCATAATTGTAGTGATATTCCATTGTTTTGGTGAGGTATAAATGTTGTAGAGGATTTGAGTTAACTTGTGAAATACTTATTCTTATTTTGTGATTGGTACTGATGTTGTGGGATCAGGTTCATGCTGCAACAAGAGGAATAAGGATGAAATGTGATTGTCTAGTAGGTCGAGTTGTGCACGCAACAAGGAGAAATAAGGGTGGACAGGTGGAATCGGGTTACACACCACAACAGGAAGAATAAGGGTGATATATTGAAGAGTAATAAGGGTGGACTAGTGGGATAGGGTTGCACGCCGTAACAAGGAGTAATAAGGGTGAATATTCATTTTGTTATTGATTATATGATGGGGTCAAGATGCGCGTCGCATCCTTTGTTATATATGCATTCTTCTTTTGCTCAGATTCATTATTGTGGTGTTTCATTCTCAAGAAAAAATTATTGTGGTGTTGAAACTCTTTTAAGATTGGTTATAGTTGAGTATTGGTAGAAAGATTGGGTTCTGTATTTCTTAATGCAAGTTTCTATCCTATTTCATCTGTATTTTCTTCTTACTTTATAATAAAATGTTGTAGGATATATTGTTTATGCCCCGCTATAGTCTTGTCACTACTTCGAGAGGTTAGGCTTGGCACTTACTAATACACAAGGCTAGTTGTATTGATACTGCACTCTACACTTTCTGTGTAGATTTTGGAGCTGGCAGTGACTAATCGAGATGTCGGTTGCTGATATTCAGTCAGGAGACCCAAGGTAGTCCTGCAGGCGCCTGCAGGCCCTAGCGTCACCTCCTAAATTCTATATCTCTATTTTATTTACTATCGAGACAGATGTATTCTTTTCTTTCAGACCAGTATTTGTAGTAATCCATAGAAAGTGCATGAGTTGCGACACCAGTTTCTAGGTGGCAACTATTTTGGTTTTTCTGTTATAGTGTAAAGATTATCAGTTAATTATGTACTTTCACGTTTAATTCAGTTGATTTAGTTTTGTTTATTTTTAATTATAACAAGTAAAGGAAAAAGGTAAACAATTATCTAACATTGGCTTTCCTAGTGAGTGAGATGTTACACGTCATCACGGTCTCGACGGTTGAAAATTTAGGTCGTGACAAGTTGGTATCGGAGCACTAGGTTACCTAGCTCTCACAATTCATGGACAAGCTTGGTAGAGTCTGAGAGATCGGTATGAGGACGTCCGTGCTTATCCCCCAAAGGATATAGAGTTAGGAAGAATTTCACTTTTATTCATCTTTGTCATGTGGTTTGACAATGCTAATTGAACTCTCTACTTGGTTCTTTCGCAGATGGCGGAAACACGCACCATTTCATTACCTTATTAGTAGATCGAGCCCCCAGTGGGAGCTACTACGCGGGGCAGAGGATGAGGCTAAAGTAATGCTATAGGCCGAGATAGGGTTAAGGCATAGCCTAGAGCTCCAACAGCACCAGCGACGGAGCCACAGGTAGAGTTCGATGAGAAGGCCCCTGCCCACACCGTTCCAGTAGGGCCAGCTCAGGTTCCAGAGGGATTCATAGCTACCTCGGTACTCTAGGATGCTTTGGTCCCTCTAGTAGGCTTTATATATGGAGAGTGTTACTCATGTCGACATACTTCTAGTAGCACCAGCAGTCTCTCGGGCTAGGGGAGGAGCATAGACTCCCGCTACTCATACTCCAGAGTAGATAGCTCCCTAGTTTCAGACTCGAGTAGCTCAACCAGTTGGGGTAGTCCTGCCGGGTGTTGTAGCACAGATCAACGATGGATCAACTATGTCTTTTGAGGCCTTTTGGAGATTAGATAGGTTTACCAAGCTTTCTACTACTACCTATGGTGGTACATCTTCAGAGGATCCTCAGGATTATTTGGACAGTTGTCACGAGGTTCTATGAAACATGGGACTAGTTGAGACCAATGGGGTCGACTTTGTTGTTTTTTGTCTATCAGGTTCCGCCAAGAAGTGGTGGAGGGATTTTTGTTTGGATAGAACAGTCGAGTCACCTGCTTTGACGTGGGATCAGTTCTCTCGAATATTTCTGGAGAAGCTTTCCTTATCACCCGGAGAGAGGATTATCAAAAGCAATTTGAGTGCCTTCAGCAGGGTTCTATTACTATCACTCAGTACAAGACCAGATTTGTTGATTTGGCCCATCATGCTCTTCTTATACTTCCAACCAAGAGAGAGAGGGTGAGTAGGTTTATTGAGGGATTGGATCAGCCTATAAGATTTTACATGGATAAGGAGACAGGGAGTGAGATTTCTTTTCAGGATGCAGCCAGTGTGGCTACATAAGTTGAGATGGTTTTACCTCAAGGGAGAGGTCAGGGGTCTAACAAGAGGCCTCGTCACTCCGGTGGATTAAGTTGGGCCTCATCTGATGTCGAGGGACTTTTGGTAGGGGTCATTATCCCAGGCCATTTAATTCAACACTCTAGGCATTCTATGGTGCTTCTAATGGTTGTGGTCCTCACATGCATTATTCAGATCAGCTATCCTATAGTGCACCACCAGCTCCTATCAGTGCACCTCCTATTTAGAGTTATGGCCATGGTTATCCAGTCAGTTCGGGTCGGTCTCAGTTGCCATAACCGCATTATTAGGATGGATGTTTTGAGTGTGGTGGATGTGCACATATCAAGAGGACCTATCCGTGATTATTGGGCATTTTGCCACAACAACAAAGTTCTCGTGCCATGATTCTGGCACCGGTTGCACTACCGCTAGAGGTAGGGGTTAGGGAGTCAGAGGTAGGGGTCAGCCCGCTAAAAGTGGAGGTCAGGCGGTTAGAGGTAGAGGCTAGGCCACTGGGGGCCATCTAGTAGGAGGTCATCCCAGGAATATGGTTCAGGGTGGTGGGGCCCAACCCCGATGTTATGCTTTGCTAGCTAGGCTTGAGACTGAATCCTCATATACAGTTATCACATGTAGTGTTTTGGTTTGTAGTAGAGATGTTTCAGTTCTATTTGATCCAGGGTCTACATATTCCCATATGTCATCTTATTTTGCTTCATATTTTGTTGTGCCCCGTGATTCTTTGAGTGCTCCCGTGTATATGTTCACACTAATAGGGGATTTTATTGTTGTATATTGTGTCTATCGCTCGTTTGTGTTTATTATTGGGGTCTTGAGACTAGTGTAGATCTCCTACTTCTCGACATGGTTGACTTTTCTGTCATTTTGGGGATGGATAGACTGTCACCTTATCATGTTATATTGGATTGTCACACCAAGACCGTGACCTTAGCATTGCCCAGGTTTGCGGCGTTTGGGAGCAAAGAGCTAAGCAACACCGGATGGGACGTGCAGGTGGAGGCTGTAAACACGTGGTTTTTGACCCTCCCCGAGATTTTCTATATTTCTAGCGTAAAATATTTAGTTTAGTTTTAATATAGCTATTTTAGTTAAATTTGACTCTTTTACTTTATTTTTACCTCAAAATGGAAAAATAACAAAAATATAGTTTTATTAATGTTTCGTAGTCATTTTAAACTTGAAAAATGCAAAAATAGTACTTTATATTTTTATCTTTTTATTAAAAACGAAAATTACAAAAATAATTTTTATTAATATTTTGTAGTCATTTTAAACTTGAAAAAAATAGTTTTATTTTAATTATGAGTATTATAGTTATTTTGATTACCTAGGATTAATTAAATAACACCATTCTCGGTTCCGGGCGAAGAATAATATTTGGGTTCAAACTACCCGGTTTTATAATTTTCGGACATAGCCCGTAATAACCCGACACTACACTAAGGGGGGGGGGGCTCACGTGAAGGGGGGAATGCACATGCACACACACTACAAAACACATGCACACACACTACAAAACACATGCACACATGACATGGAGGAAAATGCACATGCACACACATAGCCTAAGAGACAAAATGCACATGCACACACATATCCTAAGGGACAAAAATGCACATGCACACTACTACAAGAAGAGAGAAAAGGAAAAGGATATAAGGTGATCTTGTTCTTGAAGAAGGGAGAGGGGATAACGGCAGAATTGGAGAAAGGGAGAACGGGCAGTAACAAAAGAAGAAAAAAGAGAGAGAGGCGGACAGCAAGTGATTGAAAACAAAGAAAAAAAGAGATTGAAAAAAAACGAGAGCAAAAGGAAAAGAACGAGAGGGGTTCATTTTTAAAAAACAAAGGAAAGAAGAGATTCTTTTCTTAAGAAGATAAATCGGGCAGCAAGGGGCGGGCACGGCAAAAGAAAAGAGAGAAAAAAGAGTGCAAAAAAACAAAAAACACATAAAAAGAACTCAAAAGAAAAAGAAGAGAAAACGGGAGGCAGTAAAGAGAAGGGGCTGGATTCTTGGTCTCTGGACGAAAAGAAAAGGAAGAGAAAGACGGCAAAAACAGGATTGAAAAGAAGAAAACAAAAACGGGCAGCAAGAGAAGCAGTAAACATTTCTGTTGAGTTCGTCGTCATTCGTCGAGGTCCGGTACGTCGTTGGTTAGTCGCTGTCCTTGGTTCCAGTTTGGTTCGAGTTCCGTCCGGAGAGGTCGAGGTTTGAGATCGTCATAAAAGGTTCGTTTTCTCGTTGTGTACGTTGAAAAATATGCATAAATAAAGGTGTTGTTCTTTTCCGATATTGTTCTTCTCGCTAATATTTTGGATCGTTTCGTATTTGATTTACTTTCGTATGGTTCAGACTATTTTTGTAAATATATGATTTTGTTGAACATGCAATGTCGAAGTTAGCTAATGAAAATGACTAATCCTTCATATGCTCGCCAACTAGTTATGCTTTCATTGTTTATGTAATTGTTCACCATAGTCTTGAATTTGCTCACTTAGTTAGCTACTCGTATGTTTACTCGAATTGGTTATAGTTGAGCACGATGTTGTCACATTATGGAAACTGGTTCATTATTCTTTAACTGAACGACATAATTAGATTAAAGGAATCGGGGGTGCATTTCATGTGACCCGACTCCATATTCGAACAAGGTTAAATAAAGAGTGTCGTGAACCACAAGTGCATTTCATGTAGTGTGGCTTGCAACATGTTTTTAAATAATCTTGAATTAACTCCTAAATAAATATAGCGGAATGTAGTTTGCTTTTAAATTAGAATTAGAGGTGTGCCTCGCCTAACAAAATTATACAAATCGCGGGGCCCTCATAAATGTATATGTAAAATATTTAGATTTCGAGATGTGCCGTTTCTTAGCGAATTTCCTAGCCTTCTCAAAAATGTAAATAAGTAATCGCTCTAGGCGCGTATTTTAATAATTTTACCTTCTTAAATACGGGCGTGCATTTCATGCGGCCCAAGTCCAAATCCCAAAATGTTGAATAAGAGTATGTCGAGGATCCGGGTGCATTTCATGTGACGTGATTCGAAACATATTTTTAGGCAACATTCTTTTTCGTAAATAATAATAATAGTAAAAGCGGTAAAGGGATATTAATTTGCATTAAGTATATAACTGTAAAAAATCAGATAAATAAGCCAAATATGACAGTTAAGCGACCGTGCTAGAACCACGGAATTCGGGAATGCCTAATACCTTCTCCCGGGTTAATAGAATTCATTATCCAGATTTCCGGTTCGCGGACCGTTAAATAGAGTCATTCTTTTCCTCGATTCGGGATTTAACCGGTGACTTGGGACACCATAAATCTCCCAAGTGGCGACTCTGAAATAATTAAATAAATCCCATCTCGATTGTCCTTTAATTGAAAAAACTCTTTGCATCCTCGCGGGTGCGGTAAAAAGAGGTGTGACAACCTCCACTCTGCTGGGGACTGAAACCCAGAACCACTGGTTCAGGGTTTAAGAATTCGAGCTTGGAATAATTGTTGTATTTGGCTTATTTATTATCCGATTTTATTATATGTTTGTATTAATGTGCAAAATGATATTTTTATCGCTTTGATATTTTTTGAACTGTACATATAAATTGTGCCGAAACCAATCTCCTCTCTGAGTCTTCTAAATCATGAAGAAGGGTGCACTTCGTGTGACTTCTTTTCTGTATAGTGTCTAATTCCCACCTTAGAACGAGGTTTGGATAAGTTGCAAAACCGGCGAAGCTTCTGTATTCCCGGGTTGCTGCCTCCTCCTCGGCTCGAGTTGTCCGCTCGGGTAAGCCAGGTCTAGAACAATAAACCCAGGTTTTTAAACCTAGAATAACAAAGCTTCATGCCGGATCCCTAGTAGGAACGTTTATTTGCATCATGTTGCATTTGACTTGGGGGACTCAACACAGGGGTTGGGTCCGTCTAGGACAGGTGACCTGAAATGAAAAGACCATCCTGCTGCATCCTGTGTGTTTTACGCATATATTTGCTTCAGATTTGCAGGCTAACCATTTTTTTTATATTGAGAAAAATGAAAAAACAAAAATAGTTTGTTTTTTTTTATTAAAAAGAAAAAATGTTTGTTATAAAAAAAAATGTGTGATTAAAATAAAATAAAAAAATAGTTTCAAAATAGTTTGTTTTTTTTACTTAAAAAGAAGAAAAAAAACGTTTGTTGTAAAATAAAAAAATATGTGATTTCAAAATAGTTTGTTTTTTTTTACTTAAAAAAAAAGAAAAATTTTTGTTTTAAACTTAAAAAAAAAATGTGTGAAAAAATAATAAATAGTTTGTTTCCTTTACAGATGTAGTTTGTTTGACCGAACTACGCAGGTTTGATTCTCCCCATTAGGTGGGATACGTAGGCAACCCTCATCGGGTCCAACCACACCTTTCAAAAAATCAAAAAAATTGTGTGTTTAATTTTTTCAATAAAATCAAAGTGATGCCGTTTTTGCAAATAGCCGAATGTTCCGAAAGGACGCCGAAAGGCTATTTTTTGCAAAAACAGCCACTTTGAATCATTTTTCATAATTTGCGGGCACAGCCTTGAAATATTCCTTGTGGAAATGTTGCAAGGCCATAGCCGCAAAATCAAGTTCGGGTTCACACCCCGTTTGCAAAATAAAAAAAAAAATAAAATAAAAAAAAAAAAAAAAATTTCAAAGTTTTATCTTTCTTAAATAAATTTTGCAAAAAAATAGCCATTTTGTCAAATAAGCCATTATGTGGCCAATTTTGTAGAAATAGTCATAAGTGACACCAAAAATATTCTTATTCTTGTAGAAATCTCCTACACAAGTTTGTAGTTGGAGTCGGCTTGTACAATTTTTATTCAAAAAATAATAATCAAATAAATATCTCTTTATTTCTTGCATTAATTTGCAAGAACTACGCTCGGTCTGATTCATGCGGGGTCATGATACGTAGGCAATCTCCATAAGATTCGACCACAACTGTATATGTATATATATGAAAAAAATAAAAAAAAAAGAAAAAAAAAAATTTGGAAGAGAGGTTTTCAAGGATAATGGAGAAGGAAAAGCTGGAATGATGCATGTAGCGAATACATATATGGTTAACTGACTAGGTGCATTACATCCAATGTGTGGTAACATATCTATTAAACTCTGTGAACTTACAAGTTTGTTGCAATTTCAGAAAGTTTAGCGGTTGGCTTGACAGAATATTCTGGCCAATCACCATTACCATACTAGATCAAAAGGGCCAATTCTAGCAAGCATGTCTAGTTCCAGCAAGAGTCTCGATGGAGAGAAAACAGAGATACAGATAATGAAAGATGAGGTGGACCGGTTAAGACAGCAAATAACAGAGATGCACCTAGCCTGGGCTAGGGGACAGTCACCACCAAACCTTCCTACTCTTACACCAGTTCCAGAGCGTCTGCCTATCGATCCCTCGACAAGTGCACCAATCTATCCATATTATCAAGGGGAAAACCCTTATACATCCCAGGTTCCACCAGCTAGACAAAATACTCCTCCTCCGGTCACCCCTGTTTTCGTGGCACCTCCGCCTGCTACTTTATAGAAGTCGTCCGGTGAACCGCTTTTTCAAATACATGAAAATCATTGTTATGATCCTGAGCCTACCTTTAAAGCTCCTGAACCGCATTCACACACCCCTCACTGGGATAACCCGGCAGAACCGGAAAAGCACTTCAAAAGTTTGGAGCATGATGAAGTTATTCGGAAAGTCAAAAGCCTGGAGCAATCCTTCAGGAATATGCATGGTTTAGGCAACCAAGTCAGCGTTGCTTACAAAGATCTGTGCCCATTTCCAGATGTCCAGTTGCCCGCTGGGTTCAAAATGCCCAAGTTTGATCTATACGAGGGGCATGGTGACCCAGTAGCCCATCTCCGAGGTTTCTGCAGCAAAATGCGAGGAGCCGGAGGGCGAGATGAAATTCCGATAGCTTACTTCGGTCATAGTTTGGGAGGGTCTGCACTAGAGTGGTACACCAGGCAGGATCCCAGCAGATGGTTTACATGGGATGACTTGGCCCAAGCATTCATCGGCCAGTTTCAATATAATCTTGAAATAATCCCTGATCGCTTATCATTGCTAAAGTTAGAGAAGAAACCCGCCGAAAGCTTTCAGAGAATTTGGATTCCGCTGGAGGGAGCAGGTAGCAAGGGTAGATCCCCCGATGAGAGAGAACGAAATGGTAGACTACTTCTTGCAGACACTGGAGCCAACCTACTTTAGTCACCCGGTGACATCAGTTGGTAAATCTTTCAATGAGGTGGTCAAAATGGGCGGAATGATAGAAGAGGGACTTAAGTCCAATAAGATATTGAGCTATTCCGCGTTGAAAGCAACAACTCAAGCTATTCAGAATGGCACAGGGGTTGCATTCGGGAAGAAGAGAAAAGAAGAAGTTGCAACAGTAGAGGAGGGTACTTGGTCCGGATCGAAAGGTCCTTCACATCATTACCAAGCCAGACCCTACTACCCAAATCACCCTAATCACCCTCCCCGAAACACATATCCACCACCAAGGGCTTACAATAACCCTCCAGGACCAGGTTTCCGAGGGAATCATGCCTTCAGAAAGGAAAAGACACAAAGAACATTCACTGAGTTGGGAGAAACTTATACTGCTCTGTTCCACAAATTGAAGCAGATAGGTTTGTTGAGTCCTGTTGAGACAAGATTGCCAAATCCCCTACCCCCAAATGTGGATCGCTCAGTAAGCTGTGAGTATTGTTCAGGGGCTCTCGGACATGATACCGAGAAATGTTGGAAACTGAAACATGCAGTGCAAAATCTTATTGACACCAATAAGATCGAGGTTCAGACACCAGAGGAACCCAACATTAATCAGAATCCATTGCCAGCTCACCCTTAGACCCTACATATAAGAAGTCATGCTTGGTAATCGGGAGGAGTTTTGGTGGTTTGTTTTGTTGTCATTTCTTTTGTCCGAGTTGTTTTCGGGGTTGTGACCCGGATCTTGTTTTGAAGTGAAACCCTATTATCTTTCCATTTTTGGTCATTACAGTTTGCTTAAGTCGTTGCAAGTTTCGTTTCAGTTTTGTACTTTTGGTTTGCTTGTTTGTATTTGAACCACTTCTCCGTTTAGTGAAACTTTTGGTCTTTTATTACCCAGTTCGTCCTTTTGTTTAGTTTTTCTATCTTTAAATTTGTCATTTGTTCGAACGCCAACTCTAATGACATAGCATCGCACATATTGTTGGCCTAATGTTAAGGGTAAATCATTAAGCAATTCAAAGATAATCAGGTCATTTTAAAAAAAGAAATAAAAATGATTTGAGATTATTTGGAGCCCGAATCATGTGAGACTG
Source organism: Nicotiana noctiflora (assembly GCA_032618575.1). Taxonomy (NCBI): domain Eukaryota; kingdom Viridiplantae; phylum Streptophyta; class Magnoliopsida; order Solanales; family Solanaceae; genus Nicotiana; species Nicotiana noctiflora. The sequence goes on from JASVEL010008065.1 coordinate 38,591, forward strand.
GGGCAGGTAAAACATGAAGAAACCCTTAAAGGAAAATTGGCCATGCTAAGACGGGGTTCGCTCGTGATACCGAAATGAAAGTGTCATCCAGCAATACTTTAAAATGATAGATGAAAGGCGAATGGACGATACGGTTATCAATCGTGGCACAAACAGAAGATGTCGTGAATATGTTGTTTGAACTTGGCATGTTTTGAAGATTGGAATGACGAAGGCATTTTGTTCTGCTATCCAAACACTTTATCCATCGTCAACCCTTTGAGCCTTAATTTGAATTCTTTCATACCCCTCCTTCGGAATTAGTTGCAAAGACTAGAAACACAAGTTTGAAAGAAAAAAAAAAGAGATAAAGAAAAAGAAAAGAAAAAGAAAACAACAAAAAGAGATAAAGAAAAGAAAAGAAAAAGAAAAATGAATGAAAAAGAGAAACTTGAAAAAAAAAGGGAATTGGGAACTACGTTTGACCTGATTCCTTAAAGAGGATACGTAGGCGCTTCACAGCTCGGTCATAATGTAAATAAAGAAATAAAAAATCCCCAAGTAAGAAACTGGGGCAAAGAAAAATTGTGTTGATTATAAATAAATTTAGGTCCGAAGGTTGTAAATTGTGAACCCAAAGTTGAATTGTTTTGAGCCTTTAATACCCTTTCTTTCTAGCCCTATACAAATCCCACATTACGGTCCAAAGAAAGACCTTCCGATCGGTCTTCAAAAGATGCCACGTCAGGCGAGTGAGAGAGTCCTATCAGAATATAACACTCTGATTCTCAGCAGAAAAGACTCTGATTCCCAGCAGGAAGGAAACACGAGAGAGTCTTAGTAGTGACACCCTAATCCCCAACTAAAAGTAATACAAATGAGAGAGTCTTACCGGTGAAAACCTTCACAGGCACCATAAGGCGACGAAAGCCTGAGAGAAAATCAAAATGAGAGAGGCTTGAAAGTGAAAACCCTTCGGGCACTACAAGTCGAATAAAGGTGATAATCAGATGGAAATCACGAGACATAAATCGTGAAAGGAAATTAATGACGGAGGATAGGCCATATGTGCATGTCATGACCAGTAGAGTTGGTATCCGCGTTTGATAAGTTTTTATAGTTGTTTCTGGTTAGAGAGTCAGTCCTCCCTTGTCTTCTATTTGTTGTTTCTTTTTATCTTTCTCCTTTTGTCAAAATTCCCCATCAAAGTCAGTCTAGTCAAAACATAGTGAGAAATGACTTCAAAACTTGCCACCAACTTTCCAATTGTTATGCAAGGCAAGGAAATGCCATTGACGGCAAAGAAGTATGGTGCAAAGAAGATTATTAAACTGGGGCAGAAAATTTTCTTTTCAGTTTGAAAATTTTCTGGAAGTCAAGTTGCACTTGGGGAAAAGGAAGAAGGAAAGTCTTAAGGGAAATGGTCTTCGAACCAGTGTCATCCTCAACAGCCTTCAAGAAGAGTGAAACACCAATTTTGAGGAAATGAAAATCCACCGGCAGTGTTATCTTCAGCAAGTTCCGAGATGGTCGGACAACACAGAGTGGTAAAGGGAGAAAGGAAATCTCATAACCCCCAACAAGTTGAGAAACACAGAACGAGGAAGGGATAAATGGAAAAACCCATCCCCAGCAGGAATATCATCTCCAACAAATGAAATCATTCCCCAACAAGTTTTGGGAACCCCGAGCGAGGGAAAAGAGAAAAGGAAAAACCACCCCACAGGAGCGGCACAACCGCTCACAATGTTTTGAACTAACAAATTTTCTTTGATTTGAAACAGGGAAAGAAAGTGCTATTGATAGCGGAAAGTCATGCCACAAGGAAGAACACCAATACTGGGGCAGAAAATTTTCTGCCGTTGTTGAAAATTTTCTCGGAGAAATGAGGAAGGCAATTCAAGATGACGTGTCAGGTTTGTCCACCTTCAAATAGGATGTTTCGAGTTTGTCCACCTTCGAACAGGATGTCTCAAGTTTGTTCACTTTCAAACATTGATATCATGGGAGTATCCGCCCTCGAATAGAATACGATGGGAGTATTCGCCCTCGAATAGAATACGATGGGAGTATTCGCCCTCGAATAGAATACGATGGGAGTATTCGCCCTCGAACAGGATACAATGGGAGTATTCGCCCTCGAACAGGATACAATGGGAGTATTCGCCCTCGAACAGGATACAATGGGAGTATTCGCCCTCGAATAGAATACAATGGGAGTATTCGCCCTCGAACAGGATACAATGGGAGTATTCGCCCTCGAATAGGATACAATGGGAGTATTCGCCCTCGAATAGGATACAATGGGAGTATTCGCCCTCGAATAGAATACAATGGGAGTATTCGCCCTCGAATAGGATACAATGGGAGTATTCGCCCTCGAATAGGATACAATGGGAGTATTCGCCCTCGAATAGGATACAACGGGACTATCCGCCCTCGAATAGGATATTTTACGTTTGTTTTATTTTACATCGTCCTTTGCATATTTCATAAATTATTGCCGAAATGCATTTTTAATTCAAAAGTTGCTACTAAAAGCGAGGCGCCTACCCGTATAACAAAAGGCAAGTCTTCGGCTTTACATTGCAGGTCTCGAAACCAGTAACCCACCATAAAGCCAGAGAGTTACAACAAGGGTTCCCAACGCAAATTCAAGCGCAGGAGTCAAAGGAAGAGAGGGAATGAAGGAAATTTTCCCAAGCATCATTATCCTCAGCAAGTAAGTAAACAATTCCAAAGATATCCCCGGCAACCAAAAGAAAAGTAATACGACCCGTGGGGGAAAGCAATTCCAAGACAAGATAATTCGAGGTAAGAAAATGGTACAAAAGTGCAAAGGAAGGTGATCGGAGATAGGATGAAATTGACGTGAGTTATAGTTGAAGTCGGGGAGCCCGCCCGGAGAATGGAGTGGTGATTTTATTTTGAAGTTGTAGTTGAAGTCGGGAGCCCGCCCGAAGAATGGAGCGGCGATTTATTTTGAAGTTGGTTAAGGAAAGCGGCAGAGTGTAACGGAAATCCTCAGCATGAATCAGAAGGAAGGCAAAAAAAAAAAAAAAAAAAAAAAAAAAAAGGAGGCATGAAGCCAATCCAAAGTGCAAAAGTTGATGAAAGATGTGGTGTGCTCAAGACATGGCCGAGGTCACAAGCACAACATACCTGGTCTTGATCCGAAAAGCAGCACCTGCAACTAGCAAGTATCAAGGTTCAAATTTAGAGTCCGCATGAAGCACCAACCAATACTCAAGATCAAGCTTCAGAAGACTTATAGATAGGAATCTTGTAACTAGTAGCCGATAGGCTTAGTTAGTCTTTCTCATGTTTTGATTTTTGATGTAATAGCAGGACCACGGACCGGAACTTCCACGGACCGGAACTTCGATGGGACGGAACCTCGACGGAACGACACCTCGACTGGCTCTCCACCTCGGTTACCCCTTCCTCACTCACTTTCGAACTACACGTGGCCTGATTCCTTTATAGCCAAGGATATGTAGGCAGCTCAGATACAAGGGCTCGGCCACATTCCTCTTCTCTTAGTTTAGTCCCTCCCAATAAGGGTCAGGTCAAAAACACTTGTCTAGTCGTTCTTTGTCTGAAATGACCCCTCTCTCGAAGACGACCTCTGTAAACACGTGGTTTTTGACCCTCCCCGAGATTTTCTATATTTCTAGCGTAAAATATTTAGTTTAGTTTTAATATAGCTATTTTAGTTAAATTTGACTCTTTTACTTTATTTTTACCTCAAAATGGAAAAATAACAAAAATATAGTTTTATTAATGTTTCGTAGTCATTTTAAACTTGAAAAATGCAAAAATAGTACTTTATATTTTTATCTTTTTATTAAAAACGAAAATTACAAAAATAATTTTTATTAATATTTTGTAGTCATTTTAAACTTGAAAAAAATAGTTTTATTTTAATTATGAGTATTATAGTTATTTTGATTACCTAGGATTAATTAAATAACACCATTCTCGGTTCCGGGCGAAGAATAATATTTGGGTTCAAACTACCCGGTTTTATAATTTTCGGACATAGCCCGTAATAACCCGACACTACAAAAGGGTTGGGTGGGGAAGGTTATGCGAAGAAAACAAAGAAGAGGGGGCAAGGGTGACGTATGGCGATGGTGGCCACCGAAGGGCGGGAGACAGTGGCGGAGCCAGAACATTCATGAAGGGTGTTCAAAAAAAATATTTGTAGCTAGTGGGAATTGAACTCATGATCTTTATGTAAATTTTGAACACCCTTGACCACTAAACTACACTTTTGGATAGTGTTAAGGGTGTTCAAAACTTAATATATAGAGGTAAAATATAGATTTTATCTTATATATACAGTGTAATTTTTCGGCGAAGGGTGTTCGGGTGAACACCCTTCCGCCACCCTACAAAACACATGCACACATGACATGGAGGAAAATGCACATGCACACACATAGCCTAAGAGACAAAATGCACATGCACACACATATCCTAAGGGACAAAAATGCACATGCACACTACTACAAGAAGAGAGAAAAGGAAAAGGATATAAGGTGATCTTGTTCTTGAAGAAGGGGAAGCAAAAAAAAACGGGAGCAAAGGAGGTGGTCTCTGGACGAAAGAAGAAAAGGAAAGGAAAGAAACAAAAACGAGAAAAAGAGAGAGAGAGGCGGACAGCAAGTGATTGAAAACAAAGAAAAAAAGAGATTGAAAAAAAACGAGAGCAAAAGGAAAAGAACGAGAGGGGTTCATTTTTAAAAAACAAAGGAAAGAAGAGATTCTTTTCTTAAGAAGATAAATCGGGCAGCAAGGGGCGGGCACGGCAAAAGAAAAGAGAGAAAAAAGAGTGCAAAAAAACAAAAAACACATAAAAAGAACTCAAAAGAAAAAGAAGAGAAAACGGGAGGCAGTAAAGAGAAGGGGCTGGATTCTTGGTCTCTGGACGAAAAGAAAAGGAAGAGAAAGACGGCAAAAACAGGATTGAAAAGAAGAAAACAAAAACGGGCAGCAAGAGAAGCAGTAAACATTTCTGTTGAGTTCGTCGTCATTCGTCGAGGTCCGGTACGTCGTTGGTTAGTCGCTGTCCTTGGTTCCAGTTTGGTTCGAGTTCCGTCCGGAGAGGTCGAGGTTTGAGATCGTCATAAAAGGTTCGTTTTCTCGTTGTGTACGTTGAAAAATATGCAGAAATAAAGGTGTTGTTCTTTTCCGATATTGTTCTTCTCGCTAATATTTTGGATCGTTTCGTATTTGATTTACTTTCGTATGGTTCAGACTATTTTTGTAAATATATGATTTTGTTGAACATGCAATGTCGAAGTTAGCTAATGAAAATGACTAATCCTTCATATGCTCGCCAACTAGTTATGCTTTCATTGTTTATGTAATTGTTCACCATAGTCTTGAATTTGCTCACTTAGTTAGCTACTCGTATGTTTACTCGAATTGGTTATAGTTGAGCACGATGTTGTCACATTATGGAAACTGGTTCATTATTCTTTAACTGAACGACATAATTAGATTAAAGGAATCGGGGGTGCATTTCATGTGACCCGACTCCATATTCGAACAAGGTTAAATAAAGAGTGTCGTGAACCACAAGTGCATTTCATGTAGTGTGGCTTGCAACATGTTTTTAAATAATCTTGAATTAACTCCTAAATAAATATAGCGGAATGTAGTTTGCTTTTAAATTAGAATTAGAGGTGTGCCTCGCCTAACAAAATTATACAAATCGCGGGGCCCTCATAAATATATATGTAAAATATTTAGATTTCGAGATGTGCCGTTTCTTCGCGAATTTCCTAGCCTTCAAAAAAATGTAAATAAGTAATCGCTCTAGGCGCGTATTTTAATAATTTTACCTTCTTAAATACGGGCGTGCATTTCATGCGGCCCAAGTCCAAATCCCAAAATGTTGAATAAGAGTATGTCGAGGATCCGGGTGCATTTCATGTGACGTGATTCGAAACATATTTTTAGGCAACATTCTTTTTCGTAAATAATAATAATAGTAAAAGCGGTAAAGGGATATTAATTTGCATTAAGTATATAACTGTAAAAAATCAGATAAATAAGCCAAATATGACAGTTAAGCGACCGTGCTAGAACCACGGAATTCGGGAATGCCTAACACCTTCTCCCGGGTTAACAGAATTCCTTATCCGGATTTCTGGTTCGCGGACTGTTAAATAGAGTCATTCTTTTCCTCGATTCGGGATTTAACCGGTGACTTGGGACACCATAAATCTCCCAAGTGGCCAGGTTGCCTCAATTAGAGTGGAGAAGGACTCCTAGGCATTCTACCAGTAGGTTTATCTCTTATAAAAGGCTCGACATATGGTCTAGAAGAGGTGTTTGGCTTATGTTCGTGATTCTAGTGTTGAGGTTCCTTCTATGGATTCTGTGCTAATTGTTTGGGAGTTTCCAGAGGTATTTCCTGCAGATTGATTTGGCTTCGGGCACCCAACCTATTTCTATCATGTCGTGTCGTATGGCCTCTCCTGAGTTGAAAGAGTTGAAGGATCAGTTGCAAGACTTGCTTGATAAGGGATTCATTAGGCCTAATGTCTCGCTGTGGGGTGCGCCAGTGTTGTTTGTCAAGAAGAAGGACAGATTGATAATAATGTTTATAGATTATTGATGATTGAACAAAGTCACAATCAAGAATAAGTACCCCTTGACGAGGATTGAGGATTTGTTCGACTAACTTTAGGGTGCCCAACTGTTTTCTAAGATTGACTTGAGATTTGGCTACCATCGGTTGAATATTAGGGCATCCGATGTCCCTCAGACAGCTTTTTGCACTCGATACGAGAATTATGATTTTCTAGTGATATCATTTGGGTTGACAAATGCCCCAGCAGCATTTATGGATTTGATGAACTGGGTGATTAAGCTCTATTTGGATTTTTAGGGATTGTTTTCATTGATGATATCTTGATTTACTCTGGTATCTGAGAGGAGCATGAGCAGCTTCTTCGGATCGTTCTTAAGACTTTGAGAGATAGCTAATTATATGCTAAGTTTTCAAAATACGAGTTCTGGTCAAAATCGATCGATGTTTTAGGGCACGTTGTATCAGTAGAGGATACTCATGTGGATCCTAAGAAGATTGAGGCAGTCAAGGATTGGCCTAGACCCACATCAGCTATAGAGATCCGAAGTTTCTTGGGATTGGGGGGTTATTACCGTTGGTTTATGGAAGGGTTCTCATCTATAGCACCCCCGTTGACCAGGTAGACCCAGAAGAGTTCCCCATTCAGATGACCAGACGAGTGTGTGGGCGAGCTTTCAGAAGCTCAATACTGCTTTGACTATGGTACCCGTGTTGGTGTTGCCCATAGGTTCATGATCTTACACGATATATTGTGATGCATCTCGTATTAGACTTGGTGCGTTGTTGATGCAGAATCGCCAGGTTATTGCATATGATTCGTGGCAGTTGAAGATTCCTAAGAATAATTATCCTGCTCATAACTTGGAGCTAGTAGCCATTGCTCACGCACTGAAGATTTGGAGGCATTATTTATATGGCGTGTCGTGTAAGGTGTTTACGGATAATAAGAGTATGTAGTATTTGTTCAAGCAGAAGGAGCTCAATTTGAGGCAGAGAAGGTGGTTGGAGCTATTGAAAGACTATGATATCACTATCTTGTATCATCCCGAAAAGGCCAATGTGGTGGTCGATGCTTTGAGTAGGAAGTCGGTTGGTATGTGTAGCACTGCGTATATTTAGTCGCTGAGAGACTGCTTTCTTTGGATGTTTAGGATATGGCCAATCAGTTCGTGAGGTTGGATATTTCTGAGCCCAGCCACGTTCTAGCTTGTCCAGTCGCTCGGTTTTCATTATTTTAGTGGGCAGTATGATGACCCTCATCTGCTTGTTCTTGCGGACATAGTACGGCACCAAGATGCCAAGTAGGTTATAGTTGGAGATGACGGAGTTTTGAGGATGTAGGGTCGATTTTGTGTGCCTAATATGGATGGACTACGTGAGTTAATTCTAGAGAAGGCCTATAGTTCCCGGTATTTTATTCATTCGGGCACCGCCAAGATGTATCAAGACTTGTGGAAGCATTATTGGTGGATGAGGATGAAGAAGGATATTGTTGCATATGTAGCTCGGTGTTTGAATTGTCAGCAAGTAAAGTACGAGCACCAGAGACCTGGTGAATTGCTTCAGAAGATTGATATTCCCGAGTGGAAGTGGGAGCGTATCACTATTGATTTCGTGGTTGGACTCCCACGGACTTAGAGGATGTTCATGCAGTATGGGATATTGTGGATAGGCTGACTAAGTCAGCGTATTTTATTCCTGTGGTGGTTTCCTATTCTTCAGAGCGGTTGGGAGAGATCTATATCCGTGAGATCATTCTTCTTCATAGGCGTCTATAATTTCTGACTGAGGTATGTAGTTTACCTCACATTTCTGGAGGGCAGTGCAGCGTGAGTTGGTTACGCGGGTTGAGTTAAGCATAACATTTCACCCTCAGACCCGAATCGAGGAAAAGAATGACTCTATTTAACAGTCCGCGAACCAGAAATCCGGATAAGGAATTCTATTAACCCGGGAGAAGGTATTAGGCATTCCCGAATTCCGTGGTTCTAGCACGGTCGCTCAACTGTCGTGTTTGGCTTATCTATCTGCTTTTACAATTATGTACTTAGTGCAAGTTAATATCCCTTTACCGCTTTTATTATTGGTTATGATTTACGAAAGAGAAAATTGCCTAGGAATATGCTTTCGAGTCACGTCACATGAAATGCACCCGGATCCTCGACATACTCTTATTCAACATTTCGGGGTTTGGATTTGGGTCGCATGAAATGCACACCCATATTTTAAGAAGGTAGAACTAAAATATGTGCCCGGAGCGATTACTTATTTACACTGTTGAGAAGGACGTGATATTTGCTAGGAATGACACATCTCGAAATCTAAGTATTTTATATGTACATTTATGAGGGCCTTGCGATTAGTGTAACTATTGGGCGAAGCGCGCCTTTAATTCGAATCTAAAACGAACTACATCCCACTGTATTTTACTTAAGAGTTGATTCCAAATTATTTAAAACTTGCTACGAACCACACCACATGAAATGCGCCTGTGGTTCCTGACACGCTTTATTTGCTCTTGCCCGAAATTGGGGTCGGGTCACATGAAATGCACCCCGACTCCTTTAATCTAGCTACATTGTGTAATTAAATAATGATGAGCCGATTTCTACAATATGATAAATCCTACCCAATTATAACCGGTTCGAGTAAATATGCTCCTAGCTAACTAAGTGAACAGGTTCGAGACCATGGTGGACGATTATGTGAAAGTAAAATTTAATTCGAATTCAAAGAATCCTCACAGAGCCATTGGCATCTAAAAAAAAAAATCCAAGATGTCATTCCTTACGGGTGTTTGAATTCTCTTAGACTTCTTCTTCTAGATGACTAATCTCAATTTTAATACAAGGTTGGGTACTAGCAGTCTTGGAAGTCTTATGTCATGGGATTCATTTCACGAACTGAACCTAGAAATGAATCAATGAAATGAACCAATCCATTTTTAAACGGGCTAATGCATTCTAATGCTTGTAATAGGATTGAATCAGCAACATCGAATTAATTCTTTATTTCAGATTTAATTTCCATGTCAAGCAAACCACAATCAAACATTTTGTTCTAGTAAAGCTAAGAGAGTGTTCATACGACTACACAGTCCGAGAATCCCTAATTATGGCTCGAACATTCCTTGATTAACAACAACTGGAAGTAGTTCTATCAACAACAAAATATGCTAATGGACACTACTCAGATGAATCAAAATAGCACTCTATTTACTGCCAGTTCGAGGGACGCACTGAGATGAACTACGAATGTGTACCTGGAATAGGAAACAGGGAGAAGAGTAAGCAATGACGAACAGCCAAGCAACCAACAATATAGTAGTGACCACAGCAACCAAGATTGATCCCAGAAAACAGATTCCACAGGAGAAACCAATGACAAAAGTTTGAATACTCCAAAGATAATCAACGAAGAATTCCCACTCAAACGAACCCCTACGCCTCTGAAATGCCCCAAAACTTGTGCACCCAACCGATTGAATCCCAAGTGACTTCAAACAACAAACCAAACACCCAAGGTTCTGCCTATTGATTGAACCCGTGTGCTTAACAGAAAAAGATACAGAGGAGTGCCAGCTATCCTTCAGTTCTAGAGTTAACTGAAACTTCAACTCCTAGATAGCTAACAGAAAGAACAAACACCAACACAAACAGAAGCAAACGGCCACAAACCAAACACCCAAGTCTCGACCAACAACAACAAAAAACAAGTAATCTCTTTACCAACTGAATAACAGCAAGACAGTAGCCGAGCACCAATGGAACAGTAACAGTGTTGCTATATGTATGTATTTCTGCCTCTAATGTTTCTGTTCAATCTGAATACTCTCCAGTAAATCTCTCTGTGTGTTTCGAAATGTATTTCTTGCTGTGTGTATCCCTTTCCAGGTACTCTCCAGTCAATCTCTCTGTTAGCCTAATGCTCTATTTATAGCCAAAAACCCCAACCCCTCCTGAAGGTCTGCTATCAATTAACTATTACCCTGCCCATCATATTTTCTGCCAAGCCATGCCCTGCTAATCCTATTGCTCCCTCTGTTTCAGCCACTAAATTCTGCCTAGGTATGGGCTTTAAAATAAATAACAGGAGACAGCTGGTGGTGCACTCTGCTGTACAGCAGGTTCCACCAGCAGTCTTAATGCCTTATCCCTTTCAATCACACCATTCAAACCTATGTCAACAAACACTATATCCAAACATCCTCATTAACTCAAAATCCAACAACGATACCAATCAGCTATAACCAATTCGAATTCCTAATTCGAAACATTACAATTCAACTTCAATTCGACAGAAGTTCGAACATGGAATTGATCTGTATTAACACTAATGTCCTACTGCTCTAAACAACATTTATAACTATTCGACGATATTCGTTTAATCGATTATAACGCGTACAATTGATAACAAACCATCGGCAAAACAGCGACTAACAGTTCTCGGGCAAAACAGGGCAGAATGCGAAACTAATTACTCGACGATATTAATGGAGATGAATATGTATTCTACGACATTCAATGACAATCAAAGAACAAGTAATGCCCAAATAAAAAGGCTTTGAGGAGGAGAACGAAAGCATTAATAACTTGAAAGAGAAAGAAAAAAAAAGAAAAGAAATAGAGATACTAATAAGACTACAACTAAGAGATAATTGAATGAAGATAAAGAGAGCAAACGGAGATACCTTGAAAAGAGAAATCTGGGATCGAACCAACTTGGGGCCAATTCGGATTCGAAATGTTTTGAGGCCAAATGGGTTTTAATCGATTGTTCTCAATTGAGAACATCTCGACTAAAGCCTATTGAACCCCGAACATCTTCAAATGGCTTGAATGTATTTCTAGAGCTCTTGGGACTCATGTGCGGGTTTACACGGTTTGTTTTCGATTCGAACCATTCTAGTGTTGTTCGAAGTGAGACGGGCGTGGATTTGGAGAGGGGGGTGGTCCGGTGGCTTCAGGGTGTTAGTTTCATGTCCATCGGAGCAATGGCCACCGGATTTTGGAGAGGCGATTCGATGGCGGCTAGGGTTTCGAAGGGGGGGATTTTCGGCTGAGAGAGAAAGGGGATGTTTAGGCAAATGAAGGGGTAATGGGGTTCTTGGGGTTTTGGGTATTAAAATTCAAGGTTTAATCTTAGCCGTTGGATTATAAGATTCCAACGGCTGAGATCAAGAGAGGGGGTGACGGGGCCGGTTCGGGTGTGGGGGAATGGGTCACGAATTAATGGGGCTTGGGATTGGGCCTTTTGTTTTGGGCTCAATTTTTTAAATTCACCCATGGCCCCAATCCGATTTCCTTTCTCAATTTTCTTCTTTTCTTTTATTTATTTATTAATTCCTAATTTATTGAAACACAAAAATTCTAAAATACATTACAAAGTCAAATTAATTTATAGAAACTAATTATGCTTGAATACCAATTCGCACATTAAACATCAATTAAACTACACGACTTTAACTACAATGCAAAACACGATGTATATATTTTGTATTTTACTAATTTAAATAAATAAACACGCACACACAAACATGCAAATGTAAGATAAAAATGGCACAAAAATCACAAAAATCATGCTCAACATAAAACTATTTTTATTATTTTTTTTTTTTGAATTTTCTGGGAGTGATTCTCATGTAGGGCAAAAATCACGTGCTCACAGCTGCCCCTCTTTGCGCGTAAACATGAAGAGTTTTCGTGCGAAGATAAGTGAGCGTATATGAGCGATTTTTGCCCGTTTGAACACTCCGTATAAAGCATTTTTTGGAAAAGTTTGACCGAACCTTTGCCTCAGAAGGTCTCCTACATATCCCTGGCTAAAAGGGAATCAGGTCAATGTAGTTCGGGAAGTTTTGGTAGCTGGGACTACCGTGACTGCTGTGATCTTGCTGTTACTGTTGTTGTTGCTGCTATCACTGCTTACCGATCTCCTCATTACATCGTGCTAAAATAAAACAAGAAGCTAGGCTAGCCTACGGATCGCATGATCCTATCTATCTTCAACTTGCCTTTGCCGCCTTGCTTTTTTGTTGGCTTGATTGTTCCTTCTGATGTTTCTTCTCTTTTGCCAATTGTTATTTCGGCCTATCTTGATTGCCGACCTCTGACCATTGGTTCCTTCTCTGTGATCTTCGAACTATTCTCCTTTGCAGTCTGAGTCTATCTTTTTGATCCTTGTTGCCTTCCTTCTGCTTACAAACTTGGATTCATGCTGGGGATCTCTGTTATACTCTACTGCTTTCCCCACACAACTTCGAAAGTAAATTGCCACTCCATTCTTCAAGCGGGCTCCTGACTTCAACATCTTTTGAAAATAAATCGCCATTCCTCTCTTCAGGCGGGCTCCTGACTTTAACAACATCTTTTGAAAATAAACGCCATTCCTCTCTTCAGGCGGGCTCCTGACTTCAATCATCAACTTTTGAAAATAAATCGCCATTCCTCTCTTCGGGCGGGCTCCCGACTTCAACAACATCTTTTGAAAATAAACGCCATTCCTCTCTTCAGGCGGGCTCCTGACTTCAACAACATCTTTTGAAAATAAATTGACATTCCTCTCTTCAGGCGGGCTCCTGACTTCAACAACATCTTTTGAAAATAAATCGCCATTCCTCTCTTCAGGCGGGCTCCTGACTTCAACAACATCTTTTGAAAATAAATTGCCATTCCTCTCTTCGGGCGGGCTCCCGACTTCAACAACATCTTTTGAAAATAAATCGCCATTCCTCTCTTCAGGGCGGGCTCCCGACTTCAACAACATCTTTTGAAAATAAATCGCCATTCCTCTCTTCGAGCGGGCTCCTCGACTTCAACAACATCTTTTGAAAATAAATCGCCATTCCTCTCTTCAGGCGGGCTCCCGACTTCAACAACATCTTTTGAAAATAAATCGCCATTCCTCTCTTCAGGCGGGCTCCTGACTTCAACAACATCTTTTGAAAATAAATCGCCATTCCTCTCTTCAGGCGGGCTCCCGACTTCAACAACATCTTTTGAAAATAAATCGCCATTCCTCTCTTCAGGCGGGCTCCTGACTTCAACAACATCTTTTGAAAATAAATCGCCATTCCTCTCTTCAGGCGGGCTCCTGACTTCAACAACATCTTTTGAAAATAAATCGCCATTCCTCTCTTCAGGCGGGCTCCTGACTTCAACAACATCTTTTGAACATAAATCGCCATTCCTCTCTTCAGGCGGGCTCCTGACTTCAACAACATCTTTTGAAAATAAATTGCCATTCCTCTCTTCAGGCGGGCTCCTGACTTCAACATCAACTTAGAAAATAAAACGCCATTCCTCTCTTCAGGCGGGCTCCTGACTTCAACATCTTTTGAAAATAAATCGCCATTCCTCTCTTCAGGCGGGCTCCCGACTTCAACAACATCTTTTGAAAATAAATTGCCATTCCTCTCTTCAGGCGGGTTCCTGACTTCAACATCAACTTTTGAAAATAAACGCCATTCCTCTCTTCAGGCGGGCTCCTGACTTCAATCATCAACTCTGAAAATTAAACGCCATTCCTCTCTTCTTGTACCATTTTATTCTTGCTGCATCGACTCTTGGGCCATCCTTTCTTCCGAATTACCTTGTTTTGGAATTGCTTTCCTCCCGGGTTGTGTTATTTTTCTCTTGACCGCTGGGGATGTCTTTGGAACTAATTACTTACCTGCTGGGGTAATGCTGCTGGGGAAAATCTTCTTTATTTCCTCCTTTTCTACTTCCTTCAGAACCTTTATTCTCTCTCGAGATCGCTGGGGATTGAAGTGTCATCAGCTGGGGATTACCCTGTCGGGGATCCCCTTTCCTTCTTCCTCTTTCCAAACCTCCTTCGGGCTCGCGCTTCGCTCCCTTGAAAAACTTGTAGGATATAGTGCTGCCGGTGAAATCTCGAAATCAATGTTTCATTTTCCGAGGACTGCTGAGGGTGATACCGGCCTCTTGCCTTTCTGAACGCGAGCTTTCTCGTCTTGTCTTGTCTGTTGGGGGTATAATTTCATCTATCACAGCTTGTTGTTTTCTTTCTTTCAAATCTGCTGGGATAACCGGGTTCAAAGATCATTTCCTCGCGTTATCTAGCTTCTTTCCCTAACCAAGTATTTGATTTCGAGAAAATTTTCGCAACAGGAGAAAATTTTCTGCCCCAGTTTGAGAATCTTCTTCGTGGCATGCTTTGCTGCTGACAACCCCCTTTTTCCCTGTTTCAAATCAAAGAAAAATTGGTTAGTTTTAAAAATGTGGTGGTTGGTTGTGGTGCTCCTGCTGGGGATTGTTCTCCTCCTCTTTCCCTGCTCTGTGTTTCATTATCAGAACTTGCTGGGGATGTTATTATTTGATGATACTCATGCTGGGGATGGGTTTTTCCATTTATCCCTTCCCCGTTCTGTGTTTCTCAACTTGCTGGGGGTTATTTTGTTGAAGATGAGATTTCCTTTCTTCCTTTACCACTCGGTGTTGTCCGCCCACCTCGGAACTTGCTGAAGATAACACTGCCGGTAGATTTTCATTTCCTCAAAATTGGTGTTTCACTCTTCTTGAAGGTTGTTGAGGATGACACTAGTTCGAAGACCATTTCCCTTAAGACTTTCCTTCTTCCCCAAGTGGGTATTGACTTCCAGAAAATTTTCAAACTGAAAAGAAAATTTTCTGCCCCAGTTTAATAATCTTCTTCGCACCCTACTTCTCTGCCGTCAATGGCATTTCCTTGCTTTGCATAATAATTGGAAAGTTGGTGGCAAGTTTTGAAGTCATTTCTCACTATGTTTTGACTAGACTGACTTTGATGGAGAATTTTGACAAAAGGAGAAAGATAAAAAGAAACAACAAATAGAAGACAAGGGAGGATTGACTCTCTAACCAGAAACAACTATAAAAACTTATCAAACGCGGATACCAACTCTACTGGTCATGA
Organism: Nicotiana noctiflora; assembly: GCA_032618575.1. Classification (NCBI taxonomy): domain Eukaryota; kingdom Viridiplantae; phylum Streptophyta; class Magnoliopsida; order Solanales; family Solanaceae; genus Nicotiana; species Nicotiana noctiflora. The sequence goes on from JASVEL010008065.1 coordinate 54,090, forward strand.
CATGCACATATAGCCTATCCTCCGTCGTTAATTTCCTTTCACGATTTCTGTCTCGTGATTTCCATCTGATTATCACATTTATTCGACTTGTAGTGCCCGAAGGGTTTTCACTTTCCAGCCTCTCTCATTTTGATTTTCTCTCAGCTTTCGTCGCCTTATGGTGCCTGTGAAGGTTTTCACCGGTAAGACTCTCTCATTTGTATCACTTTTAGCTGGGTATTGGGGTGTCATTGCTAAGACTCTCTCGTGTTTCCTTTATGCTGGGAATCAGAGTCTTTTCTGCCGTGAATCAGAGTGTTATATTCTGATAGGACTCTCTCACTCGCCTGACGTGGCATCTTTTGAAGACTGATCGGAAGGTCTTTCTTTGGACCGTAATGTGGGATTTGGATAGGGCTAGAAAGAAAGGGTATTGAAGGCTCAAAACAAAATTAATTTTGGGTTCAAAATTTACAACCTTCGGACCTAAATTTATTTACAATAAACACAATTTTTCTTTGCCCCGATTTTTTTACTTGGGGATTCTTATTTCTTTATTTACACTATGACCGAGCTGTGAAGCGCCTACGTATCCTCTTTAAGGAATCAGGTCAAACGTAGTTCCCAATTCCTCTTTTTCAAGTTTCTTTTTTCATACATTTTTCTTTTCTTTTCTTTATCTCTTTTTGTTGTTTTCTTTTTCTTTATTTTTTTCTTTATCCCTTTCTTCTTTTGCCTTTCAAACTTGTGTTTCTAGTCTTTGCAACTAATTCCGAAGGAGGGGTATGAAAGAATTTAAATTCAGGCTCAAAGGGTTGACGATGGATAAAGTGTTTGGATAGCAGAACAAAATGCCTTCGTCATTCCAATCTTCAAAACATGCCAAGCGTAAACAACACAATTAGTATTCATCATATCTTTAAAGCACTGTTGGGCAACACTCTCATTATGAACGACCCCATGTTAATTTTGGCCAGCTTGCCTTTGACTGTTTCTTTTTACTTGCCCCGGTTTCAGATGACTCGGGATCCAAATAGTCTCAAGTTGTTTTTGTTTCCTTTAGATGACCCGATCATCTTCCAATTGCTTAATGATTAACTTTTAGAATTAAGCCATAATTATGTGTGCGCATGTCGTGTCGCTAGATTCGGCGTTTGAGCACAAGACAAATCTAAAGGGTAAAAGAACTAAATAAAATGACCGGAAGTAACAAAAGATCGAAAGCTTCATTAAACTAATGACGAAATGGTTCAATGACAAAACAAGCAAAACAAACTAGAGTACCGCCCTGAAACAAAACTGGGCAAGACCAAAGCAAACCGCTAGGACAAAAGGGTTTGACCACAAGCAAACCCTGGAAATAACTCGGACAACAAAAATGACGACAAAAACGAACCACCAAAGCTCCATCTAGCTGACCAAAAGGTGGAGTATCTTCCCAATTACCAAGCACAACATTTTAGCCACTAAGTTCTGCGTCAATATTGCCAAGGCTGCCATCTGCTTCAACATTTTTAGCTCCGGTCAATACACCCCCCAGAGGGTTTGTGTGTCCCATGTCATCATCATTGACCACAATCAACCACCCTTTTTGAATCATTCTTTCTATTTCCTTTTTCAAGGTACGGCAACTCTCAATATCGTGCCCTCTGACATTGGAATGGTATGCACATCGTGCAGTAGGATCGAAGCTTCTTGCACGTGGATCGGGAGTGTATCCGGGGAGCGGCGTAATCAAGCCGACATGTTTTAACTTTTCAAACAGACTTGCATAGGATTCTCCGATAGGGGTGAGCGCCTTTTCTCGCTTCAGCAACCTCTCCTCCCTGAACGCCTTATTGGGCCTGAAACCTGACCCGGGGGGTTTCCGGTATGTTCGTGGGGGTTGGTAGGCTTTTTGTGGAGCTGGGTACCTGGAAGGTGAAGTACGATTTTGGGTGTCCCTTAGAGAGTAGTGGTGTTGGGGACGGGAGTAGCGTTGTGAAAACATAGCTGGGGGACGAGTAATTGAGCTACTCGAGTGGCTGGAAAAGCTGTGATAGGTGGGTACATATGGAGGGTGTGAAGGATCATCTGGCATCGGGTTCAGTGGACGGGTAAGGACAGAATCCAGGAAGCTAGGTGGTGGCGGAGGTGGTGCTTTTCCATCCATCCACGCCCGATACATATTAGCCACGTGTTGTCTCAATATCTTGACCTCCTCTACTAACCCGTGGTTCCGTTCAATCAGCTGTTGTCGGGTACCTGTACCAACCCACTCAGTCTTGAGATTATCTGCCATTGTCCTCTGACTTCGTCTTACGGGGAAGAGTTATTTCAGAACCACAACCAACCACCTTTCTGGAAATGGACACAACAAAACGAAGCCAGCATGTCAGCATTAAGGTATCCCGCTTATTGATCATTCTTCTTTTTTTCTATCTTTCTTTTCTTTTTCCCTTTTTGTGGTTTTTTCATTTTTCCTTTTTTTTTCTTTTGTAGTTTTTTTTTTCATTTTTTTTGGTTATGGAAATGGTCGAATCCTATGTGGATTGCCTACGTATCATGACCCCGCATGAATCAGACCGAGCGTAGTTCTTGCAAATTAATGCAAGAAATAAAGAAATGTTTATTTGATTTTTTTTTTTTATTATTTTTTTTTTGATTTTTCTTTTTTCTTTGAAGGAAAATTATAGAAGCCGACTCCAACTACAAACTTGTGTAGGAGATTTCTATAAGAAAAAGAATATTTTTTTTTTTTGGTGTCAATTATGACTATTTCTACAAAATTGGCCACATAATGGCTTATTTGACAAAATGACTATTTTTGCAAAATTTATTTAAGAAAGATAAACTTGAAAATTTTTTTTATCTTGTGGCTCATGGGGCATCGTTCGGCATCACCATAAACCAACACAAGACTATTTTTCATAAATTGGCCATGTAATGGCTTATTTAGACAAAGTGGCTCTTTTTGCAAAATTTTATTTAAGAAGATGCAAATTCAAAATTTTTATCCTGGGGCCTATGGGGCATCATTCAGCACCGACACAGGCCAATACAAGACTGAGGAAGTTCAAATGCCAAAAGTGGCTATTTATGCAAGGACCGGCCATGTAATGGCTTATTGGCTAAAGTGGTTATTTTTGTAAAGTTGAGTGACGACTCAAAACTTGATTTTTGCGGACACAGCCTTTCGACATTTCCGCGAGGGAATATTTTCAGGCTGTGTCAAAAATTATTTACAAATGACTCAAAGTGGCTATTCTTGCAAAAAGCCCTTCCGGTGTCTTTTTGAGGGACATTCGGCTTATTTTAAGCAAGAATAGCATCACCTGACTTATTTATAACAAAATCAAAAATTTGACATTTTTTGGTTATTTTTGCAAAAGGGGTATGAACCCGGACTTGATTTTGCGGCTATGGCCTTGCAACATTTCCACAAGGAGTATTTCAAGGCTGTGCCCGCAAATTATTAAAAATAATTCAAAGTGGCTATTTTTGCAAAAACAGCCTTCCGGCGTCCTTTCGGAACCTTCGGCTATTTTCAAAAACAGCGTCACTTCGATTTATTGACAAAATTAAACACATACATTTTTTGATTTTTTATATATTTTTTTTATTTTTTGCAAACGGGGTGTGAATCCGAACTTGATTTTGCGGCTATGGCCTTGCAACATTTCCACAAGGAATATTTCAAGGCTGTGCCCGCAAATTATTAAAAATGATTCAAAGTGGCTATTTTTGCAAAAACAGCCTTCCAGCGTCCTTTCGGAACATTCGGCTATTTTTCAAAATGGCATCACCTTGATTTTATTAAAAACTAAAACTTAGACATTTTTTTTTTTTTATTTTATTTTTTTTTTTGATTTTTTAAAGGGGTGGTTGAACCCGATGAGGGTTGCCTACGTATCTCACCTAGTGGTGAGAATCAAACCTGCGTAGTTCGGTCAAACAAACTACATCTTTAAAGGAAACAAACTATTTATTATTTTTTCACACATTTTTTTTTTAAGTTTAAAACAAATTTTTTTTTCTCTTTTTTTTTTTTAGTAAAAAAAACAAACTATTTTGATCAAACATTTTTTTTTATTTTACAACAAACGTTTTTTTTTCTTTTTAAGTAAGTAAAAAAACAAACTATTTTGAGACTATTTTTTTCATTTTCCTCAATATAAAAAAAACGGTTAGCTTGCAAGTCTGAAGCAAATATATACATAAAACAAACAGGATGCAGCAGGATGGTCTTTTCATTTCAGGTCACCTGTCCTAGACGGACCCAACCCCTGTGTTGAGTCCCCTAAGTCAAATGCAACATGATGCAAATAAACGTTCCTACTAGGGATCCGGCATGCAGCTTTGTTATTCTAGGTTTAAAAACCTGGGTTTATTGTTCTAGACCTGGCCTACCCGAGCGGACAGCTCGAGCCGAGGAGGAGGCAGCAACCCGGGAATACCAGAAGCTTCACCGGTTTTGCAACTTATCCAAACCTCGTTCTAAAATGGGAATCAGACACTATACAGAAAAGAAGTCACACGAAGTGCACCCTTCTTCATGATTTAGAAGACTCGGAGAGGAGATTGGTTCCGGCACAATTTATATGTACAGTTCACAAAATATCAAAGCAGTAAAAACAACATTTTGCACATTAAGCCAAATACAACAATTATTCCAAGCTCGAATTCTTAAACCCTGAACCTGTGGTTCTGGTTTTGTTCCCCAGCAGAGTCGCCAGAGCTGTCACACCTCTTTTTTCCGCACCCGCGAGGGTGCAAAGAGTTTTTCCAATTAAAGGACAATCGAGATGGGATTTATTTAATTATTTCATAGTCGCCACTTGGGAGATTTATGGTGTCCCAAGTCACCGGTTAAATCCCGAATCGAGGAAAAGAATGACTCTATTTAACAGTCCGCGAACCAGAAATCCGGATAAGGAATTCTATTAACCCGGGAGAAGGTATTAGGCATTCCCGAATTCCGTGGTTCTAGCACGGTCGCTCAACTGTCATGTTTGGCTTATCTATCTGCTTTTTACAATTATGTACTTAGTGCAAGTTAATATCCCTTTACCGCTTTTATTACTGGTTACGATTTACGAAAGAGAAAATTGCCTAGGAATATGCTTTCGAGTCACGTCACATGAAATGCACCCGGATCCTCGACATACTCTTATTCAACATTTCGGGGTTTGGATTTGGGTCGCATGAAATGCACACCCATATTTTAAGAAGGTAGAACTAAAATATGTGCCCGGAGCGATTACTTATTTACACTGTTGAGAAGGACGTGATATTTGCTAGGAATGACACATCTCGAAATCTAAGTATTTTATATGTACATTTATGAGGGCCTTGCGATTAGTGTAACTATTGGGCGAAGCGCGCCTTTAATTCGAATCTAAAACGAACTACATCCCACTGTATTTTACTTAAGAGTTGATTCCAAATTATTTAAAACTTGCTACGAACCACACCACATGAAATGCGCCTGTGGTTCCTGACACGCTTTATTTGCTCTTGCCCGAAATTGGGGTCGGGTCACATGAAATGCACCCCCGACTCCTTTAATCTAGCTACATTGTGTAATTAAATAATGATGAGCCGATTTCTACAATATGATAAATCCTACCCAATTATAACCGGTTCGAGTAAATATGCTCCTAGCTAACTAAGTGAACAGGTTCGAGACCATGGTGGACGATTATGTGAAAGTAAAATTTAATTCGAATTCAAAGAATCCTCACAGAGCCATTGGCATCTAAAAAAAAAATCCAAGATGTCATTCCTTACGGGTGTTTGAATTCTCTTAGACTTCTTCTTCTAGATGACTAATCTCAATTTTAATACAAGGTTGGGTACTAGCAGTCTTGGAAGTCTTATGTCATGGGATTCATTTCACGAACTGAACCTAGAAATGAATCAATGAAATGAACCAATCCATTTTTAAACGGGCTAATGCATTCTAATGCTTGTAATAGGATTGAATCAGCAACATCGAATTAATTCTTTATTTCAGATTTAATTTCCATGTCAAGCAAACCACAATCAAACATTTTGTTCTAGTAAAGCTAAGAGAGTGTTCATACGACTACACAGTCCGAGAATCCCTAATTATGGCTCGAACATTCCTTGATTAACAACAACTGGAAGTAGTTCTATCAACAACAAAATATGCTAATGGACACTACTCAGATGAATCAAAATAGCACTCTATTTACTGCCAGTTCGAGGGACGCACTGAGATGAACTACGAATGTGTACCTGGAATAGGAAACGGGGAGAAGAGTAAGCAATGACGAACAGCCAAGCAACCAACAATATAGTAGTGACCACAGCAACCAAGATTGATCCCAGAAAACAGATTCCACAGGAGAAACCAATGACAAAAGTTTGAATACTCCAAAGATAATCAACGAAGAATTCCCACTCAAACGAACCCCTACGCCTCTGAAATGCCCCAAAACTTGTGCACCCAACCGATTGAATCCCAAGTGACTTCAAACAACAAACCAAACACCCAAGGTTCTGCCTATTGATTGAACCCGTGTGCTTAACAGAAAAAGATACAGAGGAGTGCCAGCTATCCTTCAGTTCTAGAGTTAACTGAAACTTCAACTCCTAGATAGCTAACAGAAAGAACAAGCACCAACACAAACAGAAGCAAACAGCCACAAACCAAACACCCAAGTCTCGACCAACAACAACAAAAAACAAGTAATCTCTTTACCAACTGAATAACAGCAAGACAGTAGCCGAGCACCAATGGAACAGTAACAGTGTTGCTATATGTATGTATTTCTGCCTCTAATGTTTCTGTTCAATCTGAATACTCTCCAGTAAATCTCTCTGTGTGTTTCGAAATGTATTTCTTGCTGTGTGTATCCCTTTCCAGGTACTCTCCAGTCAATCTCTCTGTTAGCCTAATGCTCTATTTATAGCCAAAAACCCCAACCCCTCCTGAAGGTCTGCTATCAATTAACTATTACCCTGCCCATCATATTTTCTGCCAAGCCATGCCCTGCTAATCCTATTGCTCCCTCTGTTTCAGCCACTAAATTCTGCCTAGGTATGGGCTTTAAAATAAATAACAGGAGACAGCTGGTGGTGCACTCTGCCGTACAGGAGGTTCCACCAGCAGTCTTAATGCCTTATCCCTTTCAATCACACCATTCAAACCTATGTCAACAAACACTATATCCAAACATCCTCATTAACTCAAAATCCAGCAACGATACCAATCAGCTATAACCAATTCGAATTCCTAATTCGAAACATTACAATTCAACTTCAATTCGACAGAAGTTCGAACATGGAATTGATCTGTATTAACACTAATGTCCTACTGCTCTAAACAACATTTATAACTATTCGACGATATTCGTTTAATCGATTATAACGCGTACAATTGATAACAAACCATCGGCAAAACAGCGACTAACAGTTCTCGGGCAAAACAGGGCAGAATGCGAAACTAATTACTCGACGATATTAATGGAGATGAATATGTATTCTACGACATTCAATGACAATCAAAGAACAAGTAATGCCCAAATAAAAAGGCTTTGAGGAGGAGAACGAAAGCATTAATAACTTGAAAGAGAAAGAAAAAAAAAGAAAAGAAATAGAGATACTAATAAGACTACAACTAAGAGATAATTGAATGAAGATAAAGAGAGCAAACGGAGATACCTTGAAAAGAGAAATCTGGGATCGAACCAACTTGGGGCCAATTCGGATTCGAAATGTTTTGAGGCCAAATGGGTTTTAATCGATTGTTCTCAATTGAGAACATCTCGACTAAAGCCTATTGAACCCCGAACATCTTCAAATGGCTTGAATGTATTTCTAGAGCTCTTGGGACTCATGTGCGGGTTTACACGGTTTGTTTTCGATTCGAACCATTCTAGTGTTGTTCGAAGTGAGACGGGCGTGGATTTGGAGAGGGGGGTGGTCCGGTGGCTTCAGGGTGTTAGTTTCATGTCCATCGGAGCAATGGCCACCGGATTTTGGAGAGGCGATTCGATGGCGGCTAGGGTTTCGAAGGGGGGGATTTTCGGCTGAGAGAGAAAGGGGATGTTTAGGCAAATGAAGGGGTAATGGGGTTCTTGGGGTTTTGGGTATTAAAATTCAAGGTTTAATCTTAGCCGTTGGATTATAAGATTCCAACGGCTGAGATCAAGAGAGGGGGTGACGGGGCCGGTTCGGGTGTGGGGGAATGGGTCACGAATTAATGGGGCTTGGGATTGGGCCTTTTGTTTTGGGCTCAATTTTTTAAATTCACCCATGGCCCCAATCCGATTTCCTTTCTCAATTTTCTTCTTTTCTTTTATTTATTTATTAATTCCTAATTTATTGAAACACAAAAATTCTAAAATACATTACAAAGTCAAATTAATTTATAGAAACTAATTATGCTTGAATACCAATTCGCACATTAAACATCAATTAAACTACACGACTTTAACTACAATGCAAAACACGATGTATATATTTTGTATTTTACTAATTTAAATAAATAAACACGCACACACAAACATGCAAATGTAAGATAAAAATGGCACAAAAATCACAAAAATCATGCTCAACATAAAACTATTTTTATTATTTTTTTTTTTGAATTTTCTGGGAGATCTATATCCGTGAGATCATTCTTCTTCATAGGCGTCTATAATTTCTGACTGAGGTATGTAGTTTACCTCACATTTCTGGAGGGCAGTGCAGCGTGAGTTGGTTACGCGGGTTGAGTTAAGCATAACATTTCACCCTCAGACGGATGGACAGTCCAAGCACACGATTCAGATTTTAGAGGACATATTATGTGCCTCTATTATTGACTTTAGAGGTTCTTGGGATCAGTTTTTGTTGTTAGTGGAGTTTTGCCTACAACAACAGCTATTAGTTGAGCATCCAAATGGCTCCCTATGAGGCATTATATGATAAAAAGTGTTGATCGCCGGATGGATAGTTTGAGTCAGAGGCTCGGTTATTGGGAACAAAATTTGGTACAGTATGCCTTGGGTAAGGTTAAGATCATTCAGGATAGACTTCGCATAGCTCAGTCCAGGCAGAAGAGTTATGCCAACCATAAGGTTCATGATGTTGCATTCATGGTCGAAGAAGAGTGTGTTGCTTCGGGTATCGCCCATGAAGGGCGTAGTGAGGGATTGAAAGAAAGTCAAGTTTAGCCCTAGGTATATCGGGCCTTTAAAGATCCTTGAGCGAGAGGGAGATGTGGCTTACGGACTTGTGTTGCCACTAGTTTTTTCAGCGGTACGTCTAGTGTTTCATGTGCCCATGCTTCAGAAGTATCACAGCAATCCATCCCACGTGTTAGATTTCAGCACTGTCCAGTGGGACAAGGATTTGACCTACGAGGAGGAGCTGGTAGCCATTTTACACCCGCAGGTTCGTTAGTTGAGATTGAAGAGTTACCCTTCAACTCGTGTGCAGTGGAGAGGTCAGCCTGCCGAGGCAGGTTCCTAGGAGTCCGAGTTTGATATGCGGAGCAGATATCCCCATCTTTTCACTAGCTCAGGTACTTTTCTATGTCCGTTCAAGGATGAACGATTGTTTTAGAGGTGGAGAATGTGATGACCCAAAAGGTCATCTTCTATTTTAGAACTTGAATTCGTGTTTTGAGGCCTTAAAACCTCTTTTTATCGCTCTTCAATTTGCGTGCGCAGTTCGGGCGCGATTCCGAAAAAGCCTTTATGTGAAAATTTGAGAAAATAATAATTTTTTTCCTTTAAAAGTTGATTTTAGTTGACTTTGATCAACATTTTGGGTAAACAGATTCGGACCCATATTTTGACGGTCTTGGAGTAGAATATGGGACCTGGGCGTATGTCCGGAAGCGAATGCCGAGGTCCCTAGCCCGAAAAACAATTTTTTGATAAAAATTGTTAAACTGAAATTGCAATGTTTTTTAAGAATTGGTTAATGTTCAATCTTGTTAGTATCGCCCGTATTTTTGCTCTGGAGCCCAGTGTAGGTTTAATATGCTATTTAGGTTATGTCTGTGCAATTTGGTGAAAAACAAAGTTTATTTGACGTGATTCAGACCCTTGTTGGAGAAAATAGAGTTTTGAAACTATCTTGAAAATTCCATGTATTTTGTTGTTAAATCTGTAGTTTTGGGTGTTATTTTGGCAATTTGATCATATGAGCAAGTTCGTATAATATTTTTAATACTTGTGTGCATGTTTGGTTTGGAGCCTAGAGGGCTCAGGTGAGTTTTGGAAAGGCTACGGAGTAATTTGGAACTTAGAAAAATAGGTGGTATGCTTTAGCTGTGTTGCAGGCCTAAGACCTCACAAATGTGAGGTCAGGGTTCGCGTATGCAATCACTGTGGAGTTTTCATTTGCGAGGCCTTCATCGCAAATGCGAAAGAAGGATGGGCCAAGAAGTCTTCGAAATTGTGAAGATTTCTTCGCATTTGCAAAGTAAAATTGGGAAGGGATCGCATTTGCGGAGGATCAAGTTCGCAATTGCGAACATACCTTTGCAATTGCAAAGGCAGCAGGAGTGTGGGAAACTTTGCATTTGTGATGGTTCTTCGCATTTGCAAAGCTCAGGTTGCAAATACGACATCTGCAGTTGTTCAAAACATAAGTTAGACGGGATTTTTCATTCATTTTCCCAATTTTCAAAACCTAAACTTCAAGAGGCAATTTTCCTAGGGCAAGTTCTTCCCCAAATCATAGGTAAATGATACTTAACTCATTTCCTTCAATCTATTTTATCTTTTTACAAGATTTCATCCTAAAATCTAGGATTTTTCATGGTGGAATTGGGTGTTTTTTGGTAGAATTTAGGAATTTTGAAATTTGGAGATTTAGACTTCAAATTGATGTCGGATTCCAAAACCATTTGTATATCCGAGCTCGGGGTGAATGGGTAATAGGGTTTTGGTCCGAATTTTGGATTTTGACCAAGCGAGCTCGGGGTGAATTTTTTACCTTGGGAAAATATTGGGGAATCTATAATTATGCATGGAATTGATTTCTGTAGCATTAATTGATGTTATTAATTTGACTATGTCTAGATACGAGTGGATCAGTGGTGGAATCGAGAGGTAATGTGGTATTTGAGCTTTGAATTGCTCGTTGGCTTGAGGTAAGTGTTTGGCTACCCTTGACTCGAGGGATTAGGGATCCCTGGCTTACTCGCTATGTGACATTTCATGTGTGTGGCGTATAAGTGTGGTGACGAGTGCCTATGCATCGCGAAATTGTCTGTTTAGCCTATTCCCTTCCCTGTTTCCTCTCCTGTCTTAACTGCTACTTGCTTATTAATGCTTTTATGTCTAATTGCTGCTTGTTAAATGTTTTTCCTCTATTTGCATTAGAAATTGTTCCATAGTTTCATTATATCACACTTGTTGGTTTACATTATTTATCGGTGCTTTATAGTACACCTTAGTTGGTCTCGATGTGTATTATTAACTGATGAAGTTTCGTAATTGTAGTGATATTCCATTGTTTTGGTGAGGTATAAACATTGTGGAGGATTTGATTTAACTTATGACATACTTGTTCTTATTTGTGATTGGTGCTGATGTGGTGGGATCCGGTTGCATGCCGCAATAGGAGGAATAAGGGTGAAATGTGATTGTCTGGTGGGATGGGGTTGCATGCCGCAATAAGTAGTAATAAGGGTGGATATGTGGGATCGGGTTGCACGCCGCAACAGGAGGAATAATGGTGATATATTGAGGAGTAATAAGGGTGGACTGGTGGGATCAGGTTGCACGCTATAACAAGGAGTAATAATGATAAATCGGTCATTTTGTTATGATTACATGGTAGGATAGGGATGCACGCTGCATCATTTGTTATCTATGCATTCTTCTTCTGCTGAGATTCACTATTGTGGTGTTGAAACTCTCTTTAGGATTGCTTATAGCTGAATATTGGTAGAAAGACTGGGTTTCGTATTTATTTAATGCAAGTTTCTATCCTATTTCATTCCAAATTTTCTTCTTGCTTTATTATAAATTATTGCATGTTGTAGCCTCGCCACTACTTTGTCGAGGTTAGGCTCGGCACTTACCAGTACATGGAATCAATTTTACTGATACTGCACTCTATAGTTTCTATGCAGATTTCGGAGCTGGTAGTGGTTGATTGAGAGGTCGGTTGCTGATATTTCAGTCAGGAGATCCAAGGTAGTCCTGCAGGCGTCCGTAAGTCCTGGCGTCCCCTCCTACATTCTATATCTCTGTTTTATTTACTATCAAGACATATGTATTCTTTTCTTTCAGACCAGTATTTGTAATAATTTGTAGAAAGATCGTGAGTTGTGATACCGGTTTCTGGGTGGTAACTGTTTCGGTCTTTCTGTTATAGTATGAAGATGATAAGTTCATTATGTACTTCTACATTTTGATTCTGTTGATTTAGATTTGTTTAGTTTTAATTATAACAAGTAAAGGAAAAAGGTGAACAATTCTCTAATGTTGGCTTGCCTGGCGAGTGAAATGTTAGACGCGCACGGTCCTAACGGTGTAAAATTTGGATCGTGACATAAATAAATTGAAAAAATTAATTATTAGTCCAGCAGGTGCGTAATTCTTCTTAACGAGCTTTGTACTTTTATACTTTTTTCACGATATATTTTCTTCTGTTTTTTTTCTAACACTATCATTTGCTATCTAGTTTTCTGTTCATTATTTTAGTTACCCGTTATTGAATTGGGTAGCAAGCAAAGGGCTCTTCTCGAAAGTTTGAATATTATAAACAAAAGCAATCAAAGAATACAAAGTGAGACAACATCGACTATGCTCGAACCCTATCATAGCATATGTAAGACTTTACTGTTACAATCTTCTTTAATATTCTTTTTGGTTCAAATGATAACATGTGCGTATGCTCAGTTGTTGAAGTTTATCTTACAATTATCTATCATGTTCAATTTGCTTGCAATATGATTTATTCTTTGTGCCAATAAGCAAAGGAGGGGTCGATTGAGATATGTTAATATTACATAATATTAATTTTTATACACATCTTTCCACATGTGTGTGCTCTGGTGCAAATGCACGCCGAGACTGTTTGGTTATTTAAACCTTTTAATTGTGTTAATTTGTAATGTGCATTTTTGTTACCAAATCATAGCTTGTAAAGTTACTTTAGCTTTCCAGTTGTGCCGAATTAGTATTCTAGCAGTTATTTTTTAGCAGCTTTAAAATTATAAAAATATTCTGTCCTGATGCCATAATATAAGCAAATGTGTCCCTAATTTATCGAGGCATTCACAAAGATATTAACCTATCGGGAACCCTCCCCCTTGACCCATCCCTATCCCGCGAAATAATAGAAGACCCTAACCTACAACCTTGATACTAGACCTCCAGACTTTCCTATCAAGAGTCATGTCCTTGGAAATCCGCATAATAGTCATGTCCCGCCTAATCACCTCCTCCCAATACCTCTTGGGCCTCCCTCTGCCACGACTCACACCAACTACCGACAACACATCTTTCCACATGTGTGTGCTCTGGTGCAAATGCACGCCGAGACTGTTTGGTTATTTAAACCTTTTAATTGTGTTAATTTGTAATGTGCATTTTTGTTACCAAATCATAGCTTGTAAAGTTACTTTAGCTTTCCAGTTGTGCCGAATTAGTATTCTAGCAGTTATTTTTTAGCAGCTTTAAAATTATAAAAATATTCTGTCCTGATGCCATAATATAAGCAAATGTGTCCCTAATTTATCGAGGCATTTACCACCAACTATATTCAAGCAAGCAAAAGCAAAAGTATTTCTCCGGCCCGTGCAAAGCAATGGCAACTAATCTAGTTCTAATAAAAAATAGATATTATTCCACCTTAGGTACCATTTTTAAGGTGATGAATGAATAGTGAAAATGAAAATTTGAGAAGAAGGTATTGTACATTCCCATCGGAAAGCTTCTTGCTTATATATGTTGAAATTGTCTAAAGAATATATCTTATTAAATTTTACAGCAAACGTCTTTGTCAAAGTGACTTGATTTAGAGTTAGATTACACATATTTAAGCCTTATTTTGCAAATCCAAAACCTCATTTTCATCGTTTTGGATCCATCATGAAACTTGTAATGTGAAAGAATACAAGGAGGGGTTGGCCGTCTTTTTGGTTGATTCAATAACAAAGGTTGCTTTCTTTATGTCAATAAGCTATTGGCTTGACCTCACTTTTGAAACATATGAGCTAATTAATTGTCTAATCAATAAAACTTTAGAAAATAATACTTAGCTGAACGTGTCTGTCATTACCTCTATGTTCTTGTATTAGTTCCTCAAAAACATCGATATTCACCGATGAAATCCACGTTAACGTTTTGTCTATTAATGCCAAAAGACTTCTAGTACAGTGAAAGTTAATGGCGAAGGGAGAATTTTTTTTAAGGCTGTTTAAAAAAAAAAAAAAAGGATGTTCAATATGTAATGATCCGATCGCTCGTTTCACTTTCTAGAACCATGTTCCCCCGAATAAGACTTCTCATACTTGCTTTAACTAATTTATAACTTGCGGAGATGATTGATTCGGGGTTTGGAAGAGTTTGGGTTTAAATCGGAACACATTTAAGGTTGGCTTTTTGACTTCAGTCAATGTTTTGAGTAAACGACCCCGAAATCCAGATTTGAAGGTTCCAACAGGTTCGTATGATGATTTCGGACTTGGGCATATGTCCGGATCGGGTTTTGGATGATCCGGGAGCATTTTGGCGCCTAATAGTGATAGTTGATTCCTTAAGGATTTTGAAGTTCCTTGAATTTGATTTGGAGAGGATTTTTCTGTTATTGAGGTTGAACGGAATTTCGAGACCGAAAACAGATCCCTAATGTTATTTAAGACTTACACGCAATGTTTTGTGACAATCCAAGTAGTATAAGTGTGTTTCGTCATATTGGAAGTAGATTGAAGAACTTGAAGTTCATAAGTTTGATTCAGTTGGTTTTAAGGGGTGATTCTTAGATTTAGTGTTGTTTCGGGCGTTTCGAGTGTTCAAGCGAGTCAGTTTTATCATTTCAAACTTGTCGAATGTTGGTGCAGGGCCTCGGGGCTCCGAGCGTCAACCGAACAAGGCTCGAGCTTAGATGAAAACGTTGGAAAGGGCTGAAGCTTCAGGCTTCTCTCATAACCTCACATGCGGTTAGCCAGCCGTAGGTGCGAGCCTGGAAAGGCGGCTAGGCCATCGCAGAAGCGGCCATGGGTGGCTAGCCCAGGAGCAGCAGAAGCGACCTATCTTCCGTAGAAGTGGAGCCGCATAAGCTATTGCTTCTCGCAGAAGCGGCCCAGCCAGGGGAATTTCTGCAGAAGTGGATTCATTTTCGTAGATGTGGTAGGGATAGGTGCGGCCCAGGATTGCAGATGCGAAAATCACTGAACGCAGTAATCTTCATTTATTGCTGGTGTTAGCCATTTTTGGCTTTTACTCAAAGTTGGGCAGCTTTAGAGCTCCTGAGATATGATTTTCACCAATCTCTTTGAGATAAGTAATCCATATTGTATGCGAGTTAAATACTTAAATTTTGGGTAGATTAAAATGTAAAGATTAGTAAAGAATTATGGGATTAGATTAAAACTTAGGGTTTTGATAAAAACGTGATTTAACCACGAAATGCATTATGAAATGAAGTAAAAATTATATATTCTTGCTCCTTAGGTTATGGGTAACAACTTACTCCAAAAATATTTAAAATCCAGGAACGTATGCCTGGGGTTGAATTTTAGGAACGTTTCCTTTGGGGTTGGATAATCGCTTTAATAGCTAGAATATGAATTTGTAAAGGTTGTTACACTATTTGCATAGTTTCGGATAGTGCGACTCCGGTTTGAGAGTTTGAACGCGTTCTTGAGTTGGAAGTAGGCTCGAAATATAGTAAGTCTCTTTATAAACTTAACTAATATATGATTAATTGTTGTGATTAATTGTGGAGGCTACGTATGCACAAGGTGACGAGAGACCGTACATAGCTACTAATTCTGTTATGTCCATGTAATTTTAGGATTAGACCATGCTATGTGGCCGCTATTAATTGCTTATATATGCTAATGGTATGAAAGAAATTGAGTTGAAGGAAATCTAAGGACTTACCGGCCTCAAGTGAATTGTATTCATTTTTATAAAATGGAATTAAAGAAGTGTTGTGTTTTAAATGATGAAAATTATGTTGAACGCATAGCACGTATGATTCGCGAGCGGGGCTATGCTTTTACCTCGTCGTATGTATGATTCACGAGTAGGGTGAAAAGATGCAACTTTGTTTTGTGCCATTCGACCATTTGTAGTGTACATTTTATTTTTATGTTGGATTGAGCTAAACGTCCTCGATGGTATTTGGGTGTAATAGAACCGGAACCCTTATATTTCGTATGAGTTATTGCTCGAAAGGCCACTTCTTTTAAATGAGGAAAGTGCTTAGTTTTATTAATTGGGTGAAAGGATTTTCAATAGTTATTCTTGTTTGAGCTTGTTGTCATCTACATACACCATGAATTAAATATATCGAACTTCATATTATTATATTTATTTGCCCTAGTAAGTGTCCGAGTCGACCTCTTGTCATTATTTTTGCGGGGTTAGGCGAGATACTTACAGGGTATATATTTTTATGTACTCATGCTACACTTTTGTACTTGATTGTACATGCTTTGAGGCAACTGCATCTGACCATCAGTCTGGCGCGTAGAGTGGACATCTTAGCTCGAAACTTTTCGGTGAGCTGCCCTTTGAGCCGATTTGCAGCTGCTGGAGTCTCTCTTTTATCTTTATATTCATATCTATTTCTTTTCCAGATAATAGGATAGTATGGTTTTATATATTCTACTAGATTTCCTACACACTTATAACACCAGGTCTTGGCACACACGTGGTAGAATTATGATGTTTTGGCTTGTCCTCATTATTGAGATTTGCATTTATTTATTTTATTTAAATATGCTTAAGTTTTAAAACTATAAATTTCTTAAACCTATAATAGAAGTTATAACGTACTAACTACATAAGTGATAATTTACTATTTGATTAGTGTTGGCTTGCCTAACAACAGTGTTGCGCGCCATCACGGTCTAATATGGAATTTGGGTCCTGACAACATGATATCACAGCACTAGGTTCACGTAGGTCTCACAAGTTATGGGCAAACCTGGTAGGGTCTTACGGATCGATATAGAGACATCTGTACTTATCTTCGAGAGGCTATAAGGTGTTAGGAAACTACTCTTTATTCATCTCCTATTGTGCAGTTTATGGTATAATAGATTTCCTTTTTCTATTTTCTAACAGATGGTGAGGGCGCATACGACAGACGTTCCAGACCCGGGAGACTCTGCTCCCCCCGGGTGCTAGGGGCCGAGATAGAGTCCAAGGGAGGGCACCGACCCTAGGTAAGGTACAAGGGTATCCGAAAGCTTCCCCAATTGCACCACCTACTGACCTAGCAGGATATCTCATTACTGAGGAGCAGGGTGAGGTGCCTGCAGTAGAGCCTGCCCCGGTAGATTTCATTACAGCACCAGGCTTATAGGAGGTCATGGGTTGTATGTTGCGGTTCATGGACTCGATGACTCAGGCTGGTATATGTCCAGCAGATCCAGCCACATCTCAGGCCGGATGGGGAGCATAGATCCCTACTGCTCAGGCTCACAGGCACGCAAATTGAGGAAACTATATATGAGGTTTTCAAGGCCTCAGAAACTCAAAATGATTGAGAAAATAAGTGATGACCATTTGGGTCGTCACAAAAAGTTACTAGATGGATGTACTAGGCTACACCCTCCTATATTCAGGGGTGAGCAGCATAAGGAACCCCAGGACTTTATTGACTGGTGCAAGGATAGAATGCACAACATGAGGATATTAGAGTTCCATAGAGTGGATTTCACCGCCTTCTAGTTAGAAGGCAGGGCTCGTAATGGTTGAAGTCTTGCCTTCTTATCAAGCCAGTAGGTTCTCTTCCTATGACTTGGGATCAGTTTACACGGCTTCTATTGGATAGTTATATTCCACCCTCTAAGAGGGAAAAGTTGCGGTGTTAGTTTGAGCAGCTCAAGTAAGGTCAAATGCCAGTGACCGACTATGAGGTAAGATTCCTTTAGTTGTGTCGCCATGCACTCATGATACTTCCTACAGATGCAGAGAGAGTGGAGAGATTTGTTGTGGAGTTACACCCCGGTATTCGAGCTAGCATGGACTGAGATGTTAAGATGGGGACTGAGTATCACCTAGTGGTAGATATTGCGCGAATCATTAAGAGTTACCGCCAGAGGAGCATAGAGCAGTTGTAGAAGGACAAGAGGGTCCGCTTCTCTGGAAAGTTTAGAGGTGCCCCAGTTAGGGGAAAAGGTTAGTTTTAGAGCGTTCAGCCTAGCAGGGCCCATTATTCAGCACCACCACCACCTCCTTGAGGTGCTCTAGTGAGGCCTTATTTTAGTGCGATACAGAAGAGTTGTTACCGCCCACTAGCTTTTCACGGTTCCTTCGGCGGGTATTTTGGACATCAAGGTTCTTCTAGTGGATATTCAGACCATCAGGGTCAGGCTTCAGGACAAAAGTATTTGGCACCGTGGGTTGTTACGAGTGTGGATATCAGGGTCATATAAAGAGGACCTGCCCCAAACTTCGGGGCAAAGCAGTATAGCTGAGTTATTAGCCTATGATTGTCGTACTAGCCGTCCAGCCACCCAAAGGTGGGGGACAGGTTGGAAAGGTCGTTCTAGAGGTGGAGGCTAGGTGGAGGGGTTCAGCCAGCCTGCGCTCCAGCTAGATACTATGTTTTTCTGGCTAGATTAGATGTAATGGCCTTAGATGCCATGATCATATGTATTATTTCTATATGCGGTAGGGATGCTTCAGTATTATTTGATCCACTGTATACATATTCATATATGTCATCTCTATTTTCTCACTTCCTGGATATCCCTCGTGAGTCTTTGGGTACTAATGTTTATGTGTCCACCCCAGTGGGCGATTCTAGGGTCGTGGATTGGATCTACCAGTCCTGTCTTGTTTTATTTTGTGGTTTTGAGACTAGAGCAGACCTTCTGTTACTTCATATGATCAACTTTGAGGTCATCCTAGGC
Organism: Nicotiana noctiflora; assembly: GCA_032618575.1. Lineage (NCBI taxonomy): Eukaryota > Viridiplantae > Streptophyta > Magnoliopsida > Solanales > Solanaceae > Nicotiana > Nicotiana noctiflora. The sequence continues at coordinate 73,120 of JASVEL010008065.1, forward strand.
ATGGATTGGTTATCTCCATATCATGCCATTCTTGATTGTCATGCCAAGATAGTTACTTTAGTGATGCTAGAGTTGCCGAGATTGGAGTGGAAGGGTTCCTCCGTTACTGCATCTAGTCAAGTCATTTTTTTTGAAGGCTCGACATATGGTCGAGAATGATTGTTTGACTTATCTAGCTTATGTTAGAGGCACTACTGTAGAGTCTACGACGATTGATTCAGTGCGAGTAGTTCGAGATTTTTGCCGATATGTTTCCTTCTGACCTACCAGGCATGTCGCAGGATCGTGACATTGATTTCTATATTGATTTGGTTTCAGGTACCTAGCCTATATCTATCCCACCATAGCGTATGGCACCGAAAGAGTTGAAATATTTGAAGTATTAAATTGATGAGTTGTTAACAAAGGGATTTCGAGAGTAGTGTATCACCTTGGGGTGCACCGATATTATTTGTAAAGAAGAAGGATGGGACTATGCAGATGTGCATTGATTACCGCTATTTGAACATGGCTACTATAAAAAATAAGTACCCATTGCCGCACATTGTGATTTGTTCGACCAGTTGTAGGGATCTAGAGTGTTCTCTAAGATCGACTTAAGATCAGGTTATCATCAGCTAAAGATTCGGGACTCAAATGTCCTGAAGACTGCTTTTCGTACTAGATATTGTCATTATGAGTTTCTGGTGATGTCCTTTGGCTTGACTAATGCTCTAATGGCATTTGTGGACTTGCTGAACAGGGTGTTCATTCCTTATATTGATTCCTTTGTTATTCTCCTCATTGATGACATCTTGATATACTCGCATAGCCTAAGGGAGAACGAGCAGCATTCGAGTGTGGTGCTTCAGACCTTGCGAGACCAAAAGCTATATGCTAAGTTCTCCAAGTGTGAGTTTTAGCTGGAGTCAATAGCATTGTTGGGGCTTATTGTGTCAGGAGAGGGTATTAAGGTGGATCCCAAGAAGCTGAGGTAGTTCAGAGTTGGCCATGTCCTACTTCAGTGATCGAGATCAGGAGTTTTCTGTGGTTAGCAGGCTATTACTGCCGATTTATGCAGGGCTTTTCATCTATTGCATCACTTCTGACCAGATTGACCCAAAAGGGTGCCCCGTTCTGTTAGTCTGATGATTGTGAAACAATTTTTCAGAAGCTCAAGACGGCTTTGAATACAACACTGATTCTAGTGTTGCCTTCTAGTTCAGGGATGTATATGGTATATTGTGATTCTTCACACATTGGCTTGGGATGCGTGTTGATGTAGAAGGGGCGAGTTATAGTATATGCTTCACGTCAGCTAAATATTCATGAGAAGAATTACCTTATGAACGACATAGAGTTAGCAGTGATTGTTCATGCCTTAAGATATGGAGGCATTATCTATATGGGGTATCATGTGAGGTTTATACTGATTATTGCAACTTACAACATTTGTTTAAGTAGAGGAATCTCAATTTGAGACAGCATAGATGGCTTAAGTTACTAAAGGATTATGAAATCAGCATTTTTTATCATCCGAGCAAGGAAAATGTGGGCGCGTATGCCTTAAGAAGGAAAGTAGAGAGTATGGGTAGCTTAGCATTCATTTCAACGGTGGTCAGACCACTAGATTTGGACATCTAGTCTTTGGCTAATAGACTTGTGAGGTTGGACCTTTTAGAGCCCATCCGAGTCTTTGTATGTGTTGTTGCTCTGACTTTATTATTATGGCAGATCAAGGCTCGACAATTTGATGATCTGAATTTGGAAATTCTCAGAGAGACCGTGCTACGGGGTATTTCCATGGTGGTTTCTATTGGCGAGGATGGTGTTGTGAAACTCTAGGGTCTCCTATGTGTTCCTAATGTCGATGGCTTAAGGGAGAGGATTCTAAAAAGGCACACAGTTCACGATATTCTATTCATCCATGTGCTACGAAGATGTATCGTAATTTGAGGTAGCATTATTGGTGGTGGCATATAAAGAAGGACATCGTTGAGTGTGTGTCTAGGTGTTAGAATTGTCAGCAGGTTGTGTATAACCACCAGAAGACATGTGGCCTACTTCAGCAGATGTCTATACCTGAGTGGAAGTGTGAACGCATTACTATGGACTTTGTAGTTAGGTTGTCGCGGACATTGTGTAAGTTTAATGCAGTTTGGGTCACGTTCAATAGGTTAACCAAGTCAACACACTTTAATGCGATGGTGACTACTTATACTTCCGAGATATTTCTCAAATTTACATTCAGTAGATAGCTCAATTGCACGGTGTGCCTGTTTCCATCATATTATATAGAGGCCCTCAGTTCACTTCCCAATTTTGGAGAGCTATAGAGAGTGAGTTGGGGACCCGAGTAGAGCTTAGCACATCATTCCACTTGCAGACCGACGGCCAGTCGGAGTGGACAATATAGATTCTGGAGGATATTCTTACAATATGTATGATTGACTTTGGAGGCAGTGAGATTAATTCTTTCCTTTGGTCGAGTTTGCTTACAACAACAGTTATCAATCCAGCATCAAAATGGCTCCATTTGAGGCTTTATTTGGTCGGTAATGTCATTCTCCTATCGGGTGGTTTAAGCCTGGTGAGGCTAAGTTGTATGGTACAGATTTGGTGAAATATGCCTTGGAAAAGGTAAAGTTGATTCAGGAAAGACTTTGCACAGCTCATTCAAGACAGAAGTGTTACGCGGTTCGGAAGGCACGTGATGTATCATTCATTGTCATCATGAAGGTTATCTTAAAAGTCTCGCCGATGAATGGTATTATGAGATTTGAAAAGAAGCGTAAGTTGAGTCCAAGGTTTATAGGCCCATTTAGATGTTGAGGCGAGTTGGCAAGGTAGCTTATGAGGTTGCTTTACCCCCCAGCTTATCGAGAGTTCATCTAGTTTTTCATGTGTTTATGCTTCGGAGGTATCACGCAGACTTGTTTCATGTGTTAGACTTCTACTATTCAGCTAGATGGGAGCTTGGGAAATCAGAAGGAACCAGTTGCCATTGTTGATAGACAAGATTGCTAGTTGAGATCCAAGAGAATTTCTGCGATAAAGGTCTAGTAAAGGGGCCAACCCGTTGAGGAGGCAACCTGGGAGTCCGAGAAAGACATGCGGAGCAGATATCCCAATTTATTCAGCAGTTCAGGTACTTTTCTATGTCCCTTCGAGGACAAACATTTGTTTAAGAGGTGGAGAATGTAACGACCCAACTGATCATTATGCCTTTTAAAACCTCGTTCTCCTGTATAAGACTTCCCGCACTTGCTTTAATTGTTTTATAACTTGCAGGGATGGTTAGTTTGTGATTTGGAATAGTGTGGGTTGAAATCGGAACACTTGGTTCCTTAAGGTTGGCTGAAAAGGCCAAGTTTGACTTCAGTCAATGTTTTGAGTAAACGACATTGGAATCTAAATTCAAAGGTTCCAGCAGGTTCGTATGATGATTTCGGACTTGAGCGTATGTCCGGATCGAGTTTTGGATGACCCGGGAGCGTTTTGGCGCATATTATGGAAGTTAGCATTTTGGAAAAAAATTTATACGCTTGGATTGAAGTGCATTTTAGTATTATCGATGTTCGAATTAACTTTTGAAGTGTATTATTACATAATTTTGTCATTAAAGACTTGCACGCAAAATTTAGTGTAAATCTAAGCAGTATAAGTGCGTTTCGTCACATTGGAAGTAGATTGAAGAACTTAAAGTTCACAAGTTTGATTCAGTTGGTTTTAGGGGATTGATTCTTAGATTTAGCATTGTTTCGAGCATTTCAAGGGTTGGAGCGAGTCTGTTTTGCCATTTCAAATTGGTAGGTATGTTTGGGCGGGGCCTGGGGCCCCGGAGCGTCAATTGGACGAGGCTCGAGCTTAGTTGGAAATGTGAGAAAGGGATGAAGCTTCAGGCTTCTATCATAACCGCACTTGCGGTTGGCCAGCCGCAGTGCATGCCCCCAAAAGCAGCTAGGCCATCACAGAAGCGGTCATGGGTGGCTAGCCCAGGAGCCGCAGACTCATTTCTGCAGATGTAGTGGGCACAGCTGTGGCCCAGGACCGCAGATGTGGAAATCACTGAAGGGAGTGACCTTTATTTATTGCGGGTGTTAGCCATTTTTTGGCTCATTTCCACTCAAAGTTTGGGCAACTTTGGAGCTCTTGAGAGGGGATTTTCACCAAGCTCTTAGAGGTAAGTACTTCCTACTATATGTGAGTTAAATACTTAAATTTTGCGTTGATTAACATGTAATGATTAGTGAAAATCATGGGATTAGGGTAAAACTTAGAGTTCTAAAAAACTGTGGTTTAACCACGAAATGCATTATGGAATGAAGTAAAAATCATATATTCTTGATCCTTAGATTATGGGTAACTACTTCCTTCAAAAATTTCCTGAATCTGGACACGTAAGCCCGGGGTTGAATTTTAGGAACTTTGCCCTTGGGTTGCATAATCTCATTAATGGCTAAAATATAAATTTGTAAACCTATAATGATGGATTTTTACACTATTTGAATAGTTTCGGATTGCGCGGCTCTGATTTGAGAGTTTGGAGATATTCTTGAGTTGGAAGTAGGCTCCAAAAAAGTAAGTCGCTTTTCTAACCTTGTAGAGGAAAATGTACCAATAGGTGAACTTAATTAATATATGATTAATTATGGAGGCTACGTATGCACGACGTGACGAGATTCCGTACGTAGCTACTAATTCTGTTATGTCCATGTAATTTTAGGATTAGACCATGCTATGTGGCCGCTATTAATTGCTTATATATGCTAATGGTATGAAAGAAATTGAGTTGAAGGAAATCTAAGGACTTACCGGCCTCAAGTGAATTGTATTCATTTTTATAAAATGGAATTAAAGAAGTGTTGTGTTTTAAATGATGAAAATTATGTTGAACGCATAGCACGTATGATTCTCGAGTAGGGTTATGCTTTTATCGCATCAAATGTATGATTCGCGAGCAGGGAAAATAGATGCAGCTGTGGTTTGTGTCGTTCGACCCTCGGTAGTGCACATTTTACTTTTATATTGGATCGGGTTGAACGTCCTCGGTGATATTTGTGTGTGATAACAAAATTGGAACCCTTATATTTTGTCTGACTTATTACTGAAAAGGTCACTTCTTTTAAATGAGGAAAGTGCCTAGTTATATTAATTGGGTGAAATGATTTTCAATAGTTACTCTTGCTTGAGCTTGTTGTCATCTACATACGATGTGAATTAAATACAACGAACTTCATTTATTATATTTGTTGGCCCTAATAAGTGTCGAAGTCGACCCCTCGTTACTACTTCTGTGGGCTTAGATGAGATACTTATTGGGTATGGCACACTTCTATACTTGATTGTATAGGCTTTGAGGCAGGTGCATCTGGCTATCAGTCCGGCGCATAGAATGGTCATCTTAGCTCGAGACTTTTCGGTGAGCTACTTTTTGAGCCAATCTGTATTAGCTGGAGTCTTTATATTCCTATCTATTTATTTTCCAGACAATAGGATAGTATGATTTTGTATATTCTACTAGATTGCCCACACACTTGTGACACCAGGTTGTGGCATACATGTAGTAGAATTATGATGTTTTGGCTTGTCCTCATTAAATATGCTTAAGTTTTAAAACAATAAATTTCTTAAACCTATAATGAAAGTTATCACGTACTAACTATATAAGTGAGGATTTACTATTTGATTTGTGTTAGCTTGCCTAACAATAGTGTTGCACGCCATCACGGTCTAGTATGAAATTTGGATCGTGACATAATATATATTATATATCTTTAAAATCTAATATTTTACTTATATATGCAGTTAATTTTTTGACGAATGATGATTAGTTAATTACTATTACAGAGTGTAGCTTCACCCCCGGAGAACATAGGGTTTGAGGGATAACTAAATAAAGATTAATATCTCACTGAAATTGCCTTGACTAGAAATTTACAAGTTAGAACATGCTTCTAATCCTAATTTCTGTCCTTTAGTTGCTTTCATTTTTAGCCGAACTATAATTGTTTCTTATTTAGTAAACCTGTGGAAATATACACAAGATATTGTGTACCCTCTAAATTAAAGTAGCACTGATATTTCACTATGCTCTGATCAGGACGTCACATGTTCGAGCTGTTTGACAGCCTCTTGTTAAAATGCATGGTAAGATTGTGTATAATAGACTTGTGGTCCTGCTTTTCCTGAACTCCATGCATAATGGGAGCTTAGTGCACCGAGCTACGCTTCTTTAAATCTAAGTAGAATTCTTGGTTTATGTTATATGAGATACAATAGGCTACCTATATTTAAAAACCAATTAAATCAACTGAATTGTACCATCTGAACTGATAAGTCTATCTAGGGTTGTCAATCGATACTTAAAAACCAACTAAATCAATTGCATCGTACCATCTAAATTGATTTTTAGTTTTTCAAATAAAATGGTAGGTGTTTTTTATAAATTTATAATCGTACCGATAATTAGGGTAAGTTTTTAATATTATAAAAAAAAATCGAAAAAATACCGACTCATACTGAATAAATTTACATGTGAAAAATATATTTGTATATTAAGTTAATGATTATAAAGCATTAAAAAAATTTCTTGAGCCTTGGAAATATGAAAAATGTTGCAAGTCATATTTTAATTAAACTCAAATCCTAATTCTCAAACCTATTATGATACACCTATTAAAATTAAATTATTTTCAGTATTTTCACTAGCAAGACATAGGGTATTCTAGCGATTATGAATTGTAAACTACAATGTATTGAACACATTTCCTTTTGTATGATTTAGATATATCTTTTTGGTATTTAATATTCTATAGACTTTATTCTTTAGCCTCGGCTTAGTTAGTATCTTTCTACTCGTGTGATATATATTTTCCTTATTGTTGCTGAGTTTCTTTTATGCTACTGTAGAATAATTAATGGATTTATATTCTGGTCATGTGTTGCTAAGTCTTATAAAATTATGTATGTTATTAGTAACTTTTATATTATATTAAAAAAATATCGAAAATTAATTGAATCACACCTATACCGAAGAGAAATCGATATAATTGGGACGATTTCGAATAGTCTGATTTAACTTAAAGTTATACATAATTGAATAACCGAAAAATTAATATAATATAAATTTATAAAATAACTGGAAAAAATCGAACAATTGACACCCCTAGATATAGCTATGACAAACATGCTCAGAAGTAAATAACAAAAGTACAACTGCCAAATTTTATGATTGGTTATAGACAGTCGTGGAATTTTATCTTTTCGAACATTGATCTTATGATATTTATCTGTGGTAAATTGATTATTAGTATTAGTATATGCAATGGTTATGTTATTTTGGTATCATATTCGTTTCTTATAGGGTATAGCTACTTCACATTTTTATGATGCCACCAAAGAAACCTGTGACTAGGTCTTCGTCACTGGGATGGGATTCGCCATTTACGTACTCTAAAACCGTCAAAATTAGGTAATTATTTGATAAAACTTTTTAACAAATATAAAATTGATAACATCGAATAAATGATAAATACCTTGGTGTAATAGGTAAAAAAGGTAGGATACAAAGTTTTATATATATATACTCCACTTTCTTTAATTTCCTGTTTGGGGGGAAAAAGTCGGAAAATGTTAAACCCCCATTGACCATAGATTTTGCCAAGGTTTATTCAACAAAAAAAAAAAAATTGGCAAAACATGTTTGCTTATATATTTTATCCATGTTTTGGCACATTTTGAAAACAAAATTCACAAATCCCAAAACTAAAAACAAACATGTTTTTTGCCCAAATGTTCTTTGTTGGATTTTTAACAACCTCAAAAATTATCTCAAACTTTGAATTTTATGAAAAAGCACACTAACTATTACTATGACATAACTAACCACCAGCTAATTACTATCATTTTCTTTTGGACTGATCGATCTTGTAATATTATTCTAATTTGATGAATTATAGTGAGTAGCAATTGTGTTATTAGCTGTTGATATTAAAATATTAGGTTATGGTTTAGGATAATTTATTATGTAGCTCATTATAAAAATGATATCTTTGTGCCAAACTTATCTTTGTCTAGGACTATGGTTTGTGATAATGATAATGAATGGCATCAACGAAGGTTCTGCGTATACAAGATTAGCTAGTTTGTTTGTTTGGTATTGTTGGATATTTTTGATAGGTTTTACAACTTATGAATATAAGTCATATTTTATATTTTTTCAAAAAAGAGTTAAACATGTTTTGCAAAATTATGTTCGAATATATTTTAATCTTCAAATTAAACTTCACCCAAATTAAATTTTTTAAAATAAATTTGAGAATCTTCAACCAAACGACTAGCTATTTGGGGGTTACATGTAGGGAGATATATTTAACTAACTCTTTGTCCTATTTATTTCAACTCTTATAATATGCCCTTGCACGGAAATTCAGAAGTAGAAAAAAGGAATATACTATATACCAGAGAGAAGTAGCAAAATAATAGCCTTTGTGATATTTGTCACATTATTTGCTGCATCACATCAAGTAAGCACTGGCCACTACTAAAATTATTTCTTTTGAATATTTCTTTTTGTTTTACTTTTATGTACTAAATTTGGTGCTTCCTTCTTACCTCTTAGTTTTCTTTTGAATTTTGAATATTTGTTTCTCTTTTAATTTGCACCAACAATTAGAACACTCCTTTTTGAATTATGATGCTACGTTAATCATAAGTGAAAATTCAATCAAAACAAGGCGTGACGTAGAACTGAATATCACTAGTATACTGCCATTTTCTTAATACAAATATAAGAAGAAGAAAAAATACACACACAGACACGCATTTTTCAGTTTTTTCCATTTTCTTAAGTTTTCCTTCCTGAGTGTATTGTGGTCAATTTTTATTTATTCTTTCCCTTAGATTTCTCATTTCTCTTTTGAGCTTGTTTGAGTTTAAATTTTATGCATTGTTTAAGTAAAAATCATTCACACAATCAGTTCAGTTACAAGATCATTACAAGCAGAAGCGGATGTATAAGCAAAACTATGGGGCACGTGCACCCATGCTCTATCCGTAAAATTAGATACTTTATGTATATATTTTTTTAAATTGATATATTATTAATCGTTGGCACCCAGGCTCCAAGAAGTTTGAATGATGCACTTGGTTGACGATTCAGTTATTTACCAAGAGGAATAGTTATCAAATTTCACTAAATATATTTTTCCCTCTATTTTTTTTTAGTAGTGCACTCATGTACTAAAAATCCTAGATCCGTGGAAAAAGAGGGTAAGCATTAGATGAGGGATAAATATGAAAGCAGGCTAATGAATTATAGCAAAAAAAGCAAATTATAGAATTAGTTAGGGGCCTTTCCACATCAATTGTCTTTATATCCACACTATATATATATTAGTATAAGCCAAAGAGCAGAAATATAGGAGAGAGTTCCCTGGTTTTTGTCTTCCTCTACTCATACCACATTCCTAGATTTGAGTTCTTCCAAAGAAACAAATCTTCTTTTGCACCAACAACTAAACAAAAAAAGTAGGGAACACAAAGCTAAAATAAACAAAAATCCTTTAACTATATTATAGTGTAGTTTCTAGATGTCAAATATATCAGGAGAAGAAGGCAGTTTCTCTTCAGGGAACACTGGAGAAGAAGTTCAGAAACATAATCAATTGAAGACTTCAAATAATATTTCCTCTATTACTATTACTAGTAATGGGTCCAGTTCACAATCCCAGCAACAGCAGAATAAGCAACAGCCTCTTGCTAAGAAGAAGAGAAACCTTCCTGGAACTCCTGGTAAAACAACTCTAGCTACCTGTCCCAATTTATGTGATATATATATATCGAATTTCGAGAGTCAAACGAGTTTTTTTCATAAATTATTTAACAAATGTTTCCATTTTTGAAATTAAGCTAGTTATGTTAAGAATATAATATTATTGAAACTGCATGTTGAATTGTATCCTTAATTTCGTTTCTTTGATCTAATGTGAACGTATAAGTAGAAACGTAGTAATATGTATTACCACAATGAGCAATTTAGCAAATTTTCCTGTGCCATGATAGGGGAACCTTTGACTCTAAGCTTGTTTTAAATGGACAAATCCTCATCTTTCAACAAGGGTCAATAATTGCTTAATTGGAACTGTGATGAAATGCACTTTTTCCATTTTTTCTTTTTTGTGACCCGGTTGCGGAAGTCAAATGTATATAGTGTGAATGAGCCACAATTACTATACCAAAAATTATGGCAGCCACTAAATAATAAATAAGACAATAAAGCAACAATAAAAGTAACATCAGAATTTACGAGGTTCGGTTAATTTTGCCTACTCCTCTGACACAACCAATATTTTATTTCACTCCAAAATACAAGTGAAATAATGCTAAAGAGAGAAGATACAAATGTCTTAAGAAGATAAGAAGACAAATGAGAGGCGTTCCTTTTATTGTTGTTTTATTGTGTTATTTATTATTTAGTGGCTGCCATAATTTTTGGTACAGTAGTTGTGACTCATTCACACTATATACATTTGGCTTCCGCAAAACAAATCACTTAAAAAGTTATATATATATATATATATATATATATATATATATATATATATATATGTCTATGAGTAGTACACTTCTAATCATTCAACAAACTCCTAGCTAGACTTGAGTACTTCTTGACTGTGAATATGTGAATTGTTTGTTTGTTGTTCAAGAATTCTAAAATACACTACCATTTGGTCATGAATATTTAAACTGGTTATTTGTTGGTCGTAAATATTTAAACTGGTTGTTTGATGTTCAAGATTCTATAATCACCACGTGTTGAATTGTGGATTCTCTTTCTTGTAGATCCAAATGCAGAAGTGATCGCCCTATCACCAACAACTCTGATGGCGACGAACAGATTCGTGTGTGAGATTTGCAACAAGGGATTTCAGAGGGACCAAAACTTGCAGTTGCATAGGAGGGGACATAATCTCCCTTGGAAGCTTAGGCAAAGAAGTACAAGTGAAGTCATGAGAAAGCGCGTTTACATATGTCCCGAGCCAACTTGCGTGCACCACAATCCGGCTCGTGCTTTGGGTGATCTTACTGGAATTAAAAAACATTATAGCCGTAAACATGGAGAAAAGAAATGGAAATGTGATAAATGTTCCAAAAAATATGCCGTGCAATCTGACTGGAAGGCACATCAGAAGACTTGTGGGACAAGAGAATACAAATGTGACTGCGGTACCATTTTCTCCAGGTTAGTTTGTGTTCTCATAATTACACAGTTATGGTTCAAAGAAAATATGGTGTATTTATTCTTATATATACAGAATCGATTAATGATATTTACATTTTGAAAAAGTACTTTTGAAAGAATTTAAGTTTTATTATTGACGGAATAAAAAATAGGGTAAGACCCCTCTATTTATAGGAGAAATATGACTTAGTCACAAAGTAAAACTCTCCACAAGATAGACATTCACTCTAAATAGAATTCTATTCATAACACTCCCCCTTGAATGTCTATTCAATGATAATGTGCCTCGTTAAAACCTTAACTAAAATAAAATCCAGTGGAAAAAAAAATTCTAGAGAAGGAAAAAGAGTACACATATCTAATAATACGCCTTTTGGTTGCCTCGTTAAAAACCTTGCAAGGAAAACCCGGTGGGACAAAACCTTGTAAGGGAAAAAGAGTGCAACGCGCATTAACTCCCCCTGATGAGAGCATCAATTCACATCCTTGAGCCTTCGCATCCCAATCTTGTGCACTAGCTTCTTGAAGGTTGACGTCGACAAAGATTTTATATCGGTTTCAATGTATTTTCGTAATGACATAACATAGAAATCTCTTCATTCATATATTCAGGTACCTGAATCTCTCATGAGATATTATGAAGTGTAATGTCATGTGATCTTCTAGATCACTTGCCTCCTTTATTATGATCACTTGCTCATCTTCTTTATCAAGAAGTTTATTTGAAACCGATTGTCTATACGCTTTAAGCTTATCATAGACTTTGTCCTTCTAGGACTTAATATGAGCATTTGCAATGAGAATATAGTTACTTTCTTTGGGTCAGCAAATGCGTCTGGCATGCTTTGCAATAAATTGCACATGAATTATCCTTTTATGAACTTCAAGTTCATATTATTTTATTCAAGGATCTAGATGTATAAATGATAATTCATTCCATGTAACGTTTTCTCAACTCTTGTATCTTGTCTTCCCCTCATGTTAGAAAAAACTAACTTGTTTCCTCAACTTTGAGAACTCATCTTTGTGCGTTATGGTGTTAATCAAAATATACACCGCACATCAATAATAATAAAATGAAATTATTTGGTTCCTGATCCTGAACCACTTGTGAGGGGAGAATGTAATATACTTTCGTATATATTCTATATCAAATTGATATAGATAACTTTGTTCTCATAAGCAATAATTTAGCTATTAAGTGGAGGCACTCAATAAATTATTTTGCTAAACCAGCTATGATGTAGACCAACTTATCAAGATGAACTTCTTGAATAGAAAATCTGGAAATTATGCTCTAAATTAAATTATTGAGCAAGTTACCTCGCAAACACCATGTTGCGGGTTAGCAATAATCGCACATGTAACCATCTCATAGATGCATCTTATGTGGTATACATGGCGGGTGAATGGGCCCATATTCACCTTTGATATTTCCAGCATTCATGGGATTCAATCCCACTTATAGTTGGTATATTAATTAATGAGAACATGCACATAAAAGAATTCGTAAAGAACTTTCTAGTTCTTTAATATTTACCCATGTGAATTCTCTTTATTTTTTCACATCATACTTAAATTGATATGGGTAAATCAATTATGCCAACTGAATAAATTATCAATATTGATAAACTTCAGATTTACACCATGATGTGTGCAATTATGAATAAACTCCAAGTTTATTATGATATGGGTTTTATATCAATAAAATATCCACTTTATTGTGGTATTCTTTTGTTTATGTAGTACAAATTGGAGATAAAGCGGGTAGCTTTTTACATACATATTACCCCGCTACAAGTTGTAGTAATAGAAGATATTAAATCTTTCCTTTATTTATAGTCTCAATATAATCAACCGCTTTCGCGAATACTTTGGAAACTGAATATGTTTCTTTGAGACTTACTGCAACACAATACCTTGTTGGTAATCAATTGTGTTTATGCAAAATAGTGGTAATTGACTCTTCTAGTGCTCTCAATTAATTGGTAGTACCACATAATCATCAACACCTATATGGTGAATATCTCTTTTAAAGAGAAACTTATACCATTATGGTCATGGTCAAAATAATATGCAAGATCTGTTTCTTGCATTATCGTTGACTTTTAATAATCACAATGTCAAAATATTTTGGCGTACAATAGGTACGTGACCAATGACCATTCATGCCATAATAATGATATTATTTTCTTATATCATCTCAAACCTCCTTTTAGAGGTGAGTGTGGTATATTCACTACCACTAGCACGTTCATATTCTTTGAAGAATGAATATGTATTCATAAGTAAGATGTTGTCACATTCACATCATGAATGGACCATAATCATCTATATGTGCTTTATAAAATCTCATGTCAAATCGATGACAAATATTACTTTCACAGAGTGAATGATTATTTTGAGAATACTTATTGTTCTCATAACCACAATGATGACGATATGATTTCGTCTATTGCCACGTCCATATCCATTGATACCTTCACGATAATAATTTTGTCTTCTTTCAGACTTATTACATACTGCTATCACATTCTCTTAATGGAATGAGAATGGAGCAAATTCAATGGGACGAGTTTTTAATTCTTTGCCCACAATCATACATGAATTTAATTATGGCAAGGCATAGAAATTTTACCACTTTGGGTGGTTATAATTTCTTTCAAACTCCATTAGAGTTGCAAACAAAATTTATCGTCTTTACTTGTATTTAAAATCAAATAATAGAATGTCAAGAATTTGAAAGAGAAAAGTAAAATACTTACCTTAAATCTAAAATTTAATCATGAAGGAAGTCCATGGAACAATTGACAATTATTGTGCTCAATCCCAAAGCTTCTACTCAATTGGTTAGAGTCTCGTGTTGATAACGTGTTATAAAATAATAAAAGAAGAAGAACAATATTGTAGAGATAAGTAGGGAGAGAGAATTCTTATTGAATTTTGGGATGATTTACAATGGGGTAAGACCTCTCTATTTATAGGAGAAATATGACTTAGTCACAAAGTAAAACTCTACACAAGATAGACATTCACTCTAAATAGAATTTTATTCATAACAGATAAAGAATTTTTAAAATTTCATTTATTATTAAAACAAGTACGAAAGTGTTTCTGCTTCCAAAAAAAAATTAGTAATAGGTTGAGGCGTCACGTGTATCCGTTAGTCTCGGCAAAAACTCTATATATGTATTTTATATATATTTGTACATACATTTGGGACCCCCCAAATAATTCTTTTGTGCCCCCAGACAAAGAAAGGCAGATGGAAGAAATGGTAACGGGGGCACACTTTGTTTCCTCCCTTTTGCAGGAGGTCGTGGGTTCTAGACTTGCTAAGATTTTCCACCTTCCTATTCCTATTTAATGGAGCACACTTTATTTCCTTCTTTTGCATGAGTTCAAGACTTACCTAAGCATTTTCGCCTTATCCTATTACTAGATAATTTTATTTATTATTTTTATATTTTGTTGAAGCTAATTATAGTTTAGTATTACTTAATTAATTTTATTTTCTTCAAATTCCTCCCTTAAAATTAAAAAGCTTCAAATTGCTACTTATTACTCCATAAACAAAAAAATACAAATTATTTTGTCACCACCTTTTTTTTAGGAGAAGAAGGTTGTGGCTTTACTTATTACTTTTATATTTTATTGAATTCAAATGTAGTTTAGTATTCATGCATAATAGTCAAGTTAATTAATTTTATTATTTTTCAAATTCCTCTCTTAAAATTTAAAGCTTCAAATTATAAATTATTGCTCCACAAACAGATAAATACAGATCATTCTACCACAACTTTTTTAAAAAATCATTTTGACAATGTTGCGGATATAAACTCCGACTTAGCAATGAAAACTAAGAGTTTGAGACTGTTTTTTAGTACTTTGACTATTAATATGCCCTTAATCTTGATTTCTTTCGTTAATTTTTGAAGTTTGAACACCCTTTTGATCACTGACACTTTTTTTATTTGAGAAATAATCTAAAATTTAAAGCTTGAAACAGGTTTAAATCAACACTTTTACTTCTCATAGCACCCATTTTGCAAAAAATCTTCCCCTTTCGGTATTTTGTCCTTTTAGAACTTCTTTTTGTTTATACTTGGATGATTAGTCATCATACTTGTTCAAAATTTCAAAGAGTTGCACATTAAATTTTATTGCTAGTAATTAGTATATAATAGTGCCCCCACTGTGAAAGAATTTAAGTTTTATTATTGACGGAATAAAAAATATCGAAGATCGAGTTATTACTATAAGGTACTGTATTTATTACAGATAACATTTTGTATAATAAAATTGATATATAACCTGATAAAATTAGTAATTGGATGCTATAATAAGTTAAACCACATTGAGGTAGGAGCTTCCATGAAGCGACTTACTACTCCAACTGCAAAGAGTATATCTAGCCCGGTACAGGTCAAGTATCTCAAACCCCTACCGGAGCAATATTACCACTATAATATTATAACTTAATAGTATCAAGAAGCTACTACAACTTTGAAAGAAATAACACTCTTTATTTTAAATACTTTACTATAATATTACTCCCACTTGCTATTTATCGCACAACCTACAATATGGATTACTCACTCTAACGCTCTATTGAGCTCTCTCTGATTTTTGTGTACTTAGAGACGGAGAATGAAGGCTTCTATTTATAGCCAAAGTTGCCGTCCCTTGTAACCAATCAAACTTGGTTTTACAAAAATCAGATTTGCCTTTTTCAGAATCAGATTTGGCTTTTTTGCAATATGCAAATACATTTGACTTTACCAACTTTTTAAACTTTTTTTATTTATTTTGTTTCTTTATTTATGTATCCACAAATCTCTCCCTTAATTTTGATTTTCTTTTTCATTTCAAGTGTTGATCTCAGTCTCTGGAAGTCATCAAACTTGAGAAGGTTTGTAAAGATATCTGCAGCTTGATCATGAGACTTTACATATTTCAGCTTGACTTTCTTCTTGACAGTGCATTCTCTAATAAAGTGATACCTTGTATCTATATGCTTGCTTCCAATTCATGGTACACTGGATTCTTCGCAAGTGCCTGTACGAATTTGTTGTCAATACAAATCTCTGTAGCTTTAATTTGTGGTAAATTGAGCTCCTTCAACAATCTTCTTAGCCAAATAACATGACATGTACAAGATGTTGCTACTATATATTAAACTTCACAAGTCGAGAGAGTAAGAACAAATTGTTTTTTTAAACTCCAAGAAATAACATAACCACCTAAGAAAAATGCAAAACTAGTTGTGCTTTTTCATGCATTAATATCACCTGCATAATCGCTATCACCATATCCCATAAGGTGGAATTCACTAGAAGAAGAATAAAATAGCCCAAAGTCAATTGTACCTTTTTAGGTAACTAAGAATTCTTCTAGTGACTTTCAAATGAGTGGAGGTAGGAGCTTCCATGAAGCGGCTTACTACTCCAACTGCAAAGAGTATATCTGGCCTAGTACAAGTCAAGTACCTCAAACTTCCCACAAGACTTTTGAAAAATGTGGGATCCATTTTTTCTCCTTCATCAAACTTGGACAATTTTGTCCCACTCTCCATCGGTGCGTACACAGGGTTGCAATCGAGCATGTTGAAAATTTTCAATATCTCTTTTGTATAGCTTTCTTGAGAGACCAAAATTTCATCCTCCATCTGCTTCACTTCTAGGCTTAGGTAATATGAAATGGGCCCTACATCTGTCATCTCTAACTCACGAGACATATCTTCCTTAAAAGCTTCAAACAAACTTAGGTTATTACCCGTAAAAATAAGATCATCAACATAAAGACAAACAAGCAAGATATCTCTATTAGTATGAACTTTAAGGTAAAGAGCATATTCATGGAGACAACGAGTAAATCCATTATCTTGAAAATATTTATCGATGCAATTATTCCATGCTTGTGGGGCTTGCAAAATCCATATAAATCTTTCTTCAACCGCAATAATTGATAAGAAGCCCAATGGATGTTCAACACAGACTTCTTATTTAAGATAGCCATTCAAGAAGGCTGACTTGACATCTAGTTGATGGATCTTCTATTTTATTTGCGCCGTCAAAGAGATTAGCAAATGAATTATCTCCATGCGGACAACAGGTGCATAGACTTCTTCATAGTCAATGCCTTGAATTTTCCTGTAGCCTTTAGCTACAAGTCATTCCTTGCATCTCTTCACATCTCCATCAGCATTCTTCTTTATCTTGTATACCCATTTCACTCCAATTGCTCGATGACCCTTGGGAAGAGTTGTTAACTCACAAGTGTTACTCTTCTCTATTGACTCAATCTCCTCATCTATGGTTTGTCTCCACCTTTTTTGTTTGTAACAGCTTCATCAAAGTTCATTGGTTCACTGTCAGCAAAGAGACAACATAAAAAATCAAAATTAGTAACTTCTTCTGTGTCCTCGTAGAGCTCTTGAATACTTCTTGTCCTTTGTGGCTGTTCATTTGAACTTTCTTGAGAAGAGGGAGATGTAATATTGGTTGGAGAAGAAGGTGGACTTGTATCCTGCACATGTTCCACGGTATTTGGTTCTTCTTCGTTACCAAAATATGGAAGAAAATCATATGAAGTTTCTTCTTGAGCTTCCCAGTTCCATGCCAATTCTTCATCAAATTCAACATCGTGACTTACCACCACCTTGCCGTTGCGTGGGCTGTATAACTTATAGCCTTTTGAACTCATATCATAGCCAACAAATACATGCTTGACACTTTGATCGTCAAGCTTCGCTCTCCCTGGATGTGGCACATGAACATAGGCTATGCTTCCAAATATTTTCAAGCGCTTGACACTTGACTTTCTTCCAATCCATGCTTCTTGAGGGGTTTGATCTCTAACATTCCTTGTTGGAGACATGTTGCTCAAATAAACTGCACATGAAACAGCTTCGTCCCAAAATTCCTTGGCATACTTTTAGCTTTCAACATACTTCTAGCCATATTAAGAATTGTTTGATTCTTTCTCTCTACAACTCCATTTTGTTGAGGTGAATAAGGTACAGTTAGAGGGCAAAAAATTTCATGAGATTGACATAAATCATTAAATTCGTTTGAAGTAAATTATCCTCCTCTATTGGACCTTAGAGATTTAATTTCATAGCTACTTTCTTTCTCCACAAGTACTTTAAAATTTTTAAAAGTATCAAAAGCTTGAGATCTTTGGTTCAATAAATAAACCCAAGTCTTTCTACTAAAGTCATAAATGAAAAGCAAAAAGTATTTACTTTTACCAAAGGAATGTGGATTGATTGGTCCACATACATTAGTGTGAACAAGCTAAAGCGGTTGGATTGATATTGACTTGGCCTCCTTTGGAAAACTCCTAATTGCATGTTTTCCAAGAAGACAAGCTTCACACAATTGATTGGGATGACTGATTGATGGAATCCCATGCACCATGTTCTTTTCTCCCATTGCATTGAGCACTTCAAAAAATAAGTGCCCAAATCGCATGTGCCAATACCATGATTCATCTTGCACATTAGCCTTCAAACACTTTGCATCAATTGTTTTAAGATTCAGAGAAAATAATCTATTTTTTACCATATGCACTTTAGCAATTAGAATTCCACTTGAATCTCTACGCCAAAGATGCATATTATTCATGTGGATGTCATATTCCTTTTCAAGAAGTTGGCCCAAACTCAAAATGTTACTTTTTAATTTTGGCACTTAATAAACATCTTGAATTAACTTGTGACTACCATCTTTAAAGGAGATTAGAATCATGCAAATCCCTTCGATTTGAATCTTTGAGGTATCTCCAAAGGACACTCTCACCGTTTATTGATCCCCACAAACTTCTCTTTGCATCCACATATGATTGCTTGCTCCATCATCCAAATACCACGAGCTGCATTTATCTTCGTCTTCTTCCTTGATTGTCATCAACAACGTTGACTCAACTTCTTCTTTATTTTCGTCAACAAGGTTAGATTTTTCTTCAACATTGCTACGATATTTCCAAGAGTATAGTGGCCAAATTTATGAATATTATAACACTTAATTTTTTATTTGTCTTACCTTTGTCCATTATTTTCTTGGTAGTAGCCATGTCCTCTTCCTCCTCTTTGTCCACGAGCACGAACTATGAACGTTTGGTGCATTTTAACTTCATTGTTAAAATTATTACCATTACTTCTTCCTCTTCAATGACTGCCACGAACTCGTCTCTGTCCATTTCCTCGATATCTCTTTTCACCTCCATAATCCTTGAAGGATGCCTCAGGTGCAAGAAGTTTCTCTAGTCGCACTTCTTGTCTCCTCTTGATCTTTTCTTCATGGGCATGTAAAGAACCCTCCAATTGCTCCACCGTCATAGAGTCTAAATCTTTAGACTCCTCAATAGCACACACGATAAAATCAAAGTTAGGTGTTAAACTACAAAGGATATTTTCTACCACACGGACATCTTCTATGTTATCCTCGTATCGTCTCAATTGATTTACGATAGCCTTCACTTTTGAACAATAATCCAAAATGCATTCGGATTCTTCCTCACCTTGTCAACTCCTTAAAGAGAATTTTATAAAATCTCCCAAGCTTCCTTTGAGGTGGTAGCATCTGCAATATTCTCAAACATGGCATCATCCAAACATTAGTGGATGAGCGTGAGGGCTTATTGATCCTTCTTCCTTGTCTTTGCCAAGACATCCTTTTCATTTTGAGGCAGAGCTTCCTCATTATCGGTTGTTTCATACCCTCTATTTACGATTTTCCATAGATCCTGGGGGCCAAGAATGGCTTTCATACGTAGACACAATTATTTTTATAATTATCTTTTGTGAGACGGGGATACTAAAAAAGACAACGGACCATTACTCGCCATGGCTCTGATACCACGTTGTTGGAAAAAAATAATATCCTGCCTGGGAACAATATCCATGATAAATCACAATAACACAAGAGAGTAACAATGACACTAATTCTTTTAATGTGGTAAAATACAATACCCGAACGGAGTAATATAATACCACTAAAATATTACAAATTGATAGTGTCAAGAGACTACTACAATTTCGAAAGAAACAACATTCTTTACTTTAAATACCACACTACAATATTACTCTGAATCTCTACTTATCTCGGGCTACAATCTGTAGATTACTCTCTCTACGCTCTTTTGCGCTCTCTGATTTTTTATGTGTTTCAAATGAAAAAACAAAGGCTTTTGTAGCTAAAGTAGTTGTCCCTTGTTGTCAAATTTGATTTACAAGAATCAGATTTGTTTTTTTTTTCCGAAATCAGATTTGACTTTGCAAAATCGGACTTGTCTTTCCAATTCGCAGATGCAAATTGCACAACTTGTTTCAGCCATCTTTTTTTCTTTTTGTTTATTTTAAATGGGTCCCACACATAAAATATCATACTATTGGCAGAAAACTTAAATTCATTTCGGAAACATTAGATTTGAGGGAGTTTTTTTGGTGACATTTGTTTAATTAATGATATACGGAGGTTCATTGATGTGCAGGAGGGACAGCTTTATCACACATAGAGCTTTTTGTGATGCATTGGCTGAAGAAAACAACAAAGTGAACCAAGGTCTAATGAACAATAATATGGCACCCAATTTGCAAAGTGGCCAAATGCATGGCCTCATGTCATCAAATGCCTCCTTGGGGTTATCCGACTTCAACAACTTTGATCCCAAAACCCCACTAAAATCACTCCAGCAGGAACTTCTTCCCATTCCATTCAAGTCCATGAACAATAATATGGCAGCATGTGGCATGTTCTCGACCACTTCAGGTAATTAAATCTTATGACCATCTCAATTATAAGGTTAGGAAAAAAAATGCTTTTTTTTTCTATGAAATATTTACACAAGAAGCCAGCCGAATTCACTATTTACATAGAGATATGCACTGATTATAGACATATTATACATACAACTGTTATTTTTAGTTTAAATGGTTGCATATACGGCTATTTAGGTTAATTCTTCACTATTCTTTTGTTTTTCTTAATTTGGATACATAAATTATATACCGATTATAGAGAAATAACCGACTGAATTTACTATTTAACAATGTCTTCGCGATCAACACAGGTAACCTTTTTGGTAGCCAAAGAATTGTAGCGTCATCATCTTCAGGACTTGAATCAAATTTCAACCATCTCCAAGACAGTAGTAAAAATGGGCCGGTCCAGGGCCAGGGCCAAGCTCCGATGTCAGCAACTGCGCTTTTGCAAAAAGCGGCCCAAATGGGTGCAACTGTTAGTAGTAGTATTAATTCCCCTATGATGCAAAAAAGCTTCGTGACAAGTGCAATGGCTGGTCCTTATGTTAGCCCCTCACTCTATGAGAATTTCCAAACACAAGCAGATAATAATAGTAACAATCATCAGCCAAATTTAGCAGCAGTTATGAATGACATGGGAATCATGTACAGTACTGGGATACTAATGAGCAAACATGATCAAGAGAATAACAATACAAATGATAGCTCTAGTGTCAAGAACCAAAGTACAGTGATAGGATACAATGAAAATAATGACATGTTGACAGTTGATTTCTTAGGAGTTGGAGGATCCTCAAGGCCACCAAGTTTGCACGATGATCAACAAAGATTGGAAGCAGCTATAAATCAACAAAGGATGCAGGCTAGTACTATTATAAATCCTTTCCATCAACAGAACATTTCACATGGAAATAATTCTGCTATGGAAAAGCCCATATGGGATATTTGAGGATTACAATTTATAAGAATCAAATGTTACATCTAGGATGGCAGGAAAGAACCTTTGGTGTTATACCAAATCAATAATTGCAAGACATGAATTTTATATATTCTCAATGGTTAAATGTGTTAGGTGTTTGCCATAATTTTCTTACCATATTTGGTTTTCCTATCTCTTGAAGGAAAAGGGCAATATAATTACCTTAACCGAGTTTTTTTTTTGTAAAAGGAAATTATAAATCTTCAATATTTGGCTAGTCCTTTTTCTTGTAGGAAAAGGTTTGGACTTTTATAAGTTGAGGATTCTTCCTTCTCATTCAGCAGCATCCATAATGTAGCCATAAGGGGCTTGAGAGTAGTGTTTAGGGGGAGAACTTTACGGGACAAGTGTTAGTATGTCACTTGTATTTGCCTCTTTGTGAGGTTGTTCTCTCGATATTTTGTACTCTCTTTTATTATAGTGGATTGCTCATCTCCATTGTGGACGCAGGTCAGTTGACCAAACCACGTTAAATGTTTGTGTCACTTTTGGTAGATTTCTCTCTAATGTATGATTTATCATCGTTGAAGGTTTGCTTTGCTAGCTTCCGCATAACACATGATTTTTTCGGTCCTAACAAAATGATCAGCGAATTTCTTCACTTTAATATTTAATAAGTTCTAAGATTAAATTGTTTGATTTGGTATCAACACCGAGTGAGAATAAGCATTTTTTTTCTCAACTTTAATTGTTAAGATATGACTTTTCGTATTAAAGGACGTGCATGCATTGAAGATAAACAAGATATATATATATATATATATATATATATATATATATATATATATATATATATTTCCTTCCTTGTAGTTGTTTTCCATAAAGAGGGATATATGTTAAACAATCTAAAAACGCAGAAAAGGAGGGGGGGATGAACCCTTTCCTTGTGTTCTTTCCTTGGTCACTTCCCGCACAACCTTCTGAGCTGAAGCGATATATATAGGGTATATTATACGTGAACACGTGATCTTTTCTCCAAATTAAATATTTTATCTATACTAGCTTTAGTGTACTTGCGTTGCATATGTATACCGCGTTAAATAGTTTAGTTATATTGTATTTTACTCTGATCATCATGCAATAGTAAAAGAAATAGCTTGACAAAAGATTGAAGCACAAAGCCTGATACAATATTGTCAAGGTCAACCAAGATTCACAATCAAAACCACCAAAATAGTGATGTATTCGTTAAACATTAATGCCAAATATGAAAACATTATGAAAGAAATCTGCAGTCGCAGTTACTCACAAGACCATTATGATCTTCGACTTAACTCCCAAAAGTAATCCACTTGGATATCCAAGGTTTAGTCAAGGCTTAGCTCAGGATCTCACAACTCGTCGTATTTTGGTTGTATTTTAATTTTATAAGAAATAGAATTTTTTTTTTCTTGTTGCTAATACGTGAATAAAAAATTAACTACTAATACAAATACGTGAATACAAAATATAACTATTAATACATTCTGTAAAATATAACCACTAATATAAATATGTGCATAGTAAAATTCAACTACAAAATTTTTTTGCTTAAAGTTAAAGAAAAAAGAACATAAAACCCCTTAATTTTTTAGCTGCTACTGAACAACAAGGTTTTGATGATGATAATTGAAATTGTACATCCTTTTTAGAAGTACTCGTGGGTACAATTCCAAACAAAAAAAATAATTATAAAAGTCAAATTATGTGTAGTTCCAAAGCACAAAATAATTATTGAAAAATAAAAACTCCTAAATTGAGTTCAAAATGCACGTGTTTTACCTAACATATATTTATAAAGAAATAATTTATCAAAAGTTTATTAACAAAAAAAAACTTAATTTTATTAAATAAAAAATCATTCCTAAACCTAAAAGGAGAAATCCAAATATATAATGATATTAGAATAAAAACGAAACCTAATGTGAATTGCAAGAATTTGATATTGTTAGCCTCCTAAACCTAAAAGGAGATATTTAACACTCAAAAATATTCTAAACTCCCTAGTTCATTAACAAACAAAAAACGGAAAAAGAAAATTAAATCTGAAAGGTAACTACTCCTAAATAATAGAAAATTAATTAAATAGTTATTGCTAAATATTAGAAAAATAATCAAATGATCATTTTGCTCATAATAAACTCTATTTTTGAAAGGTAAAAAGGCAAATGATATTTCGTGTAGGACATTCGTGCTTTTAATATAGATAGATAGATATAGATATAAATATTTTCTAAAAATTAATCTAACATTAATTATATTTTCGAATTTAAGTTTTAATTATTCCTTTTTCAGTCTCGGTCAATGCATGGACCTCTTCGGTGTAGATATTAATTTAATGGACATTGACCTACCTATTCTATTAATAACCATATATTTAGTCGGTGCCGATCTTCCTTTTTTTTTCTTTATTGGTTTCTCCCTTGATTTTGATTGCTATTGACTAGTATATACATTACATGATGATTAGGGATCTACATGGATCGGGTTGGTTTGGATTTTATCAAAACTAAACTAAATTAACTATATCGATTTGGATGGGTTCGATTTTGTTGGGTTTTTCGAGTTTTTGGATTTTTTGTTACTTAAATATTATTTCAATCTTACTTTGTTAAATATTGAATATGTATATATCTATTTAATAGACAAGATAAAAAATTAACAAACATATTATTAATTAAAATATTCTTATGCGAGAATTCCATTAGTTAACACATAATAATATATTTTTAGTTATCTAACAATAATTTTCCGTTGATATACTGTATTAGAGATCAGCAGTATGATAATCCTAATTTGCATGTTCTTAGGGATAGAGTGCGGTATGATAATTCCAAGAAGGTTGCGGTTGGAGATGATGGAGTTTTGAGGATTCAAGGTCGTGTTTGTGCCTAATGTCGATGGGCTTCACGAGTTGATTCTAGAGGAGGCTCACAATTCTCGGTATTTTATTCATCTGGGTGCCGCTAAGATGTATCAGGACTTGCGGAAGTATTATTGGTGGAGGGGGATGAAAACGGATATTGTTGCACACGTCTCACAGTAATGAATGGTCAGCAGGTCAAGTATGAGTGGTTTTATTCGAATGATGGTTAAGGGGAAGGCCAATTAAGTCAGTGTATTTCATTCCTATGGCAATTTCCTATTCTTTAGAGCGGTTGGATGAGATCTATATCTAGAAGATCATTCGTCTCCATGGCGTGACCGTATTTATCATTTCTGATCGAAGTACGCAGTTTGCCTCACATTTTTGGAGGGCAAACAAACGTGAATTGGGTACACAGGTTAATTTGGGCATAACATTTCTATCTCGGTGGATCCGTATTGAAATATAGGACTTGGGCATATGCCCGAAATCGAATTCCGAGGTCCCTAGCTCGAGATATGAATTTTTGTTGAAAATTGAAAGACTGAAAATTGAATGATTTTAAGAATTGATTGATGTTTGGTCTTGTTGATACTGGGTTCATACTTTGGTTTCGGAGCCCGCTATAGGTCCAATATAATTTTTATAACTTGCGTGTGAAATTTGAAGAGAAACGAAATTGTTGTGATGTGATTCGGACGTCCGTTTGAGAAAATAGAAGTTTCAAATTTTTCTTAAATATTTCATGAGTTTTGAGGTTTAATTAATAGTTTTACATGTTATTTTGATGATGTGATCGCACGAGTAGGTTCATATGAATATGATATTTTAGAGTTAGTATGCATATTTGGTTTGGAGTCCCGAGGGCACGTGTGAATTTCGGATAGGTTCCGGGATGTTTTAGACTTAAAAATATCATTGTTGCAGGTTCAGAGAAGTTGCAGACCTCTGAACCCGCTATGCGGTCCGCAATGCGAAGAATAAATTTGTTTGAGGGAGAACTCCTTGTACGCAAATGCCAAGCATAGGTCGCGAATGTGGAGCGTTGCGGAAGGACACTTGCGAACGCGAATGGTGCGTCAGCTGAAGGATTATTCCATCTATGCGAACGCGAAGCTTTGGGGGGTGCTTCTCTCCGCGTACGCGAACCTACTATCGCAAACGCGAAGGCCTTTGGGGCTGGGCAGGGGAGAATGATTTTACTCTACGCGAACGCAACCACCTGACTGCAAACGCGAAGGCTCGAGGGGATGAAGCTCCGCGAACATGAGCCCTTGAACGCGAACATTGGACTTGACCCATCGCGTACGGGACAGACCCATCGTGAGTGCTCTTTAAATCATTTCCTTCAATTTCCATCAACACCCATTAGATTTCTAGTCCTAACTATTTTTCTTTCATGGTGGAATTAGGGAATTTGGGAAAAACTAGGGGCAAATTTGGGAATTTAGACCTCGATATGGGGTCAGATTCCGAAACTAATTATATATTTGAGCTCGTGGCGAATGGCTAAATGGGTTTTGGTTTGAACCTCGAGTTTTGAACCAATATACCGCTATTAACTCTAAACCCTTCCAAATATCATCTTTCCCGAGCCGTAAACATCAAAAGCATCGATTCAATCCTGAACCACGGCACCCCACGATATTTGATAGCCCCTTATCCATTTCTATCTCATAATATCCTGCCGCAAAAGTGGATTGTAGAAGATTATAACACTGGCGAACTTAGTATATTCAACCAGGACAACGGCACCTTATCACAGATGAAAATTCTGCCACACTCACAAATACCAAGTCTCGTCACTCCATCAAATCTGAACATTCTTACTCTGATTGCTCTTCCTCTGCCGCAAATAAAATACCAAATCTCTGAATCATGCACTAAGTGAACCTCCTTTCAAGTCATTCGCTTCCCCGACACATGGTCAAGCATCATATCATCACATCAATACTGTGCGACAACCGTTTATAAGCATCATGGCAACTTGTGCATAGACTCAGAGCTCTCAAAAGTACAGTTACTAAGCTAAAACGACAGAACATCCTTCTACAAGGCGACGACAATAGCTCAAATAACCACGCATGGAGAAATATCCCGCACCATATTCGTAGTACCATTACAATTATTCACTCGACGATTCATGAGCAGTGCTTCCCGTCACATAAGATATAATGGAAAGGAAATAATGGCATAATCCTTAAAGGGAATCAAGTCGCAGAGAAAATCAACAAGGGAAGTGCTCCTAACAGCCCTGTCGCCTATCAAAGATACGTACAGACGTCTCTCTACTGATATACGAGAATCTACTAGACTTGATCATAACTCGTGAGACCTATGGAAACCTAGTGCTCTAATACTATGCTGTCCTACCCAAAAACAACTAAGGGTCGTGATGGGCTGGACACACTGTCAGGCAAGCCAATATCAAGAAGTTAATTAAATTTCCTTTTTAGTATTTGTTGAAATCATTTTCTTTATACATTAAATAATAAATAATGAAATTCACATAAATAAACATGACGTCTTTAACAAACTTAATATTAATAATCTTATAACCATCCCAGAACCCGATATCACAAGTGCATGATCTATCTCTAGGAAATAATGTAATACAACGACCATCTGGAATATAGATTGGACAGAAAGTAAACATAGCAATCTGAAAGAGACTCGGTTGGCTGGGGGTTGTCTCGAGAAGTGCAGGTCACCTAAGTCTCCATATCAACCATGTTGTTATACCCACTAGGCCACTAGAGATACATGCGCCTGTGCAAAAAAAAATGCACAAAAGTGTAGTATGAGTACGAATATAACGTGTACGAATACAACGTATCCCGTCTAATCTCGAAGAGGGTAGAGACGAGAGGTCGAATTTTACACTTACTAGAGGTCCAATAATAATAATAACAATAATGTAGAAAATCAAGGATTTCAATAAAATGACTTAGCTCAATAGCATGAAGCAAATAAATAGTTCTTTTATTAATAGGAAATTTCCAAAAAAAAATCGTTATTTATACATTTATCTCAGGATAGGCAGAACAATTATCAATATCTATAAATCTCAAGGCAAGAAGACAAGCATGTGCAAATAATGCCGAGATCGTACGGATCGATCCAATAATATTTAAATTGTGCATTGCCAGAGGATCGATGGAACGAACCATAGATGCATCTATTACCTCGCTCGCGAACATACAAGCGACGCGGTCAAATAGAAATAAACACATAAAACAATCAATCAAGAATTCATTAGGGAAATAATTACCCAAAGAAATGACAACTTCTCTTTAACGGTCAAGAAAATGATGTCTAATTTTTTTAAAAATTCATTTACCAATTCAATATGATTTAAGCAATTTAAATTTTCAATAAGGTTGCAAATATTTCAAGTATAGCATGCTTTCGAGTCCTAGATTACCCCAGACTTAAGCATAATAGTAGTTACGCACAGATTCTCGTCACCTCATGCGTACGTAGCCCCCACAAATAGAAGCACATATTTATTTATTTCACCTATGGGGATAATTCTCTCTTACAATGTTAGAAAGGAGATTCATCTCGCTCCGAAGTTCCATAACCAACATTTCACGCCCTTGCGAAGACTCAATCGATGCAAAATGATCCAAAACTAGTCAATAATTATGTAAACCCATTAATATGAGATCAACTACTCATTATAATCTAATTTATAATAATGCCTAACCCTGATCAAAAAGTTAACAAAAATGCCCTCGAGACCACGTGCCCGAATTCCAAAAATTTTCGAAGATAAATTTTACCCATAATCTCTTGAACTTAAATATATAATTTACTCTAAATTTTATACCCAAAATCGTGGTCAAAATTTCATAAATATAAATTCTAAGTCTTTCTACCAAAACCCTAAGTTTCTACCAATTTTCATACTTTAATCCATAATAATACCATATATTTTACTCACAAGGGGTGGAATTACCTTACCTCGTATTTGATAATGAAATTCCTCTCTTCAAAGGCTCCAAAATTGCCCAACCAAGAAGAAAAATGAAGGATAATAGGCCAAATCCCGATTTTTACAGAGCTCACTACCTCCAGCACTTCCGTACCTACGGTCACTTGGCCGCTTTTGTGGTTCCGCAGCTGCGTACCAACTACCGCATCTGCGGTCCTTCACCAGGCTCCCCCTTCGGCTTATGCACTTTTACTTCCGCAGGTGCAACCCTGCTTCTGCGGCAACTCGACCACATCTGCGGTCCCAGCCTTCTCCCTTCTCAGCCGCATATGTGCCCCTATGGCCGCTTTTGTGGCTCCGCACTTACGGCCAAGACCTTGCAGGTGCAGTTACACCAGATGACAGCAGGCTTCAACTCTTCCTCCCAACTCCAAATCAATTTGATAACCACTCAGAATCCACCCGAGGCCCCGGGACGCCGTCCAATCACACCAACCGGTCCTATAAAATAATGCGGGCTTGCTCGAGGCCTCAAATCATATGAAATAATGCTTAACCATGGATCGCACTCCAATCCAAGCTTAATCAACTTTAGAATTTCAAAATTCAATATTCGATATAGAAACCCATCAAATCATGTCTGATTGATCTCAAATTTTGAACACAAGTGACATTTGACATTAGGGATTTACTACAACTTCCGAAATTTGATTCCGACCCAATATCAAAGAGTCCACTTCTAGTCAAACTCGTGAGAAACCTACAAATTTCTATCTTTAGCCAAACACTCCAAAATGATCAAGACCTCAGAAGCTCAAAATGATTAATAAAACAAGTGATGACCCTTTGGGTCGTCACAATAGCATTAAAATGTACTTTAACCCAAATTTATGAAATTCTTTCAAAAATATTAACTTCCACAATATGCGCCAAAATGCTCTCGGGTCACCCCCAAACCTGATCCGGGCATATGCCCAAGTCCAAAATTATAGAATTCCGATTTCGAGGTTGTTTACTCAAAAATCCAACCTTAATCAATTCTTTCAACTTAAAGCTTCCGAAATGAGAATTCTCTTTTCAAGTTAACTCCGAACTTTTCAAAATTCAATTCTAACCATGCATACAAATCATAATACCTAAATTGAAGCTGCTCATGGCCTCAGACTATTGAACGGTGTTCTAGAGCTCAAAACAACCGGTTTGGTCGTCACATTTAGCATCATAAATTATTGAGTTTTCCAGTGCATCTGCTTTGATAGGCTTATGGAAAATAATTGTTGATTTTTTCAGAATTGACATACTTTTGACTCGATCATGGAGGCTAAAAGCTTCTTTGTATATATATATATATATATATATATATATATATATATATGTTGTTTTTTATTTAATCCGTGATATAATTGAGAATGGCTCCTAAACTTTTAACACCATCAAGTTCCTTGTTATTGCACCAAATGGGGTTGTTTACTAATTGTGTAGCTCATTCTTGGGATCACTGAGATGAATTTGAAGATGACGCCTCTATTTTCTTGAGTTCTTGAAGTCTTTGGTGAATTACTTGAATTTTAGGTTGAGAATTTAAGTTGAGCAAGCTAAGTAGTATTATTTGGGAATGATGAAACAAAGTTGTTTGAACAAAACCATTTGAACTTTCGTGATTTGTTTAATGGATTGAAATTAGCTCTCATGTGTAGTAAGTTAAGGTAAGTATCAGGACCATATAATCTCCTTGCTGCGTCATCATACCTTTATTGTATTGGAAAAGTAGGTATTCCTTTTAGTGAGAAGACTTAAAGAAAATTGGCCTAAACTAAAGAAATTTGAGACGGAATTAGACTAAAGAGAATGAAGATGATACTAAACTAAAGAAAATTGAGTCTTCGATTAATGTTTACTTCTATTTGAATATTTTTTGTGAAGGTGCACATTTATTAGTTTATGTTAAAGATAACCCTTCTTAAGCTTAGTTCGATACAAAATTCATATAACAACTTTTCTAACTATATTCTTATTTTATAATTCCGTCTCAAAATTGAGTGAAAGGGTATTTTATCAAAACATCAAAACCAACTTTGACTTCTCATACTTAAAAGTGATCAACCATTTAGAAGTATCGTCTTCTGATGAATTTGGTTTGAATTCTTTAAAGTTTGACCCGGGGGACAGAACTCAAATTCTGGACTTCCATCCAAATCATTGTGATATATTTAGAAGAGAATACCGTCGACTGGTCCTTTCCAACCCCGTCTTCATAACTTTTCTAAAACAAATTTTTATAAATTAATGCGTCGACTAATCCTAAATGGTTTGGTTATAATATCGTAATTGGTTGGAGTACAGTGTAAGTAAAAATACAAAATATTATTGATGTTGTTATCTATTTAAAGATAATAATATGCATCAATGTGGAGGTGATGTATTTTCAAGTAAAGGATTTAAGAGTTGGCATAAAAGAAAAGTTTTAATAAACATATTGGTAGGTCGAGCTGTAGCATTCACAATCAGTCAAAAAAGAAATGTCAAAACTTGCGGAAACAACGGTATATTAAATCTTCATTTGAGAGCAATCTAATCAACTTAAGCATGAGTATGGGTCGGCTTATCTGCTTCAGTTAATATAGTAAGACTTCTTATTACTCAAGAATTAGCATTTCGAGGTCATGACTAATATTAATCATCACTTAGTAGGGGTAACTTTCTTCAAACTCTCTCATGATATGCCAAAGTGTGTGATAACATTCGTGATTATGTACTAGAACATACTCCTCAAAATGATCAAATGACTTCTCCAATGATTTAGAAAGGCATGTTATTGCATGTCAGATAGAAATAACTAAATCTTACTAAATGGCAATTATTTTGCCTTGCTAGTTAATGAATTTTTATACGTCCAGCAAGGAGCAAATGACTATTGTCTTGCGGTATGTTGATAGAGTAGGACTTGTGATAGAATGACTTATTGATATTGCTCATGTTTAAAATACTAGTGCTTCATCTCTAAAGAGTGAAATTAGTAATTTACTTGTTCAACACTCCTTACGTCTACAATATGTGTGTAGGCAATGTTAAGATGGGGAAAGCAATATACAAGGTGAGTTAATGGTCTAAAATGTTGATTAAGAGAGAGAGTATATCAATTCATCCCATTCATTATTTTGCTCAGAAACTTCAACTTACCCTTGTTGAATTTTCTAAAAAATATCTTCCAGCGGGAGAACTTGTAGTATTGGTCTCAAATATCTTTTGTCATGTGCTTGTCATTCAGTACAGTATGGAACGGGTTATCAAAGTTCTTTTCAATATGCATGACATTCAATTTATATCAAAGAAGATTATGCTTCCATTAAGGTAACTTCCTAAATATGCTCTATTTAGTTCAATTATGCACAACACCATAACCATGTAGTTTAAGCAATGAAGATTCTGTTACTTCGGAAAATTCTTAAACCCTCTTCCAAATTTTCTACCCTGAATAGGTTGTTGGTGGCTAATCATAATCAATTCGATTCTTCATAAATGCACTAGTATTTCTCCTAAACTCATGATTCATTGGCAAAAATCGATAGTGATAGTCAAACCATGTGTTCTTACCTCTATGTTTTAAAGTGAATGATCTTGTATCTTCCATAGAGCAAGGACAACTAACTTTCCGGTAGTCAACCATCCAGATAACATTTCATAAAATTTTATTTAGTTGATATATCGTATGTTTCAACACCTTCATACCACAACAACTTTAGCTCATCATCAAAGGATGCAAATAAGCATAAATCAATTTTTTTGGATTACTCCGACTAAAATATTAAATTTGTACATTCAAACTTTAAAAAATAAATCAACGTTGTCATTCACTACAAGCTCACTAAATAAAAGTTACATTGTTTTACAATTCTCAAGGAAGAAAATATTTCTCATTTTGATATGGGCAACTTAGAAATCTTTATAATTCTCCATATTTGTGAAGAAAGCCTATATATACTTTGCACCAACCCTTATAAAAGAACAGTCTGAAAAATAGACCAAACTAACAAGAATAAACCAACCCAATATTATCTTTTAATAAATTCATTGTTTATAAGATAAAATAAATAAAGACTTAGGTTTAATTATACTATACATGCACAAGAGAACAACAATAATTTTCAAACCTGAAATATGAAACAATAGAAAATCCCTGTGTTTCGAACAATCAAAATGGAAAAAAGAGAGGGGTGAGTGAGTGTGTGTGTGAGGGAGAGAGAGAGAGAGTTGCTTGGGAAAGGAGTAAAGTGAATAATTCATCGTTGGAGTGAAAAGACAGAGGGAGAAAACACAAAATAGATTGAGAGAAAACTAAAAGGTTATGTGAATAATAATATAAATTTTTCACTACTTCCCTGGGAAATCTCTATGGAAAAACTTTTCCATAAAACACAAACACATAAAAAAATTAAAAAAAATTCATTCACACACACTGTCAGGCAAGCCAATATCAAGAAGTTAATTAAATTTCCTTTTTAGTATTTGTTGAAATCATTTTCTTTATACATTAAATAATAAATAATGAAATTCACATAAATAAACATGACGTCTTTAACAAACTTAATATTAATAATCTTATAACCATCCCAGAACCCGATATCACAAGTGCATGATCTATCTCTAGGAAATAATGTAATACAACGACCATCTGGAATATAGATTGGACAGAAAGTAAACATAGCAATCTGAAAGAGACTCGGTTGGCTGGGGGTTGTCTCGAGAAGTGCAGGTCACCTAAGTCTCCATATCAACCATGTTGTTATACCCACTAGGCCACTAGAGATACATGCGCCTGTGCAAAAAAAAATGCACATCAAGTGTAGCATGAGTATTAAAACAACGTGTACTCAGAAAGTATCCCCTCTAATCTCGAGGGTAGAGACGAGAGGTCGAATTTTACACTTACTAGAGGTCCAATAATAATAATAACAATAATGTAGAAAATCAAGGATTTCAATAAAATGACTTAGCTCAATAGCATGAAGCAAATAAATAGTTCTTTTATTAATAGGAAATTTCCAAAAAAAAATCGTTATTTATACATTTATCTCAGGATAGGCAGAACAATTATCAATATCTATAAATCTCAAGGCAAGAAGACAAGCATGTGCAAATAATGCCGAGATCGTACGGATCGATCCAATAATATTTAAATTGTGCATTGCCAGAGGATCGATGGAACGAACCATAGATGCATCTATTACCTCGCTCGCGAACATACAAGCGACGCGGTCAAATAGAAATAAACACATAAAACAATCAATCAAGAATTCATTAGGGAAATAATTACCCAAAGAAATGACAACTTCTCTTTAACGGTCAAGAAAATGATGTCTAATTTTTTTAAAAATTCATTTACCAATTCAATATGATTTAAGCAATTTAAATTTTCAATAAGGTTGCAAATATTTCAAGTATAGCATGCTTTCGAGTCCTAGATTACCCCAGACTTAAGCATAATAGTAGTTACGCACAGATTCTCGTCACCTCATGCGTACGTAGCCCCCACAAATAGAAGCACATATTTATTTATTTCACCTATGGGGATAATTCTCTCTTACAATGTTAGAAAGGAGATTCATCTCGCTCCGAAGTTCCATAACCAACATTTCACGCCCTTGCGAAGACTCAATCGATGCAAAATGATCCAAAACTAGTCAATAATTATGTAAACCCATTAATATGAGATCAACTACTCATTATAATCTAATTTATAATAATGCCTAACCCTGATCAAAAA
The DNA here is from genome assembly GCA_032618575.1 of Nicotiana noctiflora. Taxonomy (NCBI): domain Eukaryota; kingdom Viridiplantae; phylum Streptophyta; class Magnoliopsida; order Solanales; family Solanaceae; genus Nicotiana; species Nicotiana noctiflora. The sequence goes on from JASVEL010008065.1 coordinate 107,635, forward strand.
GTTAACAAAAATGCCCTCGAGACCACGTGCCCGAATTCCAAAAATTTTCGAAGATAAATTTTACCCATAATCTCTTGAACTTAAATATATAATTTACTCTAAATTTTATACCCAAAATCGTGGTCAAAATTTCATAAATATAAATTCTAAGTCTTTCTACCAAAACCCTAAGTTTCTACCAATTTTCATACTTTAATCCATAATAATACCATATATTTTACTCACAAGGGGTGGAATTACCTTACCTCGTATTTGATAATGAAATTCCTCTCTTCAAAGGCTCCAAAATTGCCCAACCAAGAAGAAAAATGAAGGATAATAGGCCAAATCCCGATTTTTACAGAGCTCACTACCTCCAGCACTTCCGTACCTACGGTCACTTGGCCGCTTTTGTGGTTCCGCAGCTGCGTACCAACTACCGCATCTGCGGTCCTTCACCAGGCTCCCCCTTCGGCTTATGCACTTTTACTTCCGCAGGTGCAACCCTGCTTCTGCGGCAACTCGACCACATCTGCGGTCCCGCACCTGTGGAATTTCCATCATTGGTGCGGCTTTTCACTTAATGCACCTCATCCGCTTTTGCAACCAAGACCTTGCAGGTGCAGTTACACCAGATGACAGCAGGCTTCAACTCTTCCTCCCAACTCCAAATCAATTTGATAACCACTCAGAATCCACCCGAGGCCCCGGGACGCCGTCCAATCACACCAACCGGTCCTATAAAATAATGCGGGCTTGCTCGAGGCCTCAAATCATATGAAATAATGCTTAACCATGGATCGCACTCCAATCCAAGCTTAATCAACTTTAGAATTTCAAAATTCAATATTCGATATAGAAACCCATCAAATCATGTCTGATTGATCTCAAATTTTGAACACAAGTGACATTTGACATTAGGGATTTACTACAACTTCCGAAATTTGATTCCGACCCAATATCAAAGAGTCCACTTCTAGTCAAACTCGTGAGAAACCTACAAATTTCTATCTTTAGCCAAACACTCCAAAATGACCAACGGACCTCCGAATTCACTTCTGATCATGCTCCTAATACCAGAATCACCATACTAAGCCATTCCTAGACTCAAAATCTCGAATGGACATCAATAGCATTAAAATGTACTTTAACCCAAATTTATGAAATTCTTTCAAAAATATTAACTTCCACAATATGCGCCAAAATGCTCTCGGGTCACCCCCAAACCTGATCCGGGCATATGCCCAAGTCCAAAATTATAGAATTCCGATTTCGAGGTTGTTTACTCAAAAATCCAACCTTAATCAATTCTTTCAACTTAAAGCTTCCGAAATGAGAATTCTCTTTTCAAGTTAACTCCGAACTTTTCAAAATTCAATTCTAACCATGCATACAAATCATAATACCTAAATTGAAGCTGCTCATGGCCTCAGACTATTGAACGGTGTTCTAGAGCTCAAAACAACCGGTTTGGTCGTCACATTTAGCATCATAAATTATTGAGTTTTCCAGTGCATCTGCTTTGATAGGCTTATGGAAAATAATTGTTGATTTTTTCAGAATTGACATACTTTTGACTCGATCATGGAGGCTAAAAGCTTCTTATATATATATATATATATATATATATATATATATATATATATATATGTTGTTTTATTATTTAATCCGTGATATAATTGAGAATGGCTCCTAAACTTTTAACACCATCAAGTTCCTTGTTATTGCACCAAATGGGGTTGTTTACTAATTGTGTAGCTCATTCTTGGGATCACTGAGATGAATTTGAAGATGACGCCTCTATTTTCTTGAGTTCTTGAAGTCTTTGGTGAATTACTTGAATTTTAGGTTGAGAATTTAAGTTGAGCAAGCTAAGTAGTATTATTTGGGAATGATGAAACAAAGTTGTTTGAACAAAACCATTTGAACTTTCGTGATTTGTTTAATGGATTGAAATTAGCTCTCATGTGTAGTAAGTTAAGGTAAGTATCAGGACCATATAATCTCCTTGCTGCGTCATCATACCTTTATTGTATTGGAAAAGTAGGTATTCCTTTTAGTGAGAAGACTTAAAGAAAATTGGCCTAAACTAAAGAAATTTGAGACGGAATTAGACTAAAGAGAATGAAGATGATACTAAACTAAAGAAAATTGAGTCTTCGATTAATGTTTACTTCTATTTGAATATTTTTTGTGAAGGTGCACATTTATTAGTTTATGTTAAAGATAACCCTTCTTAAGCTTAGTTCGATACAAAATTCATATAACAACTTTTCTAACTATATTCTTATTTTATAATTCCGTCTCAAAATTGAGTGAAAGGGTATTTTATCAAAACATCAAAACCAACTTTGACTTCTCATACTTAAAAGTGATCAACCATTTAGAAGTATCGTCTTCTGATGAATTTGGTTTGAATTCTTTAAAGTTTGACCCGGGGGACAGAACTCAAATTCTGGACTTCCATCCAAATCATTGTGATATATTTAGAAGAGAATACCGTCGACTGGTCCTTTCCAACCCCGTCTTCATAACTTTTCTAAAACAAATTTTTATAAATTAATGCGTCGACTAATCCTAAATGGTTTGGTTATAATATCGTAATTGGTTGGAGTACAGTGTAAGTAAAAATACAAAATATTATTGATGTTGTTATCTATTTAAAGATAATAATATGCATCAATGTGGAGGTGATGTATTTTCAAGTAAAGGATTTAAGAGTTGGCATAAAAGAAAAGTTTTAATAAACATATTGGTAGGTCGAGCTGTAGCATTCACAATCAGTCAAAAAAGAAATGTCAAAACTTGCGGAAACAACGGTATATTAAATCTTCATTTGAGAGCAATCTAATCAACTTAAGCATGAGTATGGGTCGGCTTATCTGCTTCAGTTAATATAGTAAGACTTCTTATTACTCAAGAATTAGCATTTCGAGGTCATGACTAATATTAATCATCACTTAGTAGGGGTAACTTTCTTCAAACTCTCTCATGATATGCCAAAGTGTGTGATAACATTCGTGATTATGTACTAGAACATACTCCTCAAAATGATCAAATGACTTCTCCAATGATTTAGAAAGGCATGTTATTGCATGTCAGATAGAAATAACTAAATCTTACTAAATGGCAATTATTTTGCCTTGCTAGTTAATGAATTTTTATACGTCCAGCAAGGAGCAAATGACTATTGTCTTGCGGTATGTTGATAGAGTAGGACTTGTGATAGAATGACTTATTGATATTGCTCATGTTTAAAATACTAGTGCTTCATCTCTAAAGAGTGAAATTAGTAATTTACTTGTTCAACACTCCTTACGTCTACAATATGTGTGTAGGCAATGTTAAGATGGGGAAAGCAATATACAAGGTGAGTTAATGGTCTAAAATGTTGATTAAGAGAGAGAGTATATCAATTCATCCCATTCATTATTTTGCTCAGAAACTTCAACTTACCCTTGTTGAATTTTCTAAAAAATATCTTCCAGCGGGAGAACTTGTAGTATTGGTCTCAAATATCTTTTGTCATGTGCTTGTCATTCAGTACAGTATGGAACGGGTTATCAAAGTTCTTTTCAATATGCATGACATTCAATTTATATCAAAGAAGATTATGCTTCCATTAAGGTAACTTCCTAAATATGCTCTATTTAGTTCAATTATGCACAACACCATAACCATGTAGTTTAAGCAATGAAGATTCTGTTACTTCGGAAAATTCTTAAACCCTCTTCCAAATTTTCTACCCTGAATAGGTTGTTGGTGGCTAATCATAATCAATTCGATTCTTCATAAATGCACTAGTATTTCTCCTAAACTCATGATTCATTGGCAAAAATCGATAGTGATAGTCAAACCATGTGTTCTTACCTCTATGTTTTAAAGTGAATGATCTTGTATCTTCCATAGAGCAAGGACAACTAACTTTCCGGTAGTCAACCATCCAGATAACATTTCATAAAATTTTATTTAGTTGATATATCGTATGTTTCAACACCTTCATACCACAACAACTTTAGCTCATCATCAAAGGATGCAAATAAGCATAAATCAATTTTTTTGGATTACTCCGACTAAAATATTAAATTTGTACATTCAAACTTTAAAAAATAAATCAACGTTGTCATTCACTACAAGCTCACTAAATAAAAGTTACATTGTTTTACAATTCTCAAGGAAGAAAATATTTCTCATTTTGATATGGGCAACTTAGAAATCTTTATAATTCTCCATATTTGTGAAGAAAGCCTATATATACTTTGCACCAACCCTTATAAAAGAACAGTCTGAAAAATAGACCAAACTAACAAGAATAAACCAACCCAATATTATCTTTTAATAAATTCATTGTTTATAAGATAAAATAAATAAAGACTTAGGTTTAATTATACTATACATGCACAAGAGAACAACAATAATTTTCAAACCTGAAATATGAAACAATAGAAAATCCCTGTGTTTCGAACAATCAAAATGGAAAAAAGAGAGGGGTGAGTGAGTGTGTGTGTGAGGGAGAGAGAGAGAGAGTTGCTTGGGAAAGGAGTAAAGTGAATAATTCATCGTTGGAGTGAAAAGACAGAGGGAGAAAACACAAAATAGATTGAGAGAAAACTAAAAGGTTATGTGAATAATAATATAAATTTTTCACTACTTCCCTGGGAAATCTCTATGGAAAAACTTTTCCATAAAACACAAACACATAAAAAAATTAAAAAAAATTCATGGGCTGGACACACTGTCAGGCAAGCCAATATCAAGAAGTTAATTAAATTTCCTTTTTAGTATTTGTTGAAATCATTTTCTTTATACATTAAATAATAAATAATGAAATTCACATAAATAAACATGACGTCTTTAACAAACTTAATATTAATAATCTTATAACCATCCCAGAACCCGATATCACAAGTGCATGATCTATCTCTAGGAAATAATGTAATACAACGACCATCTGGAATATAGATTGGACAGAAAGTAAACATAGCAATCTGAAAGAGACTCGGTTGGCTGGGGGTTGTCTCGAGAAGTGCAGGTCACCTAAGTCTCCATATCAACCATGTTGTTATACCCACTAGGCCACTAGAGATACATGCGCCTGTGCAAAAAAAAATGCACAAAAGTGTAGTATGAGTACGAATATAACGTGTACGAATACAACGTATCCCGTCTAATCTCGAAGAGGGTAGAGACGAGAGGTCGAATTTTACACTTACTAGAGGTCCAATAATAATAATAACAATAATGTAGAAAATCAAGGATTTCAATAAAATGACTTAGCTCAATAGCATGAAGCAAATAAATAGTTCTTTTATTAATAGGAAATTTCCAAAAAAAAATCGTTATTTATACATTTATCTCAGGATAGGCAGAACAATTATCAATATCTATAAATCTCAAGGCAAGAAGACAAGCATGTGCAAATAATGCCGAGATCGTACGGATCGATCCAATAATATTTAAATTGTGCATTGCCAGAGGATCGATGGAACGAACCATAGATGCATCTATTACCTCGCTCGCGAACATACAAGCGACGCGGTCAAATAGAAATAAACACATAAAACAATCAATCAAGAATTCATTAGGGAAATAATTACCCAAAGAAATGACAACTTCTCTTTAACGGTCAAGAAAATGATGTCTAATTTTTTTAAAAATTCATTTACCAATTCAATATGATTTAAGCAATTTAAATTTTCAATAAGGTTGCAAATATTTCAAGTATAGCATGCTTTCGAGTCCTAGATTACCCCAGACTTAAGCATAATAGTAGTTACGCACAGATTCTCGTCACCTCATGCGTACGTAGCCCCCACAAATAGAAGCACATATTTATTTATTTCACCTATGGGGATAATTCTCTCTTACAATGTTAGAAAGGAGATTCATCTCGCTCCGAAGTTCCATAACCAACATTTCACGCCCTTGCGAAGACTCAATCGATGCAAAATGATCCAAAACTAGTCAATAATTATGTAAACCCATTAATATGAGATCAACTACTCATTATAATCTAATTTATAATAATGCCTAACCCTGATCAAAAAGTTAACAAAAATGCCCTCGAGACCACGTGCCCGAATTCCAAAAATTTTCGAAGATAAATTTTACCCATAATCTCTTGAACTTAAATATATAATTTACTCTAAATTTTATACCCAAAATCGTGGTCAAAATTTCATAAATATAAATTCTAAGTCTTTCTACCAAAACCCTAAGTTTCTACCAATTTTCATACTTTAATCCATAATAATACCATATATTTTACTCACAAGGGGTGGAATTACCTTACCTCGTATTTGATAATGAAATTCCTCTCTTCAAAGGCTCCAAAATTGCCCAACCAAGAAGAAAAATGAAGGATAATAGGCCAAATCCCGATTTTTACAGAGCTCACTACCTCCAGCACTTCCGTACCTACGGTCACTTGGCCGCTTTTGTGGTTCCGCAGCTGCGTACCAACTACCGCATCTGCGGTCCTTCACCAGGCTCCCCCTTCGGCTTATGCACTTTTACTTCCGCAGGTGCAACCCTGCTTCTGCGGCAACTCGACCACATCTGCGGTCCCAGCCTTCTCCCTTCTCAGCCGCATATGTGCCCCTATGGCCGCTTTTGTGGCTCCGCACTTACGGCCAAGACCTTGCAGGTGCAGTTACACCAGATGACAGCAGGCTTCAACTCTTCCTCCCAACTCCAAATCAATTTGATAACCACTCAGAATCCACCCGAGGCCCCGGGACGCCGTCCAATCACACCAACCGGTCCTATAAAATAATGCGGGCTTGCTCGAGGCCTCAAATCATATGAAATAATGCTTAACCATGGATCGCACTCCAATCCAAGCTTAATCAACTTTAGAATTTCAAAATTCAATATTCGATATAGAAACCCATCAAATCATGTCTGATTGATCTCAAATTTTGAACACAAGTGACATTTGACATTAGGGATTTACTACAACTTCCGAAATTTGATTCCGACCCAATATCAAAGAGTCCACTTCTAGTCAAACTCGTGAGAAACCTACAAATTTCTATCTTTAGCCAAACACTCCAAAATGACCAACGGACCTCCATAGAATGAGGTTTTCAAGACCTCAGAAGCTCAAAATGATTAATAAAACAAGTGATGACCCTTTGGGTCGTCACAATAGCATTAAAATGTACTTTAACCCAAATTTATGAAATTCTTTCAAAAATATTAACTTCCACAATATGCGCCAAAATGCTCTCGGGTCACCCCCAAACCTGATCCGGGCATATGCCCAAGTCCAAAATTATAGAATTCCGATTTCGAGGTTGTTTACTCAAAAATCCAACCTTAATCAATTCTTTCAACTTAAAGCTTCCGAAATGAGAATTCTCTTTTCAAGTTAACTCCGAACTTTTCAAAATTCAATTCTAACCATGCATACAAATCATAATACCTAAATTGAAGCTGCTCATGGCCTCAGACTATTGAACGGTGTTCTAGAGCTCAAAACAACCGGTTTGGTCGTCACATTTAGCATCATAAATTATTGAGTTTTCCAGTGCATCTGCTTTGATAGGCTTATGGAAAATAATTGTTGATTTTTTCAGAATTGACATACTTTTGACTCGATCATGGAGGCTAAAAGCTTCTTTGTATATATATATATATATATATATATATATATGTTGTTTTTTATTTAATCCGTGATATAATTGAGAATGGCTCCTAAACTTTTAACACCATCAAGTTCCTTGTTATTGCACCAAATGGGGTTGTTTACTAATTGTGTAGCTCATTCTTGGGATCACTGAGATGAATTTGAAGATGACGCCTCTATTTTCTTGAGTTCTTGAAGTCTTTGGTGAATTACTTGAATTTTAGGTTGAGAATTTAAGTTGAGCAAGCTAAGTAGTATTATTTGGGAATGATGAAACAAAGTTGTTTGAACAAAACCATTTGAACTTTCGTGATTTGTTTAATGGATTGAAATTAGCTCTCATGTGTAGTAAGTTAAGGTAAGTATCAGGACCATATAATCTCCTTGCTGCGTCATCATACCTTTATTGTATTGGAAAAGTAGGTATTCCTTTTAGTGAGAAGACTTAAAGAAAATTGGCCTAAACTAAAGAAATTTGAGACGGAATTAGACTAAAGAGAATGAAGATGATACTAAACTAAAGAAAATTGAGTCTTCGATTAATGTTTACTTCTATTTGAATATTTTTTGTGAAGGTGCACATTTATTAGTTTATGTTAAAGATAACCCTTCTTAAGCTTAGTTCGATACAAAATTCATATAACAACTTTTCTAACTATATTCTTATTTTATAATTCCGTCTCAAAATTGAGTGAAAGGGTATTTTATCAAAACATCAAAACCAACTTTGACTTCTCATACTTAAAAGTGATCAACCATTTAGAAGTATCGTCTTCTGATGAATTTGGTTTGAATTCTTTAAAGTTTGACCCGGGGGACAGAACTCAAATTCTGGACTTCCATCCAAATCATTGTGATATATTTAGAAGAGAATACCGTCGACTGGTCCTTTCCAACCCCGTCTTCATAACTTTTCTAAAACAAATTTTTATAAATTAATGCGTCGACTAATCCTAAATGGTTTGGTTATAATATCGTAATTGGTTGGAGTACAGTGTAAGTAAAAATACAAAATATTATTGATGTTGTTATCTATTTAAAGATAATAATATGCATCAATGTGGAGGTGATGTATTTTCAAGTAAAGGATTTAAGAGTTGGCATAAAAGAAAAGTTTTAATAAACATATTGGTAGGTCGAGCTGTAGCATTCACAATCAGTCAAAAAAGAAATGTCAAAACTTGCGGAAACAACGGTATATTAAATCTTCATTTGAGAGCAATCTAATCAACTTAAGCATGAGTATGGGTCGGCTTATCTGCTTCAGTTAATATAGTAAGACTTCTTATTACTCAAGAATTAGCATTTCGAGGTCATGACTAATATTAATCATCACTTAGTAGGGGTAACTTTCTTCAAACTCTCTCATGATATGCCAAAGTGTGTGATAACATTCGTGATTATGTACTAGAACATACTCCTCAAAATGATCAAATGACTTCTCCAATGATTTAGAAAGGCATGTTATTGCATGTCAGATAGAAATAACTAAATCTTACTAAATGGCAATTATTTTGCCTTGCTAGTTAATGAATTTTTATACGTCCAGCAAGGAGCAAATGACTATTGTCTTGCGGTATGTTGATAGAGTAGGACTTGTGATAGAATGACTTATTGATATTGCTCATGTTTAAAATACTAGTGCTTCATCTCTAAAGAGTGAAATTAGTAATTTACTTGTTCAACACTCCTTACGTCTACAATATGTGTGTAGGCAATGTTAAGATGGGGAAAGCAATATACAAGGTGAGTTAATGGTCTAAAATGTTGATTAAGAGAGAGAGTATATCAATTCATCCCATTCATTATTTTGCTCAGAAACTTCAACTTACCCTTGTTGAATTTTCTAAAAAATATCTTCCAGCGGGAGAACTTGTAGTATTGGTCTCAAATATCTTTTGTCATGTGCTTGTCATTCAGTACAGTATGGAACGGGTTATCAAAGTTCTTTTCAATATGCATGACATTCAATTTATATCAAAGAAGATTATGCTTCCATTAAGGTAACTTCCTAAATATGCTCTATTTAGTTCAATTATGCACAACACCATAACCATGTAGTTTAAGCAATGAAGATTCTGTTACTTCGGAAAATTCTTAAACCCTCTTCCAAATTTTCTACCCTGAATAGGTTGTTGGTGGCTAATCATAATCAATTCGATTCTTCATAAATGCACTAGTATTTCTCCTAAACTCATGATTCATTGGCAAAAATCGATAGTGATAGTCAAACCATGTGTTCTTACCTCTATGTTTTAAAGTGAATGATCTTGTATCTTCCATAGAGCAAGGACAACTAACTTTCCGGTAGTCAACCATCCAGATAACATTTCATAAAATTTTATTTAGTTGATATATCGTATGTTTCAACACCTTCATACCACAACAACTTTAGCTCATCATCAAAGGATGCAAATAAGCATAAATCAATTTTTTTGGATTACTCCGACTAAAATATTAAATTTGTACATTCAAACTTTAAAAAATAAATCAACGTTGTCATTCACTACAAGCTCACTAAATAAAAGTTACATTGTTTTACAATTCTCAAGGAAGAAAATATTTCTCATTTTGATATGGGCAACTTAGAAATCTTTATAATTCTCCATATTTGTGAAGAAAGCCTATATATACTTTGCACCAACCCTTATAAAAGAACAGTCTGAAAAATAGACCAAACTAACAAGAATAAACCAACCCAATATTATCTTTTAATAAATTCATTGTTTATAAGATAAAATAAATAAAGACTTAGGTTTAATTATACTATACATGCACAAGAGAACAACAATAATTTTCAAACCTGAAATATGAAACAATAGAAAATCCCTGTGTTTCGAACAATCAAAATGGAAAAAAGAGAGGGGTGAGTGAGTGTGTGTGTGAGGGAGAGAGAGAGAGAGTTGCTTGGGAAAGGAGTAAAGTGAATAATTCATCGTTGGAGTGAAAAGACAGAGGGAGAAAACACAAAATAGATTGAGAGAAAACTAAAAGGTTATGTGAATAATAATATAAATTTTTCACTACTTCCCTGGGAAATCTCTATGGAAAAACTTTTCCATAAAACACAAACACATAAAAAAATTAAAAAAAATTCATTGGCTGGACACACTGTCAGGCAAGCCAATATCAAGAAGTTAATTAAATTTCCTTTTTAGTATTTGTTGAAATCATTTTCTTTATACATTAAATAATAAATAATGAAATTCACATAAATAAACATGACGTCTTTAACAAACTTAATATTAATAATCTTATAACCATCCCAGAACCCGATATCACAAGTGCATGATCTATCTCTAGGAAATAATGTAATACAACGACCATCTGGAATATAGATTGGACAGAAAGTAAACATAGCAATCTGAAAGAGACTCGGTTGGCTGGGGGTTGTCTCGAGAAGTGCAGGTCACCTAAGTCTCCATATCAACCATGTTGTTATACCCACTAGGCCACTAGAGATACATGCGCCTGTGCAAAAAAAAATGCACATCAAGTGTAGCATGAGTATTAAAACAACGTGTACTCAGAAAGTATCCCCTCTAATCTCGAGGGTAGAGACGAGAGGTCGAATTTTACACTTACTAGAGGTCCAATAATAATAATAACAATAATGTAGAAAATCAAGGATTTCAATAAAATGACTTAGCTCAATAGCATGAAGCAAATAAATAGTTCTTTTATTAATAGGAAATTTCCAAAAAAAAATCGTTATTTATACATTTATCTCAGGATAGGCAGAACAATTATCAATATCTATAAATCTCAAGGCAAGAAGACAAGCATGTGCAAATAATGCCGAGATCGTACGGATCGATCCAATAATATTTAAATTGTGCATTGCCAGAGGATCGATGGAACGAACCATAGATGCATCTATTACCTCGCTCGCGAACATACAAGCGACGCGGTCAAATAGAAATAAACACATAAAACAATCAATCAAGAATTCATTAGGGAAATAATTACCCAAAGAAATGACAACTTCTCTTTAACGGTCAAGAAAATGATGTCTAATTTTTTTAAAAATTCATTTACCAATTCAATATGATTTAAGCAATTTAAATTTTCAATAAGGTTGCAAATATTTCAAGTATAGCATGCTTTCGAGTCCTAGATTACCCCAGACTTAAGCATAATAGTAGTTACGCACAGATTCTCGTCACCTCATGCGTACGTAGCCCCCACAAATAGAAGCACATATTTATTTATTTCACCTATGGGGATAATTCTCTCTTACAATGTTAGAAAGGAGATTCATCTCGCTCCGAAGTTCCATAACCAACATTTCACGCCCTTGCGAAGACTCAATCGATGCAAAATGATCCAAAACTAGTCAATAATTATGTAAACCCATTAATATGAGATCAACTACTCATTATAATCTAATTTATAATAATGCCTAACCCTGATCAAAAAGTTAACAAAAATGCCCTCGAGACCACGTGCCCGAATTCCAAAAATTTTCGAAGATAAATTTTACCCATAATCTCTTGAACTTAAATATATAATTTACTCTAAATTTTATACCCAAAATCGTGGTCAAAATTTCATAAATATAAATTCTAAGTCTTTCTACCAAAACCCTAAGTTTCTACCAATTTTCATACTTTAATCCATAATAATACCATATATTTTACTCACAAGGGGTGGAATTACCTTACCTCGTATTTGATAATGAAATTCCTCTCTTCAAAGGCTCCAAAATTGCCCAACCAAGAAGAAAAATGAAGGATAATAGGCCAAATCCCGATTTTTACAGAGCTCACTACCTCCAGCACTTCCGTACCTACGGTCACTTGGCCGCTTTTGTGGTTCCGCAGCTGCGTACCAACTACCGCATCTGCGGTCCTTCACCAGGCTCCCCCTTCGGCTTATGCACTTTTACTTCCGCAGGTGCAACCCTGCTTCTGCGGCAACTCGACCACATCTGCGGTCCCAGCCTTCTCCCTTCTCAGCCGCATATGTGCCCCTATGGCCGCTTTTGTGGCTCCGCACTTACGGCCAAGACCTTGCAGGTGCAGTTACACCAGATGACAGCAGGCTTCAACTCTTCCTCCCAACTCCAAATCAATTTGATAACCACTCAGAATCCACCCGAGGCCCCGGGACGCCGTCCAATCACACCAACCGGTCCTATAAAATAATGCGGGCTTGCTCGAGGCCTCAAATCATATGAAATAATGCTTAACCATGGATCGCACTCCAATCCAAGCTTAATCAACTTTAGAATTTCAAAATTCAATATTCGATATAGAAACCCATCAAATCATGTCTGATTGATCTCAAATTTTGAACACAAGTGACATTTGACATTAGGGATTTACTACAACTTCCGAAATTTGATTCCGACCCAATATCAAAGAGTCCACTTCTAGTCAAACTCGTGAGAAACCTACAAATTTCTATCTTTAGCCAAACACTCCAAAATGACCAACGGACCTCCGAATTCACTTCTGATGAAGCTCAAAATGATTAATAAAACAAGTGATGACCCTTTGGGTCGTCACAATAGCATTAAAATGTACTTTAACCCAAATTTATGAAATTCTTTCAAAAATATTAACTTCCACAATATGCGCCAAAATGCTCTCGGGTCACCCCCAAACCTGATCCGGGCATATGCCCAAGTCCAAAATTATAGAATTCCGATTTCGAGGTTGTTTACTCAAAAATCCAACCTTAATCAATTCTTTCAACTTAAAGCTTCCGAAATGAGAATTCTCTTTTCAAGTTAACTCCGAACTTTTCAAAATTCAATTCTAACCATGCATACAAATCATAATACCTAAATTGAAGCTGCTCATGGCCTCAGACTATTGAACGGTGTTCTAGAGCTCAAAACAACCGGTTTGGTCGTCACATTTAGCATCATAAATTATTGAGTTTTCCAGTGCATCTGCTTTGATAGGCTTATGGAAAATAATTGTTGATTTTTTCAGAATTGACATACTTTTGACTCGATCATGGAGGCTAAAAGCTTCTTATATATATATATATATATATATATATATATATATATATATATATATATATATATATATATATATATATATATATATATATATATATATATATATATATATATATATATATATATATATATATATATATATATATATATATATATATATATATATATGTATATATTATTTAATCCGTGATATAATTGAGAATGGCTCCTAAACTTTTAACACCATCAAGTTCCTTGTTATTGCACCAAATGGGGTTGTTTACTAATTGTGTAGCTCATTCTTGGGATCACTGAGATGAATTTGAAGATGACGCCTCTATTTTCTTGAGTTCTTGAAGTCTTTGGTGAATTACTTGAATTTTAGGTTGAGAATTTAAGTTGAGCAAGCTAAGTAGTATTATTTGGGAATGATGAAACAAAGTTGTTTGAACAAAACCATTTGAACTTTCGTGATTTGTTTAATGGATTGAAATTAGCTCTCATGTGTAGTAAGTTAAGGTAAGTATCAGGACCATATAATCTCCTTGCTGCGTCATCATACCTTTATTGTATTGGAAAAGTAGGTATTCCTTTTAGTGAGAAGACTTAAAGAAAATTGGCCTAAACTAAAGAAATTTGAGACGGAATTAGACTAAAGAGAATGAAGATGATACTAAACTAAAGAAAATTGAGTCTTCGATTAATGTTTACTTCTATTTGAATATTTTTTGTGAAGGTGCACATTTATTAGTTTATGTTAAAGATAACCCTTCTTAAGCTTAGTTCGATACAAAATTCATATAACAACTTTTCTAACTATATTCTTATTTTATAATTCCGTCTCAAAATTGAGTGAAAGGGTATTTTATCAAAACATCAAAACCAACTTTGACTTCTCATACTTAAAAGTGATCAACCATTTAGAAGTATCGTCTTCTGATGAATTTGGTTTGAATTCTTTAAAGTTTGACCCGGGGGACAGAACTCAAATTCTGGACTTCCATCCAAATCATTGTGATATATTTAGAAGAGAATACCGTCGACTGGTCCTTTCCAACCCCGTCTTCATAACTTTTCTAAAACAAATTTTTATAAATTAATGCGTCGACTAATCCTAAATGGTTTGGTTATAATATCGTAATTGGTTGGAGTACAGTGTAAGTAAAAATACAAAATATTATTGATGTTGTTATCTATTTAAAGATAATAATATGCATCAATGTGGAGGTGATGTATTTTCAAGTAAAGGATTTAAGAGTTGGCATAAAAGAAAAGTTTTAATAAACATATTGGTAGGTCGAGCTGTAGCATTCACAATCAGTCAAAAAAGAAATGTCAAAACTTGCGGAAACAACGGTATATTAAATCTTCATTTGAGAGCAATCTAATCAACTTAAGCATGAGTATGGGTCGGCTTATCTGCTTCAGTTAATATAGTAAGACTTCTTATTACTCAAGAATTAGCATTTCGAGGTCATGACTAATATTAATCATCACTTAGTAGGGGTAACTTTCTTCAAACTCTCTCATGATATGCCAAAGTGTGTGATAACATTCGTGATTATGTACTAGAACATACTCCTCAAAATGATCAAATGACTTCTCCAATGATTTAGAAAGGCATGTTATTGCATGTCAGATAGAAATAACTAAATCTTACTAAATGGCAATTATTTTGCCTTGCTAGTTAATGAATTTTTATACGTCCAGCAAGGAGCAAATGACTATTGTCTTGCGGTATGTTGATAGAGTAGGACTTGTGATAGAATGACTTATTGATATTGCTCATGTTTAAAATACTAGTGCTTCATCTCTAAAGAGTGAAATTAGTAATTTACTTGTTCAACACTCCTTACGTCTACAATATGTGTGTAGGCAATGTTAAGATGGGGAAAGCAATATACAAGGTGAGTTAATGGTCTAAAATGTTGATTAAGAGAGAGAGTATATCAATTCATCCCATTCATTATTTTGCTCAGAAACTTCAACTTACCCTTGTTGAATTTTCTAAAAAATATCTTCCAGCGGGAGAACTTGTAGTATTGGTCTCAAATATCTTTTGTCATGTGCTTGTCATTCAGTACAGTATGGAACGGGTTATCAAAGTTCTTTTCAATATGCATGACATTCAATTTATATCAAAGAAGATTATGCTTCCATTAAGGTAACTTCCTAAATATGCTCTATTTAGTTCAATTATGCACAACACCATAACCATGTAGTTTAAGCAATGAAGATTCTGTTACTTCGGAAAATTCTTAAACCCTCTTCCAAATTTTCTACCCTGAATAGGTTGTTGGTGGCTAATCATAATCAATTCGATTCTTCATAAATGCACTAGTATTTCTCCTAAACTCATGATTCATTGGCAAAAATCGATAGTGATAGTCAAACCATGTGTTCTTACCTCTATGTTTTAAAGTGAATGATCTTGTATCTTCCATAGAGCAAGGACAACTAACTTTCCGGTAGTCAACCATCCAGATAACATTTCATAAAATTTTATTTAGTTGATATATCGTATGTTTCAACACCTTCATACCACAACAACTTTAGCTCATCATCAAAGGATGCAAATAAGCATAAATCAATTTTTTTGGATTACTCCGACTAAAATATTAAATTTGTACATTCAAACTTTAAAAAATAAATCAACGTTGTCATTCACTACAAGCTCACTAAATAAAAGTTACATTGTTTTACAATTCTCAAGGAAGAAAATATTTCTCATTTTGATATGGGCAACTTAGAAATCTTTATAATTCTCCATATTTGTGAAGAAAGCCTATATATACTTTGCACCAACCCTTATAAAAGAACAGTCTGAAAAATAGACCAAACTAACAAGAATAAACCAACCCAATATTATCTTTTAATAAATTCATTGTTTATAAGATAAAATAAATAAAGACTTAGGTTTAATTATACTATACATGCACAAGAGAACAACAATAATTTTCAAACCTGAAATATGAAACAATAGAAAATCCCTGTGTTTCGAACAATCAAAATGGAAAAAAGAGAGGGGTGAGTGAGTGTGTGTGTGAGGGAGAGAGAGAGAGAGTTGCTTGGGAAAGGAGTAAAGTGAATAATTCATCGTTGGAGTGAAAAGACAGAGGGAGAAAACACAAAATAGATTGAGAGAAAACTAAAAGGTTATGTGAATAATAATATAAATTTTTCACTACTTCCCTGGGAAATCTCTATGGAAAAACTTTTCCATAAAACACAAACACATAAAAAAATTAAAAAAAATTCATTGGCTGGACACACTGTCAGGCAAGCCAATATCAAGAAGTTAATTAAATTTCCTTTTTAGTATTTGTTGAAATCATTTTCTTTATACATTAAATAATAAATAATGAAATTCACATAAATAAACATGACGTCTTTAACAAACTTAATATTAATAATCTTATAACCATCCCAGAACCCGATATCACAAGTGCATGATCTATCTCTAGGAAATAATGTAATACAACGACCATCTGGAATATAGATTGGACAGAAAGTAAACATAGCAATCTGAAAGAGACTCGGTTGGCTGGGGGTTGTCTCGAGAAGTGCAGGTCACCTAAGTCTCCATATCAACCATGTTGTTATACCCACTAGGCCACTAGAGATACATGCGCCTGTGCAAAAAAAAATGCACATCAAGTGTAGCATGAGTATTAAAACAACGTGTACTCAGAAAGTATCCCCTCTAATCTCGAGGGTAGAGACGAGAGGTCGAATTTTACACTTACTAGAGGTCCAATAATAATAATAACAATAATGTAGAAAATCAAGGATTTCAATAAAATGACTTAGCTCAATAGCATGAAGCAAATAAATAGTTCTTTTATTAATAGGAAATTTCCAAAAAAAAATCGTTATTTATACATTTATCTCAGGATAGGCAGAACAATTATCAATATCTATAAATCTCAAGGCAAGAAGACAAGCATGTGCAAATAATGCCGAGATCGTACGGATCGATCCAATAATATTTAAATTGTGCATTGCCAGAGGATCGATGGAACGAACCATAGATGCATCTATTACCTCGCTCGCGAACATACAAGCGACGCGGTCAAATAGAAATAAACACATAAAACAATCAATCAAGAATTCATTAGGGAAATAATTACCCAAAGAAATGACAACTTCTCTTTAACGGTCAAGAAAATGATGTCTAATTTTTTTAAAAATTCATTTACCAATTCAATATGATTTAAGCAATTTAAATTTTCAATAAGGTTGCAAATATTTCAAGTATAGCATGCTTTCGAGTCCTAGATTACCCCAGACTTAAGCATAATAGTAGTTACGCACAGATTCTCGTCACCTCATGCGTACGTAGCCCCCACAAATAGAAGCACATATTTATTTATTTCACCTATGGGGATAATTCTCTCTTACAATGTTAGAAAGGAGATTCATCTCGCTCCGAAGTTCCATAACCAACATTTCACGCCCTTGCGAAGACTCAATCGATGCAAAATGATCCAAAACTAGTCAATAATTATGTAAACCCATTAATATGAGATCAACTACTCATTATAATCTAATTTATAATAATGCCTAACCCTGATCAAAAAGTTAACAAAAATGCCCTCGAGACCACGTGCCCGAATTCCAAAAATTTTCGAAGATAAATTTTACCCATAATCTCTTGAACTTAAATATATAATTTACTCTAAATTTTATACCCAAAATCGTGGTCAAAATTTCATAAATATAAATTCTAAGTCTTTCTACCAAAACCCTAAGTTTCTACCAATTTTCATACTTTAATCCATAATAATACCATATATTTTACTCACAAGGGGTGGAATTACCTTACCTCGTATTTGATAATGAAATTCCTCTCTTCAAAGGCTCCAAAATTGCCCAACCAAGAAGAAAAATGAAGGATAATAGGCCAAATCCCGATTTTTACAGAGCTCACTACCTCCAGCACTTCCGTACCTACGGTCACTTGGCCGCTTTTGTGGTTCCGCAGCTGCGTACCAACTACCGCATCTGCGGTCCTTCACCAGGCTCCCCCTTCGGCTTATGCACTTTTACTTCCGCAGGTGCAACCCTGCTTCTGCGGCAACTCGACCACATCTGCGGTCCCAGCCTTCTCCCTTCTCAGCCGCATATGTGCCCCTATGGCCGCTTTTGTGGCTCCGCACTTACGGCCAAGACCTTGCAGGTGCAGTTACACCAGATGACAGCAGGCTTCAACTCTTCCTCCCAACTCCAAATCAATTTGATAACCACTCAGAATCCACCCGAGGCCCCGGGACGCCGTCCAATCACACCAACCGGTCCTATAAAATAATGCGGGCTTGCTCGAGGCCTCAAATCATATGAAATAATGCTTAACCATGGATCGCACTCCAATCCAAGCTTAATCAACTTTAGAATTTCAAAATTCAATATTCGATATAGAAACCCATCAAATCATGTCTGATTGATCTCAAATTTTGAACACAAGTGACATTTGACATTAGGGATTTACTACAACTTCCGAAATTTGATTCCGACCCAATATCAAAGAGTCCACTTCTAGTCAAACTCGTGAGAAACCTACAAATTTCTATCTTTAGCCAAACACTCCAAAATGACCAACGGACCTCCGAATTCACTTCTGATCATGCTCCTAATACCAGAATCACCATACTAAGCCATTCCTAGACTCAAAATCTCGAATGGACATCAATAGCATTAAAATGTACTTTAACCCAAATTTATGAAATTCTTTCAAAAATATTAACTTCCACAATATGCGCCAAAATGCTCTCGGGTCACCCCCAAACCTGATCCGGGCATATGCCCAAGTCCAAAATTATAGAATTCCGATTTCGAGGTTGTTTACTCAAAAATCCAACCTTAATCAATTCTTTCAACTTAAAGCTTCCGAAATGAGAATTCTCTTTTCAAGTTAACTCCGAACTTTTCAAAATTCAATTCTAACCATGCATACAAATCATAATACCTAAATTGAAGCTGCTCATGGCCTCAGACTATTGAACGGTGTTCTAGAGCTCAAAACAACCGGTTTGGTCGTCACATTTAGCATCATAAATTATTGAGTTTTCCAGTGCATCTGCTTTGATAGGCTTATGGAAAATAATTGTTGATTTTTTCAGAATTGACATACTTTTGACTCGATCATGGAGGCTAAAAGCTTCTTTGTATATATATATATATATATATATATATATGTTGTTATTTATTTAATCCGTGATATAATTGAGAATGGCTCCTAAACTTTTAACACCATCAAGTTCCTTGTTATTGCACCAAATGGGGTTGTTTACTAATTGTGTAGCTCATTCTTGGGATCACTGAGATGAATTTGAAGATGACGCCTCTATTTTCTTGAGTTCTTGAAGTCTTTGGTGAATTACTTGAATTTTAGGTTGAGAATTTAAGTTGAGCAAGCTAAGTAGTATTATTTGGGAATGATGAAACAAAGTTGTTTGAACAAAACCATTTGAACTTTCGTGATTTGTTTAATGGATTGAAATTAGCTCTCATGTGTAGTAAGTTAAGGTAAGTATCAGGACCATATAATCTCCTTGCTGCGTCATCATACCTTTATTGTATTGGAAAAGTAGGTATTCCTTTTAGTGAGAAGACTTAAAGAAAATTGGCCTAAACTAAAGAAATTTGAGACGGAATTAGACTAAAGAGAATGAAGATGATACTAAACTAAAGAAAATTGAGTCTTCGATTAATGTTTACTTCTATTTGAATATTTTTTGTGAAGGTGCACATTTATTAGTTTATGTTAAAGATAACCCTTCTTAAGCTTAGTTCGATACAAAATTCATATAACAACTTTTCTAACTATATTCTTATTTTATAATTCCGTCTCAAAATTGAGTGAAAGGGTATTTTATCAAAACATCAAAACCAACTTTGACTTCTCATACTTAAAAGTGATCAACCATTTAGAAGTATCGTCTTCTGATGAATTTGGTTTGAATTCTTTAAAGTTTGACCCGGGGGACAGAACTCAAATTCTGGACTTCCATCCAAATCATTGTGATATATTTAGAAGAGAATACCGTCGACTGGTCCTTTCCAACCCCGTCTTCATAACTTTTCTAAAACAAATTTTTATAAATTAATGCGTCGACTAATCCTAAATGGTTTGGTTATAATATCGTAATTGGTTGGAGTACAGTGTAAGTAAAAATACAAAATATTATTGATGTTGTTATCTATTTAAAGATAATAATATGCATCAATGTGGAGGTGATGTATTTTCAAGTAAAGGATTTAAGAGTTGGCATAAAAGAAAAGTTTTAATAAACATATTGGTAGGTCGAGCTGTAGCATTCACAATCAGTCAAAAAAGAAATGTCAAAACTTGCGGAAACAACGGTATATTAAATCTTCATTTGAGAGCAATCTAATCAACTTAAGCATGAGTATGGGTCGGCTTATCTGCTTCAGTTAATATAGTAAGACTTCTTATTACTCAAGAATTAGCATTTCGAGGTCATGACTAATATTAATCATCACTTAGTAGGGGTAACTTTCTTCAAACTCTCTCATGATATGCCAAAGTGTGTGATAACATTCGTGATTATGTACTAGAACATACTCCTCAAAATGATCAAATGACTTCTCCAATGATTTAGAAAGGCATGTTATTGCATGTCAGATAGAAATAACTAAATCTTACTAAATGGCAATTATTTTGCCTTGCTAGTTAATGAATTTTTATACGTCCAGCAAGGAGCAAATGACTATTGTCTTGCGGTATGTTGATAGAGTAGGACTTGTGATAGAATGACTTATTGATATTGCTCATGTTTAAAATACTAGTGCTTCATCTCTAAAGAGTGAAATTAGTAATTTACTTGTTCAACACTCCTTACGTCTACAATATGTGTGTAGGCAATGTTAAGATGGGGAAAGCAATATACAAGGTGAGTTAATGGTCTAAAATGTTGATTAAGAGAGAGAGTATATCAATTCATCCCATTCATTATTTTGCTCAGAAACTTCAACTTACCCTTGTTGAATTTTCTAAAAAATATCTTCCAGCGGGAGAACTTGTAGTATTGGTCTCAAATATCTTTTGTCATGTGCTTGTCATTCAGTACAGTATGGAACGGGTTATCAAAGTTCTTTTCAATATGCATGACATTCAATTTATATCAAAGAAGATTATGCTTCCATTAAGGTAACTTCCTAAATATGCTCTATTTAGTTCAATTATGCACAACACCATAACCATGTAGTTTAAGCAATGAAGATTCTGTTACTTCGGAAAATTCTTAAACCCTCTTCCAAATTTTCTACCCTGAATAGGTTGTTGGTGGCTAATCATAATCAATTCGATTCTTCATAAATGCACTAGTATTTCTCCTAAACTCATGATTCATTGGCAAAAATCGATAGTGATAGTCAAACCATGTGTTCTTACCTCTATGTTTTAAAGTGAATGATCTTGTATCTTCCATAGAGCAAGGACAACTAACTTTCCGGTAGTCAACCATCCAGATAACATTTCATAAAATTTTATTTAGTTGATATATCGTATGTTTCAACACCTTCATACCACAACAACTTTAGCTCATCATCAAAGGATGCAAATAAGCATAAATCAATTTTTTTGGATTACTCCGACTAAAATATTAAATTTGTACATTCAAACTTTAAAAAATAAATCAACGTTGTCATTCACTACAAGCTCACTAAATAAAAGTTACATTGTTTTACAATTCTCAAGGAAGAAAATATTTCTCATTTTGATATGGGCAACTTAGAAATCTTTATAATTCTCCATATTTGTGAAGAAAGCCTATATATACTTTGCACCAACCCTTATAAAAGAACAGTCTGAAAAATAGACCAAACTAACAAGAATAAACCAACCCAATATTATCTTTTAATAAATTCATTGTTTATAAGATAAAATAAATAAAGACTTAGGTTTAATTATACTATACATGCACAAGAGAACAACAATAATTTTCAAACCTGAAATATGAAACAATAGAAAATCCCTGTGTTTCGAACAATCAAAATGGAAAAAAGAGAGGGGTGAGTGAGTGTGTGTGTGAGGGAGAGAGAGAGAGAGTTGCTTGGGAAAGGAGTAAAGTGAATAATTCATCGTTGGAGTGAAAAGACAGAGGGAGAAAACACAAAATAGATTGAGAGAAAACTAAAAGGTTATGTGAATAATAATATAAATTTTTCACTACTTCCCTGGGAAATCTCTATGGAAAAACTTTTCCATAAAACACAAACACATAAAAAAATCAACTAAGGGTCGTGATGGGCTGGACACACTGTCAGGCAAGCCAATATCAAGAAGTTAATTAAATTTCCTTTTTAGTATTTGTTGAAATCATTTTCTTTATACATTAAATAATAAATAATGAAATTCACATAAATAAACATGACGTCTTTAACAAACTTAATATTAATAATCTTATAACCATCCCAGAACCCGATATCACAAGTGCATGATCTATCTCTAGGAAATAATGTAATACAACGACCATCTGGAATATAGATTGGACAGAAAGTAAACATAGCAATCTGAAAGAGACTCGGTTGGCTGGGGGTTGTCTCGAGAAGTGCAGGTCACCTAAGTCTCCATATCAACCATGTTGTTATACCCACTAGGCCACTAGAGATACATGCGCCTGTGCAAAAAAAAATGCACATCAAGTGTAGCATGAGTATTAAAACAACGTGTACTCAGAAAGTATCCCCTCTAATCTCGAGGGTAGAGACGAGAGGTCGAATTTTACACTTACTAGAGGTCCAATAATAATAATAACAATAATGTAGAAAATCAAGGATTTCAATAAAATGACTTAGCTCAATAGCATGAAGCAAATAAATAGTTCTTTTATTAATAGGAAATTTCCAAAAAAAAATCGTTATTTATACATTTATCTCAGGATAGGCAGAACAATTATCAATATCTATAAATCTCAAGGCAAGAAGACAAGCATGTGCAAATAATGCCGAGATCGTACGGATCGATCCAATAATATTTAAATTGTGCATTGCCAGAGGATCGATGGAACGAACCATAGATGCATCTATTACCTCGCTCGCGAACATACAAGCGACGCGGTCAAATAGAAATAAACACATAAAACAATCAATCAAGAATTCATTAGGGAAATAATTACCCAAAGAAATGACAACTTCTCTTTAACGGTCAAGAAAATGATGTCTAATTTTTTTAAAAATTCATTTACCAATTCAATATGATTTAAGCAATTTAAATTTTCAATAAGGTTGCAAATATTTCAAGTATAGCATGCTTTCGAGTCCTAGATTACCCCAGACTTAAGCATAATAGTAGTTACGCACAGATTCTCGTCACCTCATGCGTACGTAGCCCCCACAAATAGAAGCACATATTTATTTATTTCACCTATGGGGATAATTCTCTCTTACAATGTTAGAAAGGAGATTCATCTCGCTCCGAAGTTCCATAACCAACATTTCACGCCCTTGCGAAGACTCAATCGATGCAAAATGATCCAAAACTAGTCAATAATTATGTAAACCCATTAATATGAGATCAACTACTCATTATAATCTAATTTATAATAATGCCTAACCCTGATCAAAAAGTTAACAAAAATGCCCTCGAGACCACGTGCCCGAATTCCAAAAATTTTCGAAGATAAATTTTACCCATAATCTCTTGAACTTAAATATATAATTTACTCTAAATTTTATACCCAAAATCGTGGTCAAAATTTCATAAATATAAATTCTAAGTCTTTCTACCAAAACCCTAAGTTTCTACCAATTTTCATACTTTAATCCATAATAATACCATATATTTTACTCACAAGGGGTGGAATTACCTTACCTCGTATTTGATAATGAAATTCCTCTCTTCAAAGGCTCCAAAATTGCCCAACCAAGAAGAAAAATGAAGGATAATAGGCCAAATCCCGATTTTTACAGAGCTCACTACCTCCAGCACTTCCGTACCTACGGTCACTTGGCCGCTTTTGTGGTTCCGCAGCTGCGTACCAACTACCGCATCTGCGGTCCTTCACCAGCATCTGCATCTGCGCCTCTCCTTCCACAGGTGTGGTCCCGCATCTGCGGCAAAAATGACCACATCTGAGCTTTCTGTCCAGCTAGCCCATTTCCGCTTCTGCGACACAAGGGCCGTTTTTGTGGCTCCACACCTATGGCCCAAGTCTCACAGGTGCAGTTACACCAGATGACAGCAGGCTTCAACTCTTCCTCCCAACTCCAAATCAATTTGATAACCACTCAGAATCCACCCGAGGCCCCGGGACGC
Organism: Nicotiana noctiflora; assembly: GCA_032618575.1. Lineage (NCBI taxonomy): Eukaryota > Viridiplantae > Streptophyta > Magnoliopsida > Solanales > Solanaceae > Nicotiana > Nicotiana noctiflora. The sequence continues at coordinate 132,475 of JASVEL010008065.1, forward strand.
CGTCCAATCACACCAACCGGTCCTATAAAATAATGCGGGCTTGCTCGAGGCCTCAAATCATATGAAATAATGCTTAACCATGGATCGCACTCCAATCCAAGCTTAATCAACTTTAGAATTTCAAAATTCAATATTCGATATAGAAACCCATCAAATCATGTCTGATTGATCTCAAATTTTGAACACAAGTGACATTTGACATTAGGGATTTACTACAACTTCCGAAATTTGATTCCGACCCAATATCAAAGAGTCCACTTCTAGTCAAACTCGTGAGAAACCTACAAATTTCTATCTTTAGCCAAACACTCCAAAATGACCAACGGACCTCCGAATTCACTTCTGATCATGCTCAAAATGATTAATAAAACAAGTGATGACCCTTTGGGTCGTCACAATAGCATTAAAATGTACTTTAACCCAAATTTATGAAATTCTTTCAAAAATATTAACTTCCACAATATGCGCCAAAATGCTCTCGGGTCACCCCCAAACCTGATCCGGGCATATGCCCAAGTCCAAAATTATAGAATTCCGATTTCGAGGTTGTTTACTCAAAAATCCAACCTTAATCAATTCTTTCAACTTAAAGCTTCCGAAATGAGAATTCTCTTTTCAAGTTAACTCCGAACTTTTCAAAATTCAATTCTAACCATGCATACAAATCATAATACCTAAATTGAAGCTGCTCATGGCCTCAGACTATTGAACGGTGTTCTAGAGCTCAAAACAACCGGTTTGGTCGTCACATTTAGCATCATAAATTATTGAGTTTTCCAGTGCATCTGCTTTGATAGGCTTATGGAAAATAATTGTTGATTTTTTCAGAATTGACATACTTTTGACTCGATCATGGAGGCTAAAAGCTTCTTATATATATATATATATATATATATATATATATATATATATATATATATATATATATATATATATATATATATATATATGTTGTTTATATTATTTAATCCGTGATATAATTGAGAATGGCTCCTAAACTTTTAACACCATCAAGTTCCTTGTTATTGCACCAAATGGGGTTGTTTACTAATTGTGTAGCTCATTCTTGGGATCACTGAGATGAATTTGAAGATGACGCCTCTATTTTCTTGAGTTCTTGAAGTCTTTGGTGAATTACTTGAATTTTAGGTTGAGAATTTAAGTTGAGCAAGCTAAGTAGTATTATTTGGGAATGATGAAACAAAGTTGTTTGAACAAAACCATTTGAACTTTCGTGATTTGTTTAATGGATTGAAATTAGCTCTCATGTGTAGTAAGTTAAGGTAAGTATCAGGACCATATAATCTCCTTGCTGCGTCATCATACCTTTATTGTATTGGAAAAGTAGGTATTCCTTTTAGTGAGAAGACTTAAAGAAAATTGGCCTAAACTAAAGAAATTTGAGACGGAATTAGACTAAAGAGAATGAAGATGATACTAAACTAAAGAAAATTGAGTCTTCGATTAATGTTTACTTCTATTTGAATATTTTTTGTGAAGGTGCACATTTATTAGTTTATGTTAAAGATAACCCTTCTTAAGCTTAGTTCGATACAAAATTCATATAACAACTTTTCTAACTATATTCTTATTTTATAATTCCGTCTCAAAATTGAGTGAAAGGGTATTTTATCAAAACATCAAAACCAACTTTGACTTCTCATACTTAAAAGTGATCAACCATTTAGAAGTATCGTCTTCTGATGAATTTGGTTTGAATTCTTTAAAGTTTGACCCGGGGGACAGAACTCAAATTCTGGACTTCCATCCAAATCATTGTGATATATTTAGAAGAGAATACCGTCGACTGGTCCTTTCCAACCCCGTCTTCATAACTTTTCTAAAACAAATTTTTATAAATTAATGCGTCGACTAATCCTAAATGGTTTGGTTATAATATCGTAATTGGTTGGAGTACAGTGTAAGTAAAAATACAAAATATTATTGATGTTGTTATCTATTTAAAGATAATAATATGCATCAATGTGGAGGTGATGTATTTTCAAGTAAAGGATTTAAGAGTTGGCATAAAAGAAAAGTTTTAATAAACATATTGGTAGGTCGAGCTGTAGCATTCACAATCAGTCAAAAAAGAAATGTCAAAACTTGCGGAAACAACGGTATATTAAATCTTCATTTGAGAGCAATCTAATCAACTTAAGCATGAGTATGGGTCGGCTTATCTGCTTCAGTTAATATAGTAAGACTTCTTATTACTCAAGAATTAGCATTTCGAGGTCATGACTAATATTAATCATCACTTAGTAGGGGTAACTTTCTTCAAACTCTCTCATGATATGCCAAAGTGTGTGATAACATTCGTGATTATGTACTAGAACATACTCCTCAAAATGATCAAATGACTTCTCCAATGATTTAGAAAGGCATGTTATTGCATGTCAGATAGAAATAACTAAATCTTACTAAATGGCAATTATTTTGCCTTGCTAGTTAATGAATTTTTATACGTCCAGCAAGGAGCAAATGACTATTGTCTTGCGGTATGTTGATAGAGTAGGACTTGTGATAGAATGACTTATTGATATTGCTCATGTTTAAAATACTAGTGCTTCATCTCTAAAGAGTGAAATTAGTAATTTACTTGTTCAACACTCCTTACGTCTACAATATGTGTGTAGGCAATGTTAAGATGGGGAAAGCAATATACAAGGTGAGTTAATGGTCTAAAATGTTGATTAAGAGAGAGAGTATATCAATTCATCCCATTCATTATTTTGCTCAGAAACTTCAACTTACCCTTGTTGAATTTTCTAAAAAATATCTTCCAGCGGGAGAACTTGTAGTATTGGTCTCAAATATCTTTTGTCATGTGCTTGTCATTCAGTACAGTATGGAACGGGTTATCAAAGTTCTTTTCAATATGCATGACATTCAATTTATATCAAAGAAGATTATGCTTCCATTAAGGTAACTTCCTAAATATGCTCTATTTAGTTCAATTATGCACAACACCATAACCATGTAGTTTAAGCAATGAAGATTCTGTTACTTCGGAAAATTCTTAAACCCTCTTCCAAATTTTCTACCCTGAATAGGTTGTTGGTGGCTAATCATAATCAATTCGATTCTTCATAAATGCACTAGTATTTCTCCTAAACTCATGATTCATTGGCAAAAATCGATAGTGATAGTCAAACCATGTGTTCTTACCTCTATGTTTTAAAGTGAATGATCTTGTATCTTCCATAGAGCAAGGACAACTAACTTTCCGGTAGTCAACCATCCAGATAACATTTCATAAAATTTTATTTAGTTGATATATCGTATGTTTCAACACCTTCATACCACAACAACTTTAGCTCATCATCAAAGGATGCAAATAAGCATAAATCAATTTTTTTGGATTACTCCGACTAAAATATTAAATTTGTACATTCAAACTTTAAAAAATAAATCAACGTTGTCATTCACTACAAGCTCACTAAATAAAAGTTACATTGTTTTACAATTCTCAAGGAAGAAAATATTTCTCATTTTGATATGGGCAACTTAGAAATCTTTATAATTCTCCATATTTGTGAAGAAAGCCTATATATACTTTGCACCAACCCTTATAAAAGAACAGTCTGAAAAATAGACCAAACTAACAAGAATAAACCAACCCAATATTATCTTTTAATAAATTCATTGTTTATAAGATAAAATAAATAAAGACTTAGGTTTAATTATACTATACATGCACAAGAGAACAACAATAATTTTCAAACCTGAAATATGAAACAATAGAAAATCCCTGTGTTTCGAACAATCAAAATGGAAAAAAGAGAGGGGTGAGTGAGTGTGTGTGTGAGGGAGAGAGAGAGAGAGTTGCTTGGGAAAGGAGTAAAGTGAATAATTCATCGTTGGAGTGAAAAGACAGAGGGAGAAAACACAAAATAGATTGAGAGAAAACTAAAAGGTTATGTGAATAATAATATAAATTTTTCACTACTTCCCTGGGAAATCTCTATGGAAAAACTTTTCCATAAAACACAAACACATAAAAAAATTAAAAAAAATTCATTCACACAGAATCTATTGGACTATTTAAAAATGTTATTTATTTATTTTTTATTTTCTCACTATTTTTCCTGAGAATTTTTTTCAATTTTATATAATTATATTTTTAATGAATTTTCCTACAGAAGAAATTAAAATACGCACATTTTTGTGCCTAAAAATTTTCACGGATAATCAATGGGAAACGTTGTTGTCTTTTCCTAAAAACAAAATTTTAATTTTCTCATCGAATTTGAGTGGGAATGCCACTAACAATTTGTTTCGTGGAAAATTTTCGTGGAAAAATAATGTGTCTTTAGTAGTGAGCATGTGAGCATGTGATACTTGCTGGCGGATCTCACTTTAAATTATTTAATAATTTTATTCTCATATTTGACTTTATTCTTGATGTTCTTGAATCATTTATTCTTGGTGCACATTCCACATATTAAAGAGCCAAGCCAATGAGATATGTAAGGGCTTGTCAAACATTTGAGGTTGCATTCATGTTGCGATGAGATATTTTAGCAATCACAAATGAGCTCAATAAATGCTTACAAAAGAAGAGCAAGACATTGCAAAACGGCATGCTACTTGTTGAAACAACAAAGAAAAGGTTGCAAAACTTAAGGGGAAAACAATGAGAATCTCTTATTGTTAAGATATCTCATTTTGTATCTAATATGATACTTTGATACCTCACTTTGATCATCATATGTTAGTTGTTTAAGATCATACCGTAAATCTGTTAATTGTACAGTCTCACATCATTATCGGATTAAAGTATTTTGTAAAATTATTGATTGGAAAACTTAAGAACTTAATGAAAGTTTTGACGAAGTGATGACTTATTTTTTTCATGGAATTGCTTGCGTGAAGCCTTAACTCATTTTCAAGTTTTGACATCAGAAAAATAATAAGAATGGCTGAGTCATATTTGATTATTTTGATGAATTTAGTACAGGCTCTCGACAATCATCTTGCAAGCTATATTATTGATTTTAATGAATTTGCTTTGCTTCTTTCAATTGCTACTGCATCCATCGAAAAAGTTTTTTCGGTGATGAATCTTATCAATAATGACTTATGAAGTAGAATAAATAATGAACTCTTTAGCGTTTGTTGGTGCCTTAGGTAGGAAAAAAATGTGTTTTGTATTTTTAATGATGCTATTATTAAAACATTTCAAATATGAATCCTTGTCGAGTGTAGTTGTAGTAATATACATAGTTATTTTTTGTTGATCTCATATGTCCTTGTAACTAACACAAGACTTTTTTTTGATTTTTTTCTCTTTTGAAAGTCTTGTTACTATGATCTATTTATCTTAACTTTATCTTTGTGCTTAGAACTTCTCTTTTTATTAATGAAATATATTATCGTCTATTTTTATTTATTTTTTTGGTTGGCTTCATTTTGTTTTGATTTTTAAATATTTTGAATTCCCTTCGCAAATATTCTGCCTCTGCTACTGCTCGGCATATATTTAATTATATATAAATATACATATTATACACTCAATATTTATTTTTAATTTAAGAGACGGCTATAAAAATGAGCTGTGTTTATGAAAAGCCCGGGTAGACCAAATCATCTGGCCCGCTGTCCAACCAAGATGGGCCGTATCTACTACAGGCCCAGTCAGACCAAAGTGTATAGGAACAGGGCATAAAACCCTAATTATTGTGGCAAGCACCTATATATAGCGTTCTAAAACTACGTTAATTCACCACTTCATTATCATCTCCACTTGTGTCAATACCTTCATCTTCTATAATATTTCTGCATAGGCTTGCTAATGGTTTATGGTGTTTTTTCTTTAAGTTGCTTTTACTAATTTGATTTTGATTTTTCTGTTTGTGAAATAAAAGAGATCGTTGAGTAGGCTATGATGCTCAAAATCTACCTATTTGCTGATAGGAGATTTTCTCCGTCTGTGATTAATAACATAACCAATGGATCCTTCTGAGCCTACTCATATTTTCTTCCCAACTTTTGAATTTTCGTTTCGCTTTTATTTATAGATTTTTCAAAATTCATTTTGTGTTTGATTGTTCTAAACCATTGAAGTGATGATATCCGATTCAGGAAAGTATATATGTCGATTCCAAAAATCATCCAGACTACAATTATCTGATCGATGGTTTATCTCCTTTCTCTTTGTTTTTAAACTCATTTTCTTATTGCTACATTTTTAGCTGTTTGGTTTTTCATTGATGTATACGCTTGGAAACATTCAGTAATTTTCAAACTTTTTTCGATTATTAAATTCCATGAATGAGAGAAACTAGAACAATGTAGTATTTAAAAACTAAAAGCTAGTATTATGCAGATTGAATCTAAAATTTAGTCTTGTGAGAACATTAGAACAAAATTAGGTAAAAGTTAAAAGGTAGCATTACCCTTTTGTTGTACCAGGAAAACGATAAGAATAAAATTTGGAATACGCTGTTGAATAAATTTATGTTTATCCTTTTGAACCATTGAAGTGATGATATCCGATTCAGGAAAGTTTATATGTCGATCCCAAAAATCATCCAGACTACAATTATCTGATCAATGGTTCAACACTTCTTATTTGTTTAACCCTGATTTTTTTCTACACTTTTAAATATTCAGTAGCCTTTTTAAGCTAGTCGTACACTCTACAAAGAGAGGTCAGTTAGTTGTGTGAGACTGGAATTTGTTTTGGTTTTGATGAAATGATTAAAGTGATATTTAAGAAAATAACCATCTTTTTCAAGAGTGAAACGCAAATTATAATTTTTGAATTGATAATAAATAGTATATAAATTGTTTTCAAAAGATTATAAAAAGAATAAATTATTGTAGCTCATTTTATAAACAAATTACATGATTATACTAAGAAAATGAGTTCCGCAAAAGAAAAAGGAATAAAAACACTACTAGACCTTAAACAAATATGTTTTGTGTGGCTATAAATTATTGTATAAAGTTAAATTATTTTTAAATTGTTTATAAATAGAAATAAAACATGTATTCTAAGAATGTTAATATACATTTTTGTAATTTTTAATTTTCTTAAAGAAACTCTACTAAAAGTAAGATAAAAGTTTAAAAATATAACGATAAGACCTAAAAAAATATTTATACAAAAATAGTATGGAATTCGATGTGGTAAAAAATTAATTGTTCATAGTTGTTGCACCACCAAAAGACAGATAATAACTAAATTTAGGAAAACTATGTTAAAAAGTTTCATTTGTGATGAGATAGTATTATCGTTAGAGCTGAAGTCCAAGAGAGTTGAAAATGGAGGACATCAAAGCCTATGCAGCAAAATTTTATGTTCCAAGCGGACAGGAGGGAACTATATTTGATTAGGATCAATCTTTCACTCCCTTCTATTCAAAATTAATGAGTAAAGATTTAATTTTGCCATTGTTACAATGAACTTTAGAACAATCAAATAAACCCCTTTGAGTTAAACCAACTCGAAATAATCATTGTGAAACCTATGTCACGACTCAAATTTCTTATCGTCGGGAACGTGATGGCACCTAACATTATACTCGATAGGCTATTTCACTTTTTTCTTCCTTTTATCAATTAACAATTAAAACTTGACAAATTAAAATAGCAAAAATTTAAAAAAAAAAAAAAAGAAAAGCCTTTTTAAAACAGAATATAACCAAAATACAGTATAATGCATACCAAAATTGGGGTGTCACTGAGTACTGAATGTATAAAACCAGAATACAGTTCATAGCAGTATCTAGAGAAGGAAACTAAAAGTGCAGATAGAATAAGGAAGGGAAAACAAGGCCCGCGGACGCCATGTAACTACCCCGATAGTCCCTGAATTCTAATGCCACAATCAGTAGCCACCTCCGTGACTAGAAACATATGCATCAATACAATGGATCCCATGTACTAGTAAATGACGAGCCTAACCTTAACGAAGTAGTGACGAGGCTACAGCGGGGCATAACAACATATATATGTAACCTGCAACAATCTATAATAAACAAAAAAGGTGTACAAAACGAAATATAACCGGAACTTTGCATTAGAGAGACATAGAACTCAGCCACTCTACTAATATTCTATAAATTTTACAATATTTTTCCCTAAAAGCCGAAATTCGACCTTGGGCCTGCTTGGTCAAAATTCGAAGTTCGGACCAAAATCCGATTACTCATTCACCCTTAAGCCCAGATATACAATTGGTTTTGGAATGTGACCTCAAATTGAGGTCCAAATCCCCCAAAATTTAGAAATTCCAAAATCCCACCCAGTACACCCAATTTTCCCATGAAAATCCCTCGATTTTGTGATGAAATCTTGTGAAAAGAAGAAATAGATTGAAGGAAATGAGTTAGAAATCGTTTACCTATGATTTGGGGAAGAATTAGAAAATCGCATATGGAAGCTTAGGGTTTGAAAATTTGAGAAATGAGTTGATAACCTGTCTAAGTTATATTTTACACAGTTGCAGGTATTGCATTTACGATCACAGGTTTGCAAATGTGAACTCACAAATGCGAAGCTTGGCCTGGCCTGCTGCCTTCGCAAATGCAAATAATTGTTCGCAAACGTGGTCATTGTGCAGTCGCAATTGCGACGATGAACTTCGCAAATGCAAAGGTCCCCACCTAGCCAAATCATCGCAAATGCGAAGATTCTTCGCAAATGCAGTGCTTGCATTTGCCAGCCAGATGCGAAGTCTGCAGATCTGCAATACACCTGCAAGTTTCTTAAGTCTCAAAACACTCTGTAGCCTATAAAACTCACCCGAGCATCAGGGCTCCAAACCAAATATACATACAACCTCAAAAATATCATACGGACTTATTTATGCAATCAAGACGCCAAAATAAAACCTAGAGCTATGAATTCAACACCAAAACTCATGACATTTTCAAGATAGTTCAAACTTTCTAATTTCTCAACCAATGATACGAATCACAATCACTTTCGTTGTTTACCAAATTTCACAGATAAAGCTTAAATATTATAACGGACCTATACTGGGATCCAAAAATGACCATGTGGGTCATTACAACCTAATAGAAAACTTTTTAAGTTGACAACTGCAAAAGAACACCTTTCCAAATTGTTTTCAACGGAATAGCTTCAGATTGTTTATTAACATAACCCTCAATGGAATGTGTAGGAGATCAGTTTATATATGCTGTCTGTAATTACTGAGTGTAGTTTTCTAGGTTTTTTGAGTTGGAATTCTTTTATTCAGTTTACAAAATCTGGGCGTCTACATGTCAAATCAGTTATCTTTCCTCCCACTTCTACTGTCCACCAATTCCTTGTAAGGCTCTGGCATAGGCTGCCCTAGGCGTAGCTGAATGCACACATGAACAATATCTGGTGCTGCCTCTATGATTAATTTCTCTGCTTCTTCTGCAACTTTTTCCGCATCCCTGGAAAATTAACAAGCAGTTCCAAGTAAATTTAATGAGAGAATTATACAGAAAGCACACAAAGATCTGATGCCCCCGAGGTGAAGCACTTTGAGGAGTGTACCTAATCAAGAGATAAGGAGGCATAGAAACTTCAACTTGAAGTAAAATCTGTCCTTGCAACAGATGTGGAGTTACACGCTCAATTATCATCTTCTGTAAAATCAATAAACAGTATCCCATGTCAAGATGTGCAGTGTGGTGGTCATTCCATCGTAGTAAAGGACGGAGTGGAATGGCAAGGAAATTAAGTTGGTAGATGTTAGGCGTATCTTGGTGATTGTTTCGTCTTTCTAAATGTATCAACTAAGAACTAACTTAGTCTGTCACTCGAATGCATATGTTGCAACAAAAGAAATTGAATTAGAACACCTAAAGTGCAGAAAGGGGTCAGAGAGCAACTGTGAAGCCTCGGGCAAAATGCCAACAACCTCTCTTTGGGATAAAGAACCGAAAAGAAAATCTAGAAAGGGAGAGATACCTGAGAAAAGTTTGTAGATAGAATGTTGTAAACTATATTTTCAATGTCTGCGAGCTCCATTGAAGAATGGTCTTGGGGGCCACTCATTGTGTTAGCCCTCTGCTGAAACACAACAGTTGGTGGAATGTGTATAGTGGATGGCTCTACAAGTTGGATTCAACAATATTAGCTAGCAACAACAATCAAATAAAAAGTTAGCCCTGCAAATGTTGACAATATCTTTTCATGATGACAAGACTGCATGTGACAATAAATGATATAGTGATGCGTAAAGCAATGAGATGACAAGTCGAAAGAAGTTGCATGTACCCGCAGATCATGAGCTAATGCTAAACTGGGCCAACAACTTGATATATACCTAGCCCATGGCTTGAGGTCCCTCGACAACCCCCACCAAACACCCAGAAAAAGCAAAAAAATAACTTGCTGAAACACTCTAACCAACTATGTTCAGCTTTCCGGGTTTTGACAACGTTTTCTTTTTTCTTTTCTCTTTTTTTCATTTGTTTAGCATTTCGCAACAACTACTATACACAATTCTGAAGCCTCCATTAACATCTGCAGATGTGAGAAAAGTCATTAGTACCTATGTGTACGAAGACTTCTGCAATTTCGGGATGTAACTGCTGGATTTCACGGCGGACGTTTTCCCCGATTTCATGTGCGGCACTCACACTAGAAAAGGGGTCAACCTGCATTTACAAATGCACTTTAAATCTGCCTGAGTAGCTGTATAACACATCTGATAATCATACTGGACATCAACAAGGTAAATAAATTATGATAGGGGAATATCCCTATGAACTATTTAACGTGACATGCGAACTACCTCAACAACAACATCAAGATATAGATATGAACCAGCCCTCCTTCCCCTCAGGTGACTGCATCCCTGTAGAGGTCAAAAAAGCTGTTTATTCATTGATGTCATTCTCAGATATACAGAAAACATCATCACCAACAAAAGTAACACTCTGTTTGGATCATTGTTCCCCGTCGTTTTATAATGTATTGTATTGTATCGTATTGTATCATATCGTTTTATGAATACAATATTTGGATAGATTGTATTGTTTTTTATTGTTAAATAATATTTTATTGTTTGGTTTGAGTGTATCGTATTGTACTGTAATTGATAAGTTTACTAAAATACCCTCAATTATTTTAATATTAACTTTATCTAAATACAAGAAGGCAAAACACCTTAAGAAAGCAGAACAAATAAGCGAGACAGAAGAAGGCAAAACAAAGGAGCACATCTAGTTAGAACTGAGTTAAAAGTAAATAGGAGAAAAAATAAAGCAGGAGGCGGCAAAACACGTTGGCGGTAGAAGTACCGGAAAAAAACAAAGTAGGTTATAGATTGGAGATTTGGAGTTAAAATAGAAAAAAGGTAAAAGATTAAACAGAATTGTGGAGTAGTAAGTTAGGACATACTTGGAAAGAAAAATAGGAAACAATCCCACCACACCAAATCGGTTGTTTCAAAATAGGGGACTTCTCATTGTTCAAGAACAAAATTTAACAATACAATACAACCAATTTTAATAAACAATCAAAACAAACATTATTTTGGGATAATAATACAATATGATACAATGGGGAACAACCATCCAAACATGCTGTAAGCGGGAGGAAAATGTGCATAGTGCATAAAAACTTCCGTTAAACATTAAGTTTCCCAAACATCATAGCAAAATATAAGAAACAAGAGTAAAGCACATGGAAGATTATAGTGATGGAGGAGATGACAAATTTAATCTA
>JASVEL010008066.1:0-127613 GCA_032618575.1 Nicotiana noctiflora
TGCCCCGGCAGGGGGAAGACGTCAGTTCATGAGGGGTCAGCCCAGTAGTCCATCATATCCAGCACTGTTGCCTCCTCGGGGTGCTCCAGCATGACCTTATTTCAATGCCATGCCAGAGAGTTTTTACCGCCCATCAGTTATTCAAGGTCCTTCTAGTGGGTACTCAGGCCATTAGGGTTCTTCCAACACCTACTTTAGTGCTATGCTAGAGAATTCGTACCACCCACCAACCATTCAGGGTTCTTCCAGTGGGTATTCAGGCCATCAGGGTCAGACTTCAGGACAACTTATCTCCATAATGAGAGGTTATTTCAAGTGTGGGGATCCTAGTCATGTGCAGAGGTTCTACCTCAAGCTTCAGGGCAAGGCAGTACAGCTGGGTCCTCAGCTCATGATTACAACACCAATTGTCCGGCCGCCCAGGGGCAGAGTGTAGGCGGGTAGAGGTTGTCCTAGAGGTGGAGGCTAGAGAGGTCAGCCAACTACCATTCAGTCAGGCGGAGGCCAGCCAGTTGGCGCTCTGGCTAGGTTCTACGCTTTTTCGACCAGACTAGATGTAGTGGCCTTAGATACCGTGATCATAGTTATTATTTCTGTTTGCATAGGGATGCTTCGATAATATTTGATCCAGGGTCTACCTATTTATATATGTCATTTTTGTTTGCTCATTTACTGGATATTACTTGTGAGTCCTTGGGAACTCCTATGTTTGTGTCCATTCTTGTGGGCGAATTTGTTGTTGTGGATCAGATCTACTAGTCATGTGTGGTCACATTTTTTGGTTATGAGACTACAGTGAATCTTTTGTTGGTTGATATGACTGACTTTGAGGTCATCCTGGGGATGGATTGGCTATCCCCATGTCACATCGTCCTTGATTGTCATGCCAAGACTGTTACTTTAGCGATGCCAGAATTGGATAGATTGGAGTCGAGGGGTTCATATGGCAGTATATCTAGTCAGGTTATCTCTTTTTTGAAGGCTCGACATATGGTCAAGAAGGATTGTTTGGCTTATCTAGCTTTTGTTCAGGATACTACCGCAGAGACTCCGGCGATTAATTCAGTACCAATAGTCTAGGAGTCCTCTGATGTGTTTCATTTTGATCTTCCGATCATGCCACCAAATCGTGATAATCTGTTTGACCAGTTGCATGGTGTTAGGGGTGTTCTCTAAGTTAAACTTGAGATCGGGTATCATCAACTGAAGATTTCAGACTCGGATGTTTTGAAGACTTCTTTCTGAACTAGATATGGCCATTATGAGTTTCTAGTGATATCTTTCGGTCTGGCTAACACCCCCATGGCCTTTATGGATTTGATGAACAGGGTGTTCAGGATGTATATTGATTCGTTTGTCCTTTATTAATGCCATTTTGATCTACTCATGCAGCATGGAGGAGTACAAGCAACACTGAGAGTGGTTCTCCAGACTTTGCAGGAACATAAGCTATATGCTAAATTCTCCAAGTGTGTGTTTTGGCTTTGTAACATTCTTAGGGCATATTGTATCATGCGAGGGTATTACGGTGGATCCCAAAAAGATTGAGGTAGTTTAGAGTTGACCTCATACCACTTTGATGACTGAGATCAGGCGTTTTGTGGAGTTAGTAGGTTATTATCGTTGGTTTATGAAGGGCTTCTCATCAATTGGAGCACCTTTGACTAGGTTGACCCAGAAGGGTGCTCTTTTCCGTTGGTCCGATGATTGTGAGATGTGCTTTCAGAAGCTCAAGACAACTTTGACTATAACATCGGTTCTAGTGTTGCCTTCTGGTTTAAGGATGTATACAATGTATTGCGATGCTTCATGCGTTGGCTTGGGTTCTGTATTGATGTTGGATGGGCGATTTATTGTATATACTTCCCATTAACTAAATATTTATAAGAAAATTACCCTTTACACAATCTAGAGTTAGCTGTGATTGTTCATGCTCTTAAGATCTGTAGGCACTATCTTTATGAGGTGTCATGTGAGGTTTACACTAATCGTCGTAGCTTACAATATTTGTTCAAGCAGAGAGATCTCAATTTGAGGCAGAGCAGATGGCTTGAGTTACTGAAGGATTATGATATTACCATTCTTTATCATCTGGGCAAGGCGAATATGGTCGCGAATGCCTTGAGTAGAAAGGCAGAGAGTATGGGTAGATTGTCATTCATTTCAGCAGAGGAGAGGCCACTAGCTTTGGACATTCAGTCCTTGGATAACAGACTTGTTAGGTTGGACAATTCATAGCCCAATCGAGTTATCGCATGGGTTGTTTCCCAATCTTCACTATTAGAGTAGATCAAGGCTCGACAGTTTGATGATCCACATTTGATAGTTCTCAGAGAGATGATACTAGAGGGGGTGCCAATGAGGTTTCTATCAGCGAGAATGGTGTTCTGCGACTCCAGGGTCATCTATGTGTTCCTAATGTTGATGGCTTGAGGCAGAGGATTCTAGAGAAGACACACAGTTCTTGATATGTGTTTTGCGACCTGAGACAACATTATTGGTGGCAGCGAATGAAGAAAGACATAGTTGAGTATGTGGCTAGGTGCCTAAATTGCCAGTGGGTGGCCTATTCCAGCAGATGACTATACATGAGTGGAAGTGGGAGCATATTACTATGGACTTCATAGTTGGGTTGTCGTGGACTTTGCATAAGTTTGATGCAGTTTGGGTCATTGTTGACAGATTGACCAAGTCAGCACACTTCATCTTAATTGTGACTACGTATACTTCAGAGAGATTGGCCCATATTAATATTCTAGAGATAGTAAGGTTGCATGGTGTGCCTGTCTCCATCATATCATATAGAGGTCCTTAGTTTGCTTCGCATTTCTAGATAGTAGTATAGAGTGAGTTGGGAACCCGTGTAGAGCCCACCGTAACATTTCATCCACAGACTGACAGACAATTGGAGTAGATAGTTAGATATTGGAGGACATGCTCTGAGCATGTGTGATTTACTTTGTGGGATAGTAGAATTGATTCTTGCCCTTAGCCGAGTTTGCTGAAAACAACAGTTATCAGTCCAACATCGACATGGATCCATTTGAGGCTTTATATGGTCGGCGATGTCATTCTCTAATCGGGTAGTTTGAGCCCAGCGAGGCTAAGTCATATGGTATTATTTTGGTGAAGGATGCCTTGGAAAAGGTAAAGTTGATTCAGGAGAGACTTCGCACAGTGTAGTTCAAACAGAAGAGCTATGTGGACTAGAAGGTGTGTGAGGTATTGTTTATGGTGGGTGAGAAGGTTATCCTGAAAGTCTTACTCATGAAGGGGATTATGAGATTTGGCAAGAAGGGCAAGTTGAGCCTAAGGTTTATTGCCTATTTGCGGTGTTGAGACGAGTTGGAGAGGTTGCCTATGAGCTTGCTTTTCCTCCCAGTCTATCGGGCGTTCATCCGGTTTTCCACATGTCTATCCTCTGGAGGTATCATGTCGACTTTTCACATGTGTTAGACTTCAGCATGATTCAGTTAGATAAGAGTCTGGGTTATGAGGAGGATCCAGTTGCCATTGTTGATAGGCAGGTGCGCTAGTTCAGATCCAAGAAGATTTCTACAGTAAAGGTTCAGTGAAGGGGTCGGTCAATCAATTGAGGAGGTGACTTGGGAGTCCAAGGAGGACATGCAGAGCAGATATCCACATTTATTCAATGCTCCAGGTATGGTTCTAGACCTGTGAGAGGATGAACATTTGTTTAAGAGGTGGAGCATGTAATGACTCGACCGGTGCTTTTGCTTTTTAGAACATTGTTCCCCTAAATAAGACTAATCGTATGTTAATTTTACTATTTTAGGACTGGCGGGGATTGTTAGTTTGGGATTTGAAAGAGTTCGGGTTTAAATCGGAACACTTGGTTCCTTAAGTTGGCCTTAAAAGGCTAAGTTTGACTTCGGTCAACGTTTTGAGTAAACAACCTCGGAATCGGGATTTGACACTTCGAATAGGTTTGTATGTTGATTTCGGATTTGGTTGTATGCTCGGATTGGGTTTTGGATGACTCGAGCGTGGTTTGGTGCCTAATAGTGAAAGTTGGTTCTTAGAAGGTTTTTGAAGCTCTTTAAATTTGGTTTGGAGTAGGTTTTTGTGATATCGAGGCCTAAATGGAATTTCGATATCGAGAATATTTATGTAATGTCATTTAAGACTTGCACAAAAAATTTGGCGCCATTCCAAGTTGATCTGATAGGAATCAGACGCGCGAAAGTATTTTTAGACATTTTTGAGTTCATGATTTAATCCATGCATTTTGGCATCCAATTCAGGATTTTTGATGTTATTTCAATGTTTCGATCGCTCGAGCGAGTTTGAATGTTGTTAGACTTGTGTAAGTGTTTTATGTGGAACCACGAGGGCTCGAGTGAGTTTCTAACGTTCGTGAGGATGAGAAAAACTTCGGTTTTTTTGGCATTTCTTAGCCATTGTTGCAGGTCTCACAAATGCGAGAATTTGTTTGCATTTGCGAGAAAGGCTTCGCAACTGCAAAGAAGCCTGAGTTGGACAGTGTTCGCATTTGCGACATCTTAATCGCATTTGCGA
Source organism: Nicotiana noctiflora (assembly GCA_032618575.1). Taxonomy (NCBI): domain Eukaryota; kingdom Viridiplantae; phylum Streptophyta; class Magnoliopsida; order Solanales; family Solanaceae; genus Nicotiana; species Nicotiana noctiflora. The sequence goes on from JASVEL010008066.1 coordinate 4,540, forward strand.
CCTTGACGGTGTCGCATTTGCGACCTTGGCAGTGGGAGCCCAAGTTTGCATTTGTGATGACTTTGTCGCATTTGAGACCTTCGCATTTGCGAACCAGGTGTCGCAAATGCGACATCTGCGACCTGTACACAGCATATTAAATGCGTGACTTAGACCATTTAGCTCATTTCCTTTTATCTCTTGGGCGATTTTTGGAGCTTTTGAAAGAGGGTTTTTACCTAGCACTTTGAGGTAAGTAATTTTTACGTAATATGAGTTAAATAAATAGATTATGAGTAGATTAAGATTTAAAAATTGGTAAAAATCAAGGATTTAGATGAAAGACCTAGGTTTTGGATAAAATAGGATTTGACCACAAAATTGGTTATGAAATTTAGTAAAAATCATATATTTGAGTCCATGAGGTTATGGGTTGAAAATACAAGAGGGGGTGAATTGTCGATAATTAAATTAATCGTTAATAAATCGACTTATACTATGATAGTTGACAGAATGTGACAGTATTTAAGATATAATAAATGAAGGTAATGTGGAAAAAGTAAATGTAGGAAATAAAGACACTAGGAACTTTATACTGGTTCAGATTCAATGTGAACCCTAATCCAGTCCCCTTGGGTTGCAAGGGAGTTCTCTTCAAGCAAATGAGTTTTCTTTTGAGTACAGATGTGACATATATCACTCAAGTTCTCTAGTACCCATTTTATACAATGCCTCACCAGTTGTATACACTCTTTCTATCCTTGACTTGTTACAGAGCAGATCTATGTAGCCAACTATGCTTGTTTACAATGGAATGAAGAGAGTTATTTAGTTCCGTCAAAGTATATCTAGGGATGATTTTACAAGGAGAATTTATACTAAGATACATGATGAAGGCTTGTCAACCCAAGAGTTTTGATCCTTGGAAAGAATCAATTCTGTCCAAGAATAAGGAAGGAGCCGTTGCTTCTCTTGATATCTTTTTCCATCAGCGGACCATTGATTCGGTGAGATTCTTCCTTGATTGTTGGACTTTCCAAACATAATAACTGGTCGAATATTCTATCAATTATTCTTCCGAGATTTTGCTAATCACTAATCTCCTCAAATCCTTGATTATTCTCACTTTGTTATAGTTGATCTGATTTCCTAATTCTACAGAGCTAATCCTAATTTGTTGATATAGATTAATAGGTTTCCTTGTGCATCATGAATTGTTCAGGTAGCTTCTTTTGTGAATGAGTTCCTTCTTTGTTAGACACGAGCCATGACAGTCATTCTTCTTTACTTCTTCAAACTGCCGCACATGCATATTAATTGCATCATTAAAACATAATCTAACAATCTCTCCCTTTTCGATAATGGCAAAATCATATACTTATAAATGAAGAAGTAAACAACATGTGACTTCCCTATTACTTGCCGATTTGGCTCCCCCTCAATGAGTGTAGTTAACCTGACTTGATCTCCCCTTCAATGTGTGCAGTTGACTTATACCTATAAAAAGAATACCATCTATGCATGTGTAGCATAGTCGACTTGTTCCTTTGTAATACGTATAGAATACCATCTATGCATGTAGCATAGTCGACTTAACCTGTTCAAAGAGTAGTATATTCTATCTATGCATAATCTCTATGCATAATTCGACTTGATCATCAACATGTTATCATAAGCAATAGATGTATATATTCTTCCCCTTTTTGACATTAGCAAAGAGGGATTAGCAAACAAAAACTGACTGTACTATCCACAGTAGCAAAAAAACCATCCAAGGGCACAACCCAAAACATAGCCAAAAAAACAAAGATTGTCTGGAAAGAAAATCCATATTAGCAACACAGAAAGTATGTAAGAGTCTTGCATATCGCCTCCTTCAACTGATCAAAGTAGGTATTAGCAGTGACACTCATTCCATCCAGCCTGTCGTGGACCTCCTTGAAGTCTTTAATTGCATTCTCCCTTACCCGGTGAACAGCCACTCTGATTTTAGACACATCAGACCTTATTTCTTTAGAAATAGCATGAATGTCACCCATAATGGACTGAATAGCAGAAAGAAGAGTCTTAATGGATGAGAGGTGGGAGTCAAAGGAGCTAAGCTTTTCACTCAGATCAGAACTGATAATAGGAGGAGGAACAACAGATAAGGGCTTGGTTTCCATAGGGGCCTGTTTAGCTTCACTCTCACCTTTCTTAACCCATGTACCTTTGACATTCACATAACCCATACTGGAGAAGGCTCTTGTAGGAGTTGGAAACAGTAACTAATGGATAGGCAGAGAGTGAGATTTGATGTGTGATTCACGTCCAAGCAATGGCCGTAGTCAATATAATCCGGTCAATTAAGTCCAGAATCGATCCCATAGGGAATTCTACCAACTGCAACTTCCACAACCCAAGAACACTTCTGAAGCAGTTTCCCAAACTTTGAGTATATTTTTGTGAAAGTTTTCTAACAACTAACTTTTGCAAGAATTAAAGAGACAAAAGAAAGAATTGAATGTTGGGTAAATAATAAAGAGAAAGACTAAGGTATTGATTTCCCCTATGGATGGAATCCCTTCTGTTTATGTTCATATACATTGTTAATATTATCCTATCAATCATGAACGCTATTTTTACCGTAATTCTCTTCGGAGCAATTACAATAATTTACTATTGCACTCTCCCGAGCTACCCTAGCTAGCTTTAATTTGAATAGTTCATTTTAGATTGCACCCAAGGTTTAGTTATTCCTAATCCCACCTTTACGCCTAAAATTATAGATTCCTCCAATAATCTAGGTGTGGTGTTGTTTAACAATATACCTAAATATGCACTCTTTTCCTAGTTATGCACACTAAATAGGCACAGCTAATTGGGGATCCTACCAATTAACTACAACAAGAACGAAGTTGAAAAAATAGAAATCTAGCTAACAATTTGTAATCGCATAACCTAGAAGTTCATCACTCAATAGGTTTCATCAAAATCTTAGATAAAGAATTAGCTACTCATAATCAAAGAAACAAGAATAATAATTGAATTCATAATCATAGATTCAATGTAAAAGAAAGAAAGATGTTGAGAGAGTTCTCTCTTACTAATTATCTTGCAAAAGTAGTGAATAAAACAATGCTTTCCTCTCTTGGGCGAATCCTATCATTATATAGAGGGTTTAGGTTACAAAATTTGAGTTTATACAAGTTTGGTCTTCAGAAATTTGGCGTCGTCCGCGGTCCGTCCGCGATCGCGGATGGACTGCGAGAATTCAAGTCCTCTGAAGTCTGTGAGGTTCCGCGAGCCTCGTTTCCCGCAGTTTGTAGGCGGTCGCGGATGGACCACGGATGAACAATATTGCGGGTTCTTCTTCCTATTTTGTAATGCAAACTTCACTCTTGCTCTACACTTGGCCTTTTTACCATCTTACGACTCCAAAATTGCTCTTTTAGTCTCCAATGGCTCATGTGTACCTATAACACATCAAAAAATACTAATAAAAATATTTTGTCATCATAAATAATATCAAATCAATAATAAAACGTGATTATTTAGGGCATAATTATAGTCAAATTCACCTATTATCAATACCCCTCACTTAAACCTTTGCCCGTCCTCGAGCAACTTTAATCACACTTTAGGCTAATTTATTAATGTCTCCCCCAAAATATGTCACAAAAGCTATCTTTCATGATTAATCTAAGACATGCACAATCTTTACCTAACCGTGAACTCAAATGCCAGCACATTATTGCTTACTCTAGTTACTATCACAGACTTGCAAATTTACCTTTTTCTTCTTGAGTTACATGCCCTCACACAATTTATTGAGAGAATTTCTCACACATAAACAATTTAGAACATGGAACTTATAGATATAAGAAAAATTCACTCACTCTCAACAAAGAACATTCATATGCATACAGACACACCATAGGCTTGCCCCTAGTGTAATACTCCACTAATCGAGTTATTTAATCATAGATCAAGAGGTCTTTAAGGGTTGTAATGTTGGCTACGGGACGGGTAGGATACTTTTGGTTATAGTGGCTAACCTCCCTAAGCACTTTCTTTCTTTTTCACAACTTCCCTTTTATCTTTCTTCCTTATGTCTCCCCTAAACATTCCTTCACCCTTATTTACTTTTAATCCCCCAATTTTCTTTTTTTGGTGTAACTGGCCTTTCTATTTTACATATATACATTGATTTTTTTTTATCATTGCTTTGCAACGCATTTAAAGTATTTTGCCAGTTCACCATTTTCTACCATTCATTCTTGATTTTCCCTTTTTCAATTTCCCTTTACCCCACACGTAGACTTTTGCATATTCGTTACAACACAAGTACTTCTAGGAGGTAAAGTGGAACAATATATGATATAGATTTTTATGAACATTCAAGGGTTATCAAAGAATAGACTTTAAGCTCAAATGGGTTAACTAGGATATTATGTAAAGGTGAATTCATGTCTTATTGATTTATGGGGTTACACAAAGAAATGTCTCTATCATCTCTATAACTAAACAACTTCTATTTCGCTTTGCAAACACACAGGGAAAGTTCTAGGTATTATGTAAAACATATAATGTAAGTAGAATCTCACACACACTTAGCATGCAACTCGTTCAGAATCACGTTCATCCACAAAGTCCTATCAATGTTCAAGCAAGCTGTATTGTGCAATTTAAGGCATATGCTAGAATCTACAGTCAAGCTTAGATAATACATTCTCAAGTTCAATTAAGTTTTGCTAATGTGCATACTTGGGGTTACATATTAACCTTTGCCCTCTAATCCTAAAAAAGAAAAATCTACCTAACTCGGTTCAAGAAAAACCCTTGGAAAAGAACCATGGTCAAAAAAAAAAACCAAGGGGGAGGTGATACACTACCGAAAAAGAAAATAAAAGAAAGAAAAATTCCTACATGGACTACTTCCCTCAAGAGTACTTGTCTAAATGGTCCGTCATCAGGAAGAGCCCTCTACTCAAAATTTTGGATTTTTCAATTTTTTTGATTTTTTTTGTGTTTTTATTCCGACTTAGACCCTTAAGAAACCCGTCGCCAAGTGTCCATCATCGGGCCAAGCCAACTAATATGATTTACAACTACAACTACTATGTACAACATATACAAGATAAGTTTCTCACCCCACACTTAAAATCATGTCATGTCCTCATGGCATAATAATACAAGTATAGCTCAGAAGGGTGAGAAAAACTTACCGGTGACTCACTCAGAGTCAGAGACGGTGGCGGGGTCGACATTACACGCTCGACCCAGTGCTCGAAACCATGCCATGAACCCGTTTTCCGTCCAAGCTTGTCTTTGTGATATCGCGTCCATGCGTCTGTGTAAACCATCCACTGAGGTGCATAATCCGCAACCTCCTCATCCATAGACCTAAGCATAAGTCTAGTAGACTCGGACCTAGATATGCCCGCTCCATAATGAGCGTGCCTAGAAGGTCCGGCGGAGTCCGTGGAATGTCGGGACTGGATAACCGGCACAGGGTCATCCTCAGCATCTAGATCAATTAGGTCATTGCCTCGACCCACCCGGATGTAAGAGGTTTTGAATAGAGCTTTTAGAGGAAGCTCACCATCCGTAGGTAGTACCGGAGTCTGGTGGCCGAGGCACAGAGTAGTGACAAAAGACGGGTAGTAGAAACCCTTGGCTTTGAGGGGTCCCCTCAGCACCATCTCGTCACTTATCAAGCGGGCAATGTCAACGTCCCGCTGGGTGACAAAGCACCATGTCAGCAATGCCCTATTAAAGTTCACATCAGTTGTGTTGCTTGAGGGCAGAAATCGGTTACATATAATTGTGAACCAGCACTTAGCAGTATGAGTGAAGCTGTTAGAATGCAGTGTGTTGTTTCTTATCCAGACTGGGTGACCATCGACACATAAGGCCTCAATCAAGGTGTCCCAAGTGACACCAGGCCTATCGTGGTAAAAGTCCACGTCAGCAGTAAAAGCGCGCAGTCTAAGAGCCTGCCTAATAGTTTGTACATGAGCCCAAACATACTTACCTCGGACGAAGACTTCTCTGGACATTCCGTAGGGTGCGTTCGCATAGAACTCCCTAACTAGCATTTTGTTGATGAGGGCCGGTTCATCGAACATGAACTCCATCTCTCTACGTCAGATCTCCTCGTACATATCAGGCTTTTCAGCCCGCATAGCCATCCTGTCGATTTCAATCTCCTGTAGCCAAGCTTTAGTAGCCTTGGCATGAAAGTTTGCTTCCACTTCCTCGCCTGTGAATCGAGACTCATCATAGGTAGGTTGCCTAGATGAGCTTGCTGCATTCCTTGATCTTTTAGGAGCCATAATCCTGCACAAAAGAGAAACAACCAAAAATTTCCATCACGTTAGTACATCGGTTGGCTACTCAAACTTCACCATCCGTGGACTACAACAATATTTTCTTTAGTGCTATCATCCCATAACTCCTACTATTAACCAATTATCTAACAATTTTGCCAAGTTACCTTATGCACCCCACACTTATTTCTTGTGGCATTCCAACATGACCTAATTAAACATACACCATCTCAATTGTTAACAACAACAAACAACCACAAACTTTGGAAATATCTCCCCCAAAAATACAACACCCAAATACTACAACATAATTTTGCCAACTTTGGCCAACCAATCACCAAATAAATCAACCACCACATTGGGTCTCCAAAACAACATAAGTATCACAATTAAACATAATGGAGACCCAACAACTTCAAGTATATCACATACCATATACAACATTCATACTCAAAAATTATAGCTATATATATTCTACTAACTACTACAATTAAAGTGTAGCCAACTAACACTTGCTAAACTAATTAGTATATAAAAATTAAGGAGAACTAAAAGAATGAAGAACAAAGAAAAAATAGAGGAGAAAACTTACTAATGGAAGGGGGAATGTGGAGAAGATGAAGATGAAGGGATTGGGGAGTGGTGTGGGTTGGTGGGAGAAGATTGGAAGAGAGGGAGTAGAGAGAAGGAGGAGAGAAATCTGATTTTAGAGAGAGAGAGAGGTTGGGGCGGCTACAATTGTGAAATATGAGAGAGGGGGGAGTTAGGGTAATTAAAAGGGGGGGGGGATTATTTGCCCGTTTTTTCTTATTTTCTGCGCTAGGCAGATCTGACCACGGTCAGCCGCGGCTCGTTCGCGGTCGCGGATGGACCACGAAAGGTGAGAATCAGAGGGGCTATATTTCTGCGGTCCGTCCGTGACCACGGATGAACCGCGAAAAATCAACCTCTCTGATTCTTTCGCCTAGCAATAGCAGAAAACTTTTTTTTGTATAGACTAACTATAATGGTTACACTTACAACAAATTCGTGGGTTGACTCCTACATAGCGCCTGATTTAACATCGCGGCACGACTCAACTTAGCGCATTTCAAGGCTCGCTAGACCTTTGAGGTTCCTCTAACCTCAGTTCCACCTTCTCCTCGATGTCATCTATGTCAACATATAGTTTCAAACGTTGTCCATTTACTTTGAATGTGCGTGAGCCATCAATAGTTTGGATTTCCACAGCGCCCGATTGTAATGCCTCAATTACCCGGAAAGGGCCTGACCACCTTAATTTTAGTTTGCCCGGGAACAACCGTAATCTTGAGTTATATAAAATTACATTTTCCCCGGTTTTGAAGTTACGCTCTATGATATTCTGGTCATGAAGCCGCTTCATCCTTTCTTTGTATAGTCTTGTGCTTTCGAAGGCTAGATACCAAAATTCTTCCATCTCATGCAACCCGGTGACTCTAGATTTTCCTGCTTCATCCCAGCTGAGATTTAATTGTTTCAGTGCCCACCATGCTTTGTGCTCTAGTTCCACAGGTAGGTGACAAGCTTTCCCAAACACCAATTTGCATGGTGACATGCCGATTGGTGTCTTGCATGTTGTCCTATATGCCCATAATGCATCATTGAGCTTCCTGCACCAGTCAGTCCTTGTGGCGTTTAATGTTTTTGTCAATACGCTCTTTATCTCCCTATTAGAGACTTCAACTTGCCCGCTGGTCTGCGGGTGATATGGAGTAGCCACCCGGTGTTTCACATCATATTTGGCCAACAATTTCTCGAATGCCTGGTTGCAAAATGCGTACCCCCATCACTAATGATTGCCCTTGGAGTCCCGAACAGGTGAAAATGTTCTTCTTCAGAAATCCCACCACCACCTTAGCATCATTGGTGGGTAATGCTACCGCTTCCACCCATTTGGATACATAGTCTACCACAACAAGGATGTACTTATTGTCGTATGAGCTGACAAAGGGACCCATGAAGTCTATTCCCCAAATGTCAAACACTTCCACTTGTTGAAATGGGTTCATCGGCATCTCATGACGCCGGGAAATATTCCCGCTGCATTGACATTCGTTGCATCCTTTCACCCACAAGTATGCATCTTTAAACACCGTTGTCCAATAGAAACCGGCCTCAAGTATCTTGGCAGCTGTTCGCACTCCTCTAAAGTGGCCAAAATATGCGGAAGCATGACACACCTACCAAACAGAAGATTGTTCGATCTCGGGGACGCATCTCTGGATCATGTTATCAAGGTATATCCCAAACAAATAGGTTTCATCCCAATAATAAAGTTGGCTTTCACGAAAAAATCTTTTCCTCTGGACCGATGATAGGTCATGAGGAACAATACCACTGGCCAGGTAATTTGCATAATCTGTATACCATGGCGCTTCAAGGAGAGTGGTAATGAGCAGCTGCTCGTTTGGAAAGGTTTCCAGAATTTCTCCACTCTCCTTGACAATTTCAGCTCCTTCAAGTCATGACAAATGATCAGCGACTTGATTTTCGGTACCCTTCTGGTCACGTATTTCAAGACCGAACTCTTGTAGAAGCAGCACCCAACAAATTAGGCGTGTCTTAGAGTCCTTTTTATAAATTAAGTACCTTAATGTTGCATGGTCAGTGTATACTATTACCTTATATCATATGAGATAGGACCAAAATTTGTCGAACGCGAACACTACTGCCAGTATCTCCTTTTCCGTCACTGTGTAGTTCAGCTGTGCTCTACTCAATGTTCTACTAGCATAGTGGATTGGATGCATCAGCTTGTCTTTTCTTTGGCCAAGCACTGCCCCCACTACGTAATCACTTGCATCGCACATCAGCTCAAAAGGTTGCTCCCAGTTGGGGGCAATAATGATGGGTGTTATGACCAACCTCTACTTCAGCTCCTCAAATGCAATCCTGCACTCATCAGAAAATAAAAAGGGGTGATCTTTTTCAAGTAACTTACAGAGAGGGTTTGAGATTTTGGAGAAGTCTTTAATGAACCTCCGGTAAAAACCGGCATGTCCAAGAAAGCTTCTAATGGCCTTGACGGATGTTGGTGGAGGCAACTTTGCAATGACATCTACTTTAGCTCGGTCTACTTCAATACCTTTGCTCAAAACCCGGTGCCCCAAAACTATACCTTCTTGTACCATGAAATGGCACTTCTCCCAGTTTAGCACTATGTTTGTCTCCATGCACCGCTTCAGCACTCTTGTCAGATTGACAATGCATTCATCGAATGTATTCCCTACCACTGAGAAATCATCCATGAACACCTCCATAATATCTTCCACCATGTCAGTGAATATAGCCATCATGCACCTTTGGAATGTGGCAGGTGCATTGCATAGTCCGAATGGCATCCTCTTAAAGGCACAAATGCCATATGGCCATGTGAAGGAGGTCTTCTCTCTATCCTCGGGGGCTATGGAAATTTGATTGTACCCCGAGCACCCATCCAGGAAGCAAAAGTGTGACCTCCCTTCCAACCTGTCAAGCATCTGACCAATGAAGGGAAGTGGGAAGTGGTCCTTGCTGGTGGCTAGATTTAGCGTCCTATAGTCCATGCATATTCTCTACCCGGTGACAGTTCTTGTTGAGATCAATTAGTTATTCTCGTTTTTCACCACCGTTATGACACCTTTCTTTGGCACACATTGAACTGGGCTAACCCAGCCACTATCAGAGATTGGGAAAATAATTGTCACGACCCGGATTCTCCCCCAACATCGGGATCGTGATGGCGCCTACTCGTGGTAGCTAGGCAAGCCACTATATTCATACTATCCTATTTTTAACACAATTTTATAATTTATTTATCAACAAACCACAACTTTAATTAAATAATTGCGGAATACTTTATCGAAATAGAAATAATTAATTACAAGATGAAAATCATACTGAAATCCTCTACCCAAGACGTGGAGTCACCAACTCACGAACTACTATTGAATACTACACATAAAAGTTTGAAAGAAATATAACATAATTCTGTTTGTCTTGGAACAAAGAGACTACAGCTAGTAACATAAGTAAAGAGAGAGACGCCGGGCCTGCGGACGTCTGCAAGCTACCTCGGTCTCAAATGTGATCAACTTCCACGCAATCGATTTACTGCTGCTGCTCCCGATCGTAACCTGGACCTGTGCAAAAACGCACAGAAGTGTAGTATCAGCACAACCGACCCCATGTGCTCGTAAGTGCCTGGCCTATCCCGGCGAAGTAGTGACAAGCCTAGGACCAGACACCCACATAAACCTGTGCAATTCAATATATATGTATACCACAGAATAACAAGAAATAACCAAGTAATAACACAATAAGGAATATCTCAAAGAACTCAACAATTAACAACAGTTAATAAGTTCACAAGGAAAACAAAGTAAAATGGAAACACAAGTAATATCAAGTCAAGGAATAGCAAGCAGTTGCACGGCATCACACTTCGTGCTTTTACTCTCATCCTCACCAAATAAGCAAATAAAGTACACGGCATCACCCTTCGTGCTTTTACTCTCATCCTCACATCCATAGTACGGCATGATCCTTCGTACATGGTTCAATAACCAGGGCACGGCATGATCCTTCGTGCATAATCAATAAAACATGGCACGGCATTAACCTTCGTGCATAAATAATAAAACATGGCACGGCATTAACCTTCGTGCATAAATAATAAATCAAGGCACGGCAATCACCCTTCGTGCATTATCACTCATCCTCACCCAAATAACAATCACAGTTAAGGGCAAAGAATAAAACAGTAATTCATAAACCGTCCCAACAAGGGCAATCAATAATCATCTTCACAACAAGTCCCGACAAGGGAGAACAATAACAATTCTACAACCTGGCAAAGGTTCAACAATTTATCTGCAAATATGTCTCACAATAAGCATTAACAACGACTCACGGTCATACTAGACGCCGGTGTATGGATGCTCGTCACCACAGCCCATACACCGCACTCGATCACATAACACATAGCACATAATCCTATTCCCTCAAGCTAGGATAGAACAAACACTTACCTCGAATGTTTATGAATAATTCAATCCGTGGCAATGTCTTTTTCTTTCAAATTTGGCTCCAATCCAATCGTATCTATACACAATTGATTTAATATCATCAATACTACTCAACAAACTAATTCATAAGGCCAATTACAACTTTTACAACATTCTCCCCGGAATAGTGAATTTCGACCCCGGGCCCACATGGTCGGAACTCGGGGTTCGGACCAAAATCCGGTTACCCATCCCCCCACGAGTTCAAGTATATGATTTGTTTCAAAATCGGACCTCAATTCGAGGACCAATTTCCCAATTTATGAAAAACCCTATATTCTATCAAAAACAAGAATTTCTACCATGAAAACCTTTGATTTCTATTGAAAAACATGTTTAGTGATGTTAGGAATTGAAAGAATTAAGTAAAAAGTGACTTACAATTGTTTTGAAGAAGAAGGAATCCGTGAAGAATCGCAAATGGGTGTTTTTGGGTTGTGAAAAGTGAAGAAATGAACTGAAAATCGTGATTTACAGGTCTCTGTATTCGCATTTGCGAACATGGGTTCGCAATTGTGAACCCCGACCAATTTCTAGAGTTTGAAAAATAAGCTAAGGCTGGAAAGTTCGCATTTACGAACTTTTGTTCGCATTTGCGAACACTGGCAGGAAAGGGGAATGTTCGCATTTGCGAACTAATGTTCGCATTTGCGAACAAGTTGGCTTCTGGGCTTTGTCGCAATTGCGACACATTTTTCGCAATTGCGAAGACAGGCAATATACTGAAGGCCTCGCATTTGTGAGGTTAAGTTCGCAATTGCGAACTATGGTCCAGGTGTGCCAGTGTCGCATTTGCGACACTTTGTTCGCATTTGCGAACTTGGCTGGTTCTGGCAGGCATCGCATTTGCGATAATGGGTTCGCATTTGCGAACCCAGCCTTGGACTGCCTTCTTCGCATTTGCGAGAAATTCTTCGCAAATACGAAGCCAACAGCTGGGTGAAAAACCAGCAGTGCATAAATTCAGAAATTGATCCTACGGCCTATCAAATCTTTACCCGAGCCCCCGGGCTCCAAACCAAACATGTACACAACATCAAAAACACATTATGAACTTGTTCGTGCGATCACATCGCCAATATCACATCGTTTTCATCAAATCAAGCCTCAAATTCATGATTTTCATACTTTTGGTTTTCAAAACTTTCAAACATTGGAACTCAAGGTCCAAAAAATCTCAAACGACATCCGAATGTCACCAAACTTTACAGAAATCACATATATAATATTTAAGACTTGTACCGGGCGTCGGAACCAAAATACGAGCCCGATACCAAGGTCAATTAATTCATTTCCTTTAACAATTACATCAAAAACAATTTCATAGAAAAATTCATAACTTGGGCTCTAGGCCTCGGAATTCGACTCCGGACGCATGTCCAAGTCCCATATTTTCCTACGGACTTTTCGGGACCATCCAATCTCGGGTCCGGGTCCGTTTACCAAAAATGTTGACCGAAGTCAACCATATCAATATTAATATCATTTTTATCCAAATTTCTCATAGAATTCATATTTTCTATCACAATAATCTTTCCGGCTACGTGCTCGGATCGTGCACGTAAATCGAGGCAATATGGAATGAGGTTTTCAAGGCCTCAGAAGCTCAAAATGATTAATAAAATAAGTGATGACCCTTTGGGTCGCCACAATCTCCACCTCTAAAACAACCGTTCGTCCCCGAACGGACAAAAGAAAGAAGTACCTAAGTCAGGAAACAAGTGTGGGTAGCAGCTCCGCATATCAGACTCGGACTCCCAGGTCGATGCCTCAGGAGGCTGACCTCTCCACCGAACACGCACAGAAGGATAACTCTTCGACCTCAATTGTCGAACCTGCCTGTCTAGAATGGCTACCGGCTCCTCTTCGTAAGATAGATCATTGTCCAATTGGACAGTACTAAAGTCTAACACATGTGTGGGATCGCCGTGGTATCTCCGAAGCATAGATACATGAAAAACTAGATGCACTACTGATAAGCTAGGCGGCAAAGCTAGTCTGTAAGCCACCCCTCCCACTTTGTCTAGAATTTCAAATGGACCAATATACCTAGGGCCGAGCTTGCCCTTCTTCCCGAACCTCATCACGCCCTTCATAGGCGACACTCGGAGCAATACTCGTTCACCAACCATGAAATCTACATCTCGAACCTTACGATCCGCATAAGTCTTCTGCCTGGACTGAGCTGAACGCAATCTCTCCTAAATAGTCTTGACCGTATCCAAGCCCTCCTGAACTAAGTCTGTACCCAACAACCGAGCCTCTCCCGGTTCAAACAATCCAACTGGTGATCGACATCGCCTACCATACAACGCCTCATACGGAGCCATCTGGATGCTAGACTGGTAACTGTTATTGTAGGCGAACTCTGCTAATGGCAGAAACTAGTCCCACGAGCCTCCGAAATCAATAACACAGGCTCGAAGCATGTCCTCTAGAATCCGAATAGTCCTTTCGGACTGGCCATCCGTCTGAGGATGAAATGCTGTACTCAACTGAACCTGGGTGCCTAACTCCTGCTGGACCGCTCTCCAGAACCGCGAGGTAAACTGCGTACCCCGATCAGAGATAATAGATACCGGCACTCCATGGAGACGAACAATCTCCCTAATGTAAACCTCCGCTAACCTCTCCGACGAGTAGGAGACAGATACTGGAATAAAGTGTGCTGATTTGGTCAGCCTATCAACAATGACCCAAATAGCATCAAATTTCCTCCGAGTCAAAGGAAGCCCAGTAACAAAGTCCATAGTGATCCGCTCCCATTTCCACTCGGGAATTTCAATCCTCTGGAATACACCACCAGGTCTCTGGTGCTCATATTTCACCTGCTGACAATTTAGACACCGAGCGACATACGCAACGATTTCTTTCTTCATTCTGCACCACCAATAGTGCTGCCGTAAGTCCTGGTACATCTTCGCGGTGCCTAGGTGAATAGAATACCGCGAACTGTGGGCCTCCGTTAAGATCAACTCTCGAATCCCTTCGATATTGGGCACACAAACTCGACCCTGCAATTTCAATACCCCATCATCATCTAGATTTACCTGTGTGGCACCTCCCCGCTGTACTGTATCTCTCAACTCACGCAAATGAGGATCATCAAATTGCCTCTCACGGGTACGCTCTAATAAAGAAGAACGAGCGACCGTATAGGCTAACACCCTGCTAGGCTCAGAAATGTCTAATCTCATGAACCGGTTGGCCAAGGCCTGTACATCTAGAGCTAATGGTCTCTGACTGACCGGAATGTATGCAAGACTACCCATGCTGGCATACTTTCTACTCAATGCATCGGCCACCACATTGGCCTTACCTGGGTGATATAAGATAGTAACATCATAGTCTTTTAGCAACTCTAACCATCTCCGCTGTCGTAGATTCAACTCCTTTTGCTTGAACAAGTATTGTAGGCTTTTGTGATCAGTGTACACCTCACATGTCACACCATATAGATAATGCCTCCAGATCTTTAAGGCATGAACCACTGCTGCTAACTCAAGATCATGAACTGGATAATTCTTCTCATGTATTTTTAACTGCCTCGAAGCATAAGCAATAACCTTACCATCCTGCATCAATACCGCTCCAAGCCCTGTACGAGATGCGTCACAATAAACTGTATAAGGCCCTGCACCCGTAGGTAGTATCAACACTGGCGCGGTGGTCAAGGCTGTCTTGAGCTTTTGAAAGCTCGCCTCACACTCCTCTGACCACTGGAACTGGACACCCTTCTGGGTCAACCTGGTCATCGGGGCTGCAATAGAATAAAACCCCTCTACAAATCGACGGTAGTAACCTGCTAATTCCAAGAAACTCCGGATCTCAGTCACTGAAGTTGGTCGAGGCCAATTCTGGACTGCCTCAATCTTCCTTGGGTCTACTTGAATACCTTTCACTGATACAATATGACCCAGAAATGCTACCAAACTCAACCAGAACTCACATTTAGAAAATTTGGCATATAGCTGGTTATCTTTTAGAGTCTGAAGAACCACTCTGAGGTACTGCTCGTGCTCTTCCTGGCTGCGGGAGTATACCAGGATGTCATCTATAAAGACTATCACGAACAGATCTAAGTAAGGCCTGAATACCCGATTCATCAACTCCATGAATGCTGCTGGGGCATTAGTCAATCCGAAGGACATGACCAAGAACTCATAATGCCCATATCTAGTGCGAAAGGCTGTCTTAGGAATGTCAGCCGCCCTGATCTTCAACTGATGGTAGCCTGACCTTAAGTCTATCTTTGAGAACACCCTCGCTCTCTGGGGCTGGCCAAACAAATCATCAATCCTCGGTAGCGGATACTTATTCTTTATTGTCACTTTGTTCAATTGCCGTAATCAATACACATCCGCATCGAGCCATCTTTCTTCTTTACAAATAATACAGGTGCTCCTCAGGGGGAAACACTAGGCCTGATAAAGCCTTTCTCAAGAAGGTCTTGCAACTGATCTTTCAACTCTTTTAATTCCGGCGGGGCCATACGATAGGGTGGAATAGAGATGGGCTGAGTGCCCGGTGCCAGATCAATACAGAAATCAATATCCCTGTCGGGTGGCATGCCCGGCAGGTCTGAAGGGAAAACCTCAGGAAACTCCCGTACAATGAGGACTGACTCAATAGAAGGAACCTCTGCGCTGGAATCACGAACATAAGCCGGATAAGCTAGACACCCCTTCTCGACCATGCGTCGAGCCTTAACATAGGAACTAACAGTGCGAACGGAGTGGCTTGAGGTACCTTTCCACTCTAGTCGGGGTGATTCTGGCAAGGCCAAGGTCACAGTCTTAGCATGACAATCTAGAATAGCATGGTATGGGTTAACCAGTCCATCCCCAATATGACATCAAAATCCACCATATCCAAAAGCAACGGATCAACACGGGTCTCAAGACCCCCAAATATAACTACGCACGAACGATGCACCCGGTCGACTACAATGGAGTCACCCACCGGTGTAGACACATAAACTGGAATATCCAGAGCATAGCTGGGCACGGCCAAATACGGTGCAAAGTAGGAAGACACATATGAATATGTAGATCCGGGGTCAAATAATACTGAAGCACCTCTGCCACACACAAGAATAGTACCTACAATCACGGCATCTGATGCCTCTGCCTCTGGCCTGGCTGGTAAAGCATATAATCGGGGATCTGAACCTCCCCTCTGAGCTGCGTCTCTAGGACGACCATCAACTGGCTGACCTCTACCTCTGGCTGGACGATCTCCACTTTTACGGTCTCGACCTCCACCTCTATAATCTCTACCCCCGCCTCTGGCTGGCTAGGCAGGCTGAGGGTCAGCTAGGGCCTGAATCATAGGACGAGGACCCCGCTGCTGAGAGTTGCCCGTTGCTCGAGGGCAGTACCTGATAAAATGACCTGGGTCACCACAACCGTAGCAACTCTTAGACTGATAGGGCTGCTAGCCCTGACGACCTGAATGGCCTCTACGAACACTCTGAAGAGGCTGAGCATTAATAGAAGGCTGATCTGAATAATGCCCACGAAACCCACGATCACCTGGTCCACCCTGTGAAGCCTAAAGGGCGGAATGGAAAGGCCTGGAAGACTAGCCTCTGTCAAAAGATTCCCTGCCACTAGAAGAAGAACCACTAAACCTTCCTGAATGACGAGGCCTCTTGTCTGAAGAATAACCACCTCCCCGAGCAAGAGTCATCTCAACTCTACGTGCTGCATTAGCTGCCTCCTGAAATGATATGTCACTCCCCACGCCCATAGCCATCTGGAGTATAATTGGCTGATTAAGCCCATCTATAAACCTGCGGACCCTCTCCCGCTCTGTGGGGAGTATCACCAATGCATGACGAGCCAAATCAACAAATCTCATCTCATACTGAGTGATCGTCATAGTGCCCTGATGGAGGCGCTCAAACTGCCTCCGAAGTGCATCCCGCTGATTAGCAGGGAGAAACTTCTCCAGAAATAGCTCTGCAAACTGATCCCATGATAAAGCTGGGGACCCTGCTGGTCGAGTCAAGCAACAATCCCTCCACCAAGTCTTGGCGGATCCTGAAAGCCTGAATGTATCGAAGTCTACTCCATTTGACTCCACGATCCCCATAGTCTTGAGAATCTCATGGCAACCGAATAAGAAATCCCGAGGATCCTCCGATGTGGCACCGCTGAAGGTAGTGGTTAACATCTTGGAGAACCGATCAAGTCTCCAAAAAGAATCAGAAGTCATGGCGGCTCCATCTCCGGCCTGAGTTGTGGTACCTGACTGAGTGGCCACAGCTGGCTGAACCACTGGTGCCTGAGGCTGAGGAGCTACTGGCTCTAGAGTACGAGCAACAGGAGTCTAGGCCCCTCCTCTAGCCTGAGAAGTGGCTGGTGCAACTGGTAATAAACCTGCTCTGGCAACGCTGTCCATGAATCCCGCTATTCTGACCAAGGCATCCCGGAGATCCGGGGTAATTAAAGCCTCTCCTGGGACCTGAGCTGGGCCCACTGGAGCTGCTGGGACCGGAACCTCCTCGTCAATCTCAATATGAGGCTCCACCTCTGGAGTAGCTGCCTGGGGCTGAGCTCTACCCCTACCACGGCCTCCGATACGGCCTTGGCCCCTGCCCCTCACAGGAGCTGCCTGGGGCTCGGGCTGCTGGTCAGCGGACGAAGAAGCGCATGTCCTTACCATCTGCGAAAGGACAGAATAGAAATTCAATCAGTATTTGAGGAACAAGTCGCACGACAAGAAAGAACAAATGAGAGACTCTTTCCTAACTCAATAGACTCTGGAGGACAAGTACGGACGTCTCCGTACCTACCTCTCAAACTCTACTAAGCTTGTTCGTGAGTGGTGAGACCTATGTAACCTAGAGCTCTAATACCAACTTGTCACGACCCGGATTTTCCCCCAACATCGGGATCGTGATGGCGCCTACTCGTGGTAGCTAGGCAAGCCACTATATTCATACTATCCTATTTTTAACACAATTTTATAATTTATTTATCAACAAACCACAACTTTAATTAAATAATTGCAGAATACTTTATCGAAATAGAAATAACTAATTACAAGATGAAAATCGTACTGAAATCCTCTACCCAAGACGTGGAGTCACCAACTCACGAACTACTACTGAATACTACACATAAAAGTTTGAAAGAAATATAACATAATTCTGTTTGTCTCGGAACAAAGAGACTACGACTAGTAACATAAGTAAAGAGAGAGACGTCGGGCTTGCGGACGTCTGCAAGCTACCTCGGTCTCAAATGTGATCAACTTCCACGCAATCGATTTATTGTTGCTGCTCCTGATCGTAACCTGGACCTGTGCAAAAACGCACAGAAGTGTAGTATCAGCACAACCGACCCCATGTGCTGGTAAGTGCCTGGCCTATCCCGGTGAAGTAGTGACAAGCCTAGGACCAGACACCCACATAAACCTGTGCAATTCAATATATATGTATACCACATAATAACAAGAAATAACCAAGTAATAACACAATAAGGAATATCTCAAAGAACTCAACAATTAACAACAGTTAATAAGTTCACAAGGAAAACAAAGTATAATGGAAACACAAGTAATATCAAGTCAAGGAATAGCAAGCGGTTGCACGGCATCACCCTTCGTGCTTTTACTCTCATCCTCACCAAATAAGCAAATAAAGTACACGGCATCACCCTTCGTGCTTTTACTCTCATCCTCACATCCATAGTACGGCATGATCCTTCGTACATGGTTCAATAACAGGCACGGCATGATCCTTCGTGCATAATCAATAAAACATGGCACGGCATTAACCTTCGTGCATAAATAATAAAACATGGCACGACATTAACCTTCGTGCATAAATAATAAATCAAGGCACGGCATCACCCTTCGTGCATTATCACTCTTCCTCACCCAAATAACAATCACCAGTTAAGGGCAAAGAATAAAAAAGTAATTCATAAACCGTCCCAACAAGGGCAATCAATAATCATCTTCACAACAAGTCCCGACAAGGGAGAACAATAACAATTCTACAACCTGGCAAAGGTTCAACAATTTATCTGCAAATATGTCTCACAATAAGCATTAACAACGACTCACGGTCATACTAGACGCCGGTGTATGGATGCTCGTCACCACCACAGCCCATACACCGCACTCGATCACATAACACATAGCACATAATCCTATTCCCTCAAGCTAGGATAGAACAAACACTTACCTCGAATGTTTATGAACAATTCAATCCATGGCAATGTCTTTTTCTTTCAAATTTGGCTCCAATCCGATCGTATCTATATACAATTGATTTAATATCATCAATACTACTCAACAAACTAATTCATAAGGCCAATTACAACTTTTACAACATTCTGCCCGGAATAGTGAATTTCGACCCCGGGCCCACATGGTCGGAACTCGGGGTTCGGACCAAAATCCGGTTACCCATCCCCCATGAGTTCAAGTATATGATTTGTTTCAAAATCGGACCTCAATTCGAGGTCCAATTGTAACAACCCGACCGGTCGTTTTAGAAAATTACGCCCCAATCCCCAATTTAACTGCTCCCCTAAGTTCATTTCTGCTATTGTGGTTTGCCGAGAGAATCGGTTATGAAATTTGGAGCATTTTGGGACACTTAGTCCCTAAATGAGAGCTTTAAAGCTAGAAAAACGGTCCGTAGCCGGAACAGTGTTAAGACGATCTCGGAACGGAAATCCGATGGTTCCATTAGCTCCGTTAGGTGATTTCGGGGTTGGGAGCGCGTTCGGAATGTATTTTGGAGGTCCGTAGCTCAATTAGGCTTGAAATGCCGAAGGTTGAAATTTTGGCGAATCCAAACGATAGGTGAGATTTTGATCCGGGGGTCGGAATGGAATTCCGACAATTTCTGTAGCTTCGTTATGTGATTTTGGATATGTCCGCAAATTTTCAGGTCATTCGGAAGTCGTTTGGTTGGGTTTTAGATCGAATGTGTAATTCAGAGAGTTTTAAGAAATTTAGGCTTGAATTCGATGTGAATTATGGGTTTTGATGTTGTTAGACGTGTTTTGAGGATTGGAACAAGTTCGAATAAGGTATTAGGATGTGTTGGTGTGTTTGGATGAGGTCCCGGGGGCCTCGGGGTGGTTTCGGATGGTTAAACGGAAGGACAACATGGAAAAATTGCAGGTTGGGCCTTCTGTTCTGTCATTTTCGCCCCTGCGGAAATGGGACCGCAGAGGCGAGCCCGCAGGAGCGAAACTTGGGGCGCAGGAGCGCTTGGGTTCGCAGAGGCAGATCCCCTTCCGCTGAGGCGGAGTCGCGGGTGCGGAAGACTCGTCGCAGAAGCGACCTTGGGTCGGGGAGTGAAAATCCGCAGGAGCGGAGGGGAAATCCGCTTAAGCGAGTCCGCAGAAGCGGACCACTGATCGCAGAAGCGGGAAGTCTCGCAGGAGCGGTTGTCCAATCGCGGAAGCGGACGCGCGGAAGCGGTCCTTTTCTCGCAGAAGCGGATTGGGCCAGCCAGGCCTAGGCTTCGCAGAAGCGACAAAATGTCGCGGAAGCGGATCCGCAGAAGCGGAATTTTGTCCGCAGAAGCGGAAATCGCAGGGAGTTAATTATGTCAGAAGTTAGAAATTTCAGAAACATTTCCAAACTTTGAGGGCTCGGCTTAAGGGGCGATTTGGGCGATTTTGAAGGGAGATTCAAGGGGTTTCTTCAGGTAATCAATTATGGACTCCAATTATGATTGTTGTTGATAATATTATGCAAGTTTTTCATGAAAATGGAGGAATTTGGGGTAATTAATGGGGGTTTTCACCCTAGACCAAAACCTTTAGAAAACCTTTGATTTGAATGGGCTAACGGAGTCCGAATTCGATAAATTTTATATGCACGGACTCGTATTGAGATAAGGAACCCGAATATATAATTGTCGTGATTTTTCGATAAGCGTACCGAAAGTCGGGTTTTTGCAACTTGTGGGTTTTGGTGAATTTTGAGTTAATTTGATTGGGTAATGCCCAATTGGCCTATTTTGATGTGATTCTATTGATTTTTATCAGATTCTACACTTGTGGAGGCCGACATTCGTGGCAAGAGGGTTATTACTTAACGGTTTTGTACCGGAATTGAGGTAAGTGGCTTGTCTAACTTCGTGTGGGGGACTTTCACCCCTAGGATATTATTGTGATACTTTAAATGCCTTGTACGCGAGGTGACGGGCGTGTACATGCCGCTGGTTGTTGAACACATACTTTACTCAAAATGTTCAATGAGTGATATTCCTGTTTTTAGTTGTTAAATTCGATATTCCTACCCGGTAGTAGTTAGAAAAGCATGATAGATAGAATCTAACTGTCTAGTTGCTTAATTGACTTACTTGAGTTTTCTTGGTAATCGCTGGCGCTGTTCATCGGCGAAGTTATCATTAAGCATATTATACTTCTCTTTGTGTATTCCTTTACTTGCTGTGGTTATGGACTACGGGTTCGATTCCCGAGATCCTGAGATTATTGACATATGGACTACGGGTTCGATTCCCGAGATCCTGAGATTTATTGACATATGGACTACGGGTTCGATTCCCGAGATCCCGAGATTATTGACATATGGACTACGTGTTCGATTCCCGAGATCCTGAGATTATTGAAATGTGGACTACGGGTTCGATTCCCGAGATCTTGAGATTATTGAAATGAGGACTACGGGTTCGATTCCCGAGATCCTGACTTATGGGTAGGGACTGCGGGTTCGATTCCCGGAGATCCTGAGTTATTGAGATATTATTGAGACATGGGCTGCGGGTTCGATTCCCGGAGACCCAGAGGTACTGAGAATGGGACTGTGGGTTCAATTCCCACAGATCCCGGATTCGTTTATTTGAGTTGGTTATTTGTTGTTAGCTTGATTGTAGACAGTTGTAGTAATCATCGTAATGTTGTTATTTCGGAAATTATTGTTATTTCCATTTAAACTATTTAGTTTGTTATCATCATTATATTATTGTTTCTCAGTAGGGCCCCGACTTTCCTCGTCACTACTCCATCGAGGTTAGGCTTGGCACTTACTGAGTACCGCCGTGGTGTACTCATGCTACTCTTCTGCACACTTTTGTTGTGCAGATCCGGGTACATCAGAGGAGGCTCGTACTAGGTGATTCCGCAGCTTTCTGGGAGACTTCGAGGTATGATCTGCTACGTCCGCGGATCCGGAGGCTTCCCATCTATTCTAGTAGTACTAGTTGACATTTTGCTTCATGTCGTTGTTAGATACTCTTTACACATAGAGCCACAGTTGTATTTCCCCTTTTAGTCTGTGTTACCGTGGGGTTCCGGATCTTGGTAGTGTTTTATTCATTGTGTGATGGATGTATGTGCCAAGCGGCACGGATTACATATCTTTTATGCTATTTTCCGCCGTATCTTATTTAAGTATTTTTAACTTGTATATTCCGCAACGTGTTAGGCTTACCTAGTCGTGGGGACTGGGTGCCATCATGACATGTTCACAATTGGTGAACCAGGGTCATGACAAGTAGGTATTAAAGCTCTAGGTTCATAGGAGTCACGGGACACAGACCGGTTATTTAGAGTCTCGCCGATCGATACGGAGACGTCCGTATTTATCTACGAGGGGCTATGTAACTGTTTAGGAAACTCTTCATTTCTTTTGGATTCCTTGTCGTGCGACATTTTGGTATCAAAAATCTAAACTCTTGCTTTCTATTCTCTCACAAATGGTGAGGACACGAGCTACTCGCGATGATCAGGTACCCGCGCCCCCTGTTGCTGCCGTCGGAGGCCGGGGCCGAGGTAGAGGACGAGGACGCGCTCGAGGTGCAGCCACAACACCCGTGCGCGCTGCCGCTGAGGTGCCACAGGTAGACCAGGTTGGAGTGCAGGCACCTGGTACACCGACTACAGCTGCTACTACTCTAGCACTACAGGAGACCCTGGCCCAGTTCATGAATATGTATACCACTTTAGCTCAAGAAGGACTGCTTCCTCTCGTCGCAGCTATATCTCAGGCCGGGGGAGGGGCCCAGACTCCCGCAGCCGTTACACCGGAGCAGCGTGTGCCAGTGGGACAGGTTCCAGATGTTTTGGTTATGCCTCCTGCCGCCCCAGCACAGCCCGGAGGTGGACCAGCTGCCTCTGAGGACGAGCAGCGTAGATTGGAGAGGTTCAAGAAATATGACCCTCCAGTGTTCAGTGGTTTGGCTTCAGATGATGCATTGGGTTTTCTGGAGGAGTGTCATCGTATTCTTTCTACCATGGGGATTGTGGAGACCAGCGGGGTTTCCTTCACTACGTTTCAGTTTCGTGGGACCGCTTATGATTGGTGGCGCACGTATGAGTTGGATAGTCCGGAGGAGTCCGCTTCGTTGACCTGGACGCAGTTTTCAAATCTGTTTTTGACGGAGTTTGTTCCCCAGAGCCTTAGGGATTCTTGGCGCTCGGAGTTTGAGCGGTTGCGACAGGGCTCCATGTCAGTATCGGAGTATGCTATCAGTTTCACCCGCCTAGCCAAGCATGCACCGGCTTTGGTAGCCACGGTTCGGGAGCGAGTGCGGAGATTTATTGAGGGCCTTGTTCCGCCTATCCGATCCGGCATGGCCAGAGAGCTTGAGACAGATATATCTTATCAGCAGGCAGTTAGCATTGCCAAGAGGATCGAGAGTATGCTCCCTAGAGAGCGGAGGGAGAGAGAGGCCAAGAGGTCTCGTGAGTCGGGCCATTTCTCCGGTGCCCGCACTTCATCAGCCGGTCGTTTTGGCAGGGGTTATTCCGGTCGACCGGTTCACTCGGCATTGCCCGCGGCCGGTAGTACTCCGGGTCTTCCAGTAGACCTCGGGAGCCTTATTATGCTCCCCCGGTTCCGGTGCACCTCCTGCGCGGGTCCTTCCAGGGGTCGGACTAGTGGGGGTGAGGCCGGTCGATCTCAGCCACCGCGTCCTCCCACAGCTTGTTTTGAGTGCGGGGATACTCGCCACTCGGTTGGGAGTGCCCTAGGCGCGGGAGAGGAGCCCCTCATCGGTCATCACCAGCATCCGCGTGGTTCTCAGGGCCAGCAGGCTATCATTCCAGCCCCAGCTGCCACTCCACCTGCCCAGCCATCCAGGGGCGGGGGTCAGGGTTCCAGAGGCCGCCCTCGAGAGGGGGGACAAGCCAGATTCTATGCTATTCCTGATCGCGCTGCGGCTGTTGCATCTGACTCTGTTATCACAGGTATTATTATGGTTAGTCACAGGGAGGCATCGGTTCTATTCGACCCTGGTTCCACTTTTTCATATGTGTCTTCTTACTTTGCTTCTCATCTGGGTGTGCCTCGGGATTCTTTGAGTGCCCCCATTTGTGTTTCCACTCCGGTGGGTGATTCTTTGGTTGTGGACCGTGTATATCGGTCGTGTTTGATTACTATTTGTGATTTTGAGACCAAAGCGGATCTATTGCTGCTTGGGATGGTCGATTTTGATATTATTCTGGGCATGGACTGGTTGTCGCCCCATTATGCTATTCTTGATTGTCACGCCAAGACCGTGACGCTGGCTATGCCAGGCATTCCACGTATTGAGTGGAGTGGTACTCTAGATCACACCCCTAGCCGTGTTATTTCTTTTCTCAGAGCTCAGCGTATGGTTGAGAAGGGGTGTGCTGCTTATCTAGCCTATGTGCGGGACGTCGGTATTGACACTCCCTCTATTGATTCTGTTCATGTGGTACGTGACTTTGCTGATGTATTTCCGACTGATCTTCCAGACATGCCGCCCGACAGAGATATTGACTTTGCTATTGACTTGTTGCCGGGCACTCAGCCCATTTCTATTCCACCGTACCGTATGGCTCCTCCCGAGTTAAAGGAGTTGAAGGATCAATTACAGGAGTTATTGGACAAGGGTTTTATTCGACCCAGTGTTTCGCCTTGGGGTGCTCCTGTATTGTTTGTGAAGAAAAAGGACGGTTCTATGCGTATGTGTATTGACTATCGTCAGCTGAACAAGGTTACAGTGAAGAACCGGTATCCTTTGCCCCGTATTAATGATTTATTTGACCAGCTACAGGGCGCACATGTGTTTTCTAAGATTGATTTGCGCTCTGGGTATCACCAGCTGAAGATTCGGGAGCCAGATATCCCGAAGACTGCCTTCAGGACCCGGTATGGTCACTATGAGTTCCTCGTGATGTCTTTTGGGTCGACTAATGCCCCAGCAGCATTTATGCATTTGATGCACAGTGT
This sequence comes from Nicotiana noctiflora, assembly GCA_032618575.1. Classification (NCBI taxonomy): domain Eukaryota; kingdom Viridiplantae; phylum Streptophyta; class Magnoliopsida; order Solanales; family Solanaceae; genus Nicotiana; species Nicotiana noctiflora. Next base: position 30,092 of record JASVEL010008066.1, read on the forward strand.
GTTCAGGCCTTATCCTGGACTCGTTCGTGATTGTCTTCATTGATGATATTCTAGTATATTCTCGGAGCGGGAAGAGCACGAGCAGCATTTGAGGATAGTGCTTCAGATCCTGAGGGAGAAGCAGCTTTATGCCAAGTTCTCTAAATGTGAATTCTGGTTGAGTTCAGTGGCATTTTTGGGCCACGTGGTGTCGAGTGATGGTATTCGAGTAGATCCGAGGAAGGTGGAGGCCGTGCAGAGTTGGCCCAGACCCTCCTCCGCTACTGAGATTCACAGTTTCCTTGGTTTGGCAAGCTATTACCGTCGTTTCGTAGAGGGGTTCTCTTCGATTGCAGCACCTATGACTAGATTGACCCAAAAGGGTGCCCCTTTTCAGTGGACAGATGAGTGTGAGGCGAGCTTTCAGAAGCTCAAGACAGCTTTGACTTCGGCCCCTATATTGATGTTGCCTACAGGTACGGGGTCCTATACCGTATATTGTGATGCCTCACGAGTTGGACTCGGTGCGGTATTGATGCGGGACGGTAGGGTGATTGCCTACGCGTCGAGACAGCTGAAGGTGCATGAGAAGAATTACCATGTTCATGATTTGGAGCTAGCTGCCATCGTTCACGCCTTGAAAATTTGGCGTCATTATTTATATGGGGTTCCTTCTGAGATCTACACCGATCACCGGAGCTTGCAGCACTTGCTTAAGCAGAAGGACCTGAATATGCGTCAGAGGAGATGGTTGGAACTACTGAAGGACTATGATATTACTATTCTCTATCATCCGGGCAAGGCTAATGTGGTTGCTGATGCCTTGAGTCGTCGGGCAGAGAGTTTGGGGAGTTTAGCATATCTACCGGCTTCGGAGAGGCCTATGGCGATGGATGTTCAGGCTTTGGCCAGGCAGTTTGTTAGACCTGGATCTTTCGGAGCCCAGCCGGGTTCTAGCTTGTGTGGTTTCTCGGTCTTCTCTATTTGACCGCATCAGGGAGCGTCAGTTCGACGACCCTCATTTGCTTGTCCTTCAGGATAGAGTTCGGCATGGTGATGCTCGAGATGTTACCATCGGGGATGATGGAGTCATGAGGATGCAGGGGCGTATCTGTGTGCCCAATGTAGATGATCTTCGAGAGCAAATTCTAGCAGAGGCCCATAGTTCGCGGTATTCCATCCATCCGGGTGCCGCGAAGATGTATCAGGACTTGAAACAGCATTACTGGTGGAGGCGAATGAAAAGGGATATAGTTGGCTATGTTTCTAGATGCCTCAACTGGCAGCAGGTGAAGTATGAGCATCAGCGTCCGGGTGGATTAATGCAGCAGATTGAGATTCCCGAGTGGAAATGGGAGCGCATTACCATGGACTTTGTATCTGGACTTCCACGGACGGTTAGGAAGTTTGATTCTATTTGGGTCATTGTGGATCGGCTGACCAAGTCCGCCCATTTTATACCGGTGAGCACTACATATTCATCGGAGCGACTAGCGGAGATCTATATCAGGGAGATAGTTCGGCTGCATGGTATCCCAGTTTCGATCATTTCAGATAGAGGCACTCAGTTCACTTCACGGTTCTAGAGAGCCATACAGCAGGAGTTAGGTACTCGGGTGGAGCTGAGCACAGCATTTCACCACCAGACTGATAGGCAGTTCGAGCGCACTATTCGGATTTTAGAGGATATGCTCCGTGCGTGCGTGATTGAGTTTGGAGGTTCATGGGATCACTTCTTGCCACTGGCGGAGTTTGCTTATAACAACAGCTACCAGTCTAGTATTCAGATGGCACCGTACGAGGCCCCATATGGTAGGAGGTGCAGGTCTCCCGTGGGTTGGTTTGAGCCGGGCGAGGCCAGGTTACTAGGTACTGATATGGTTCAGGAGGCTATGGACAAGGTCAAGGTGATTCAGGACAGACTTCGTGCGGCCCAGTCTAGACAGAAGAGTTATGCGGACAAGAAGGTTCGCGATGTGGCTTTTATGGTTGGTGAGCGGGTTCTGCTTCGAGTCTCGCCCATGAAGGGCGTTATGAGGTTTGGAAAGAAAGGAAAGCCGAGTCCTAGATTTATTGGCCCTTTTGAGATTTTGAGGCGTGTTGGGGAGGTTGCTTATGAGTTGGCCTTACCTCCCGGCCTAGCCGGAGTTCACCCCGTATTTCATGTCTCCATGCTCCGGAGATACCATGGTGACCCGTCGCATGTGTTGGATTTCACATCTGTTCAGCTAGACAAGGATCTGTCTTATGTTGAGGAGCCAGTAGCCATTCTAGACAGACAGGTCAGAAAGCTAAGGTCAAAGAATATCGCTTCGGTAAAGGTTCAGTGGCGGGGCCAGCCGGTCGAGGAGGCGACTTGGGAGACCGAGCAGGATATGCGCAGCCAGTACCCTCATCTTTTCACTACTCCAGGTATGTTTTCTACGCTCGTTCGAGGACGAACGAATCTTTAAGTGTGGGAAGATGTAACGACCCGACCGGTCGTTTTAGAAAATTACGCCCCAATCCCTAATTTAACTGCTCCCCTAAGTTCATTTCTGCTATTGTGGTTTTCCGAGAGAGTCGGTTATGAAATTTGGAGCATTTTGGGACACTTAGTCCCTAAATGAGAGCTTTAAAGCTAGAAAATGGTCCGTAGCCGGAACAATGTTAAGACGATCTCGGAACGGAAATCCGATGGTTCCATTAGCTCCGTTAGGTGATTTCGGGGTTGGGAGCGCGTTCGGAATGTATTTTGGAGGTCCGTAGCTCAATTAGGCTTGAAATGCCGAAGGTTGAAATTTTGGCGAATCCGAACGATAGGTGAGATTTTGATCCGGGGTCGGAATGGAATTCCGACAATTTCTGTAGCTTCGTTATGTGATTTTGGATATGTCCGCAAATTTTCAGGTCATTCGGAAGTCGTTGGGTTGGGTTTTAGATCGAATGTGTAATTCGGAGAGTTTTAAGAAATTTAGGCTTGAATTCGATGTGAATTATGGGTTTTGATGTTGTTAGACGTGTTTTGAGGATTGGAACAAGTTCGAATAAGGTATTAGGATGTGTTGGTGTGTTTGGATGAGGTCCCGGGGCCTCGGGGTGGTTTCGGATGGTTAAACGGAAGGAAAACATGGAAAATTGTAGGTTGGGCCTTCTGTTCTGTCATTTTCGCCCCTGCGGAAATGGGACCGCAGAGGCGAGCCCGCAGGAGCGGAACTTGGGGCGCAGGAGCGCCTGGGTTCGCAGAGGCGGATCCCTTTCCGCTGAGGCGGAGTCGCGGGTGCGGAAGACTCGTCGCAGAAGCGACCTTGGGTCGGGGAGTGAGAACCGCAGGAGCGGAGGGGAAATCCGCTTAAGCGAGTCCGCAGAAGCGGACCACTGATCGCAGAAGCGGGAAGTCTCGCAGGAGCGGTTGTCCAATCGCGGAAGCGGACGCGCGGAAGCGGTCCTTTCTCGCAGAAGTGGATTGGGCCAGCCAGGCCTAGGCTTCGCAAAAGCGACAAAATGTCGCGGAAGCGGATCCGCAGAAGCGGAATTTTGTCCGCAGAAGCGGAAATCGCAGGGAGTTAATTATGTCAGAAGTTAGAAATTTCAGAAACATTTCCAAACTTTGAGGGCTCGGCTTAAGGGGCGATTGGGGCGATTTTGAAGGGAGATTCAAGGGGTTTCTTCAGGTAATCAATTATGGACTCCAATTATGATTGTTGTTGATAATATTATGCAAGTTTTTCATGAAAATGGAGGAATTTGGGGTAATTAATGGGGGTTTTCACCCTAGACCAAAACCTTTAGAAAACCTTTGATTTGAATGGGCTAACGGAGTCCGATTTCGATAAATTTTATATGCACGGACTCGTATTGAGATAAGGAACCCGAATATATAATTGTCGTGATTTTTCGATAAGCGTACCGAAAGTCGGGTTTTGGCAACTTGTGGGTTTTGGTGAATTTTGAGTTAATTTGATTGGGTAATGCCCAATTGGCCTATTTTGATGTGATTCTATTGATTTTTATCGGATTCTACACTTGTGGAGGCCGACATTCGTGGCAAGAGGGTTATTACTTAACGGTTTTGTACCGGAATTGAGGTAAGTGGCTTGTCTAACTTCGTGTGGGGGACTTTCACCCCTAGGATATTATTGTGATACTTTAAATGCCTTGTACGCGAGGTGACGGGCGTGTACATGCGCTGGTTGTTGAACACATACTTTACTCAAAATGTTCAATGAGTGATATTCCTGTTTTTAGTTGTTAAATTCGATATTCCTACCCGGTAGTAGTTAGAAAAGCATGATTAGATAGAATCTAACTGTCTAGTTGCTTAATTGACTTACTTGAGTTTTCTTGGTAATCGTTGGCGCTGTTCATCGGCGAAGTTATCATTAAGCATATTATACTTCTCTCTGTGTATTCCTTTACTTGTTGTGGTTATGGACTACGGGTTCGATTCCCGAGATCCTGAGATTATTGACATATGGACTACGGGTTCGATTCCCGAGATCCTGAGATTTATTGACATATGGACTACGGGTTCGATTCCCGAGATCCCGAGATTATTGACATATGGACTACGTGTTCGATTCCCGAGATCCTGAGATTATTGACATATGGACTACGGGTTCGATTCCCGAGATCCTGAGATTATTGGTAGGGACTACGGGTTCGATTCCCGAGATCCTGAGTTATTGGTAGAGACTGCGGTTTCGATTCCCGGAGATCCTGAGCTATTGAGATATTATTGAGACATGGGTCGCGGGTTCGATTCTCGGAGACCCAGAGGTACTGAGAATGGGACTATGGGTTCAATTCCCACAGATCCTAGATTCGTTTTATTGAGTTGGTTATTTGTTGTTAGCTTAATTGTAGACAGTTGCAGTAATCATCTTATTGTTGTTATTTCGGAAATTATTATCATTTAAACTGTTTATTTTTGTTATCATCATCATATTATTGTTTCTCAGTAGGGCCCTGACCTTCCTCGTCACTACTCCATCGAGGTTAGGCTTGGCACTTACCGAGTACCGCCGTGGTGTACTCATGCTACTCTTCTGCACACTTTTGTTGTGCAGATCCAGGTACATCAGAGCAGGCTCGTACTAGGTGATTCCGCAGCTTTCTAGGAGACTTCGAGGTATGATCTGCTACGTCCGCGGATCCGGAGGCTTCCCATCTATTCTAGTAGTACTAGTTGACATTTTTCTTCATGTCGTTGTTAGATACTCTTTACACATAGAGCCACGGTTGTATTTCCCTTTTAGTCTGTGTTACCGTGTGGTTCCGGATCTTGGTAGTGTTTTATTCATTGTGTGATGGATGTATGTGCCAAGCGGCACGGATTACATATCTTTTATGCTATTTTCCGCCGTATCTTATTTAAGTATTTATAACTTGTATATTCCGCAACGTGTTAGGCTTACCTTGTCGTGGGGACTGGGTGCCATCATGACATGTTCACAATTGGTGAACTAGGGTCGTGACACCAATTTCCCAATTTATGAAAAACCCTATATTCTATCAAAAACAAGAATTTCTACCACGAAAACCTTTGATTTCTATTGAAAAACATGTTTAATGATGTTAGGAATTGAAAGAATTAAGTAAAAAGTGACTTACAATTGATTTGAAGAAGAAGGAATCCGTGAAGAATCGCAAATGGGTGTTTTTGGGTTGTGAAACGTGAAGAAATGAACTGAAAATCGTGATTTACAGGTCTCTGTGTTCGCATTTGCGAACATGGGTTCGCAATTGCGAACCCCGACCAATTTCTGGAGTTTGAAAAATAAGCTAAGGCTGGAAAGTTCGCATTTGCGAACTTTTGTTCGCATTTGCGAACACTGGCAGGATAGGGGAATGTTCGCATTTGCGAACTAATGCGAACAAGCTGGCTTTCGGGCTTTGTCGCAATTGCGACACATTCTTCGCAATTGCGAAGACAGGCAATATACTGAAGGCCTCGCTTTTGCAAGGTTAAGTTCGCAATTGCGAACTCTGGTCCAGGTGTGCCAGTGTCGCATTTGCGACACTTTGTTCGCATTTGCGAACTTGGCTAGTTCTGGCAGGCATCGCATTTGCGAACCCAGCCTTGAACTGCCTTCTTCGCATTTGCGAGATATTCTTCGCAAATGCGAAGCCAACAGCTGGGTGAAAAACCAGCAGTGCATAAATTCAGAAATTGATCCTACGGCCTATCAAATCTTTACCCGAGCCCCCGGGCTCCAAACCAAACATGTACACAACATCAAAAACACATTATGAACTTGTTCGTGCGATCACATCGCCAATATCACATCGTTTTCATCAAATCAAGCCTCAAATTCATGATTTTCATACTTTTGGTTTTCAAACTTTCAAACTTGGAACTCAAGGTCCAAAACATCTCAAACGACATCCGAATGTCACCAAACTTTACAGAAATCACATATATAATATTTAAGACTTGTACCGGGCGTCGGAACCAAAATACGAGCCCGATACCAAGGTCAATTAATTCATTTCCTTTAACAATTACATCAAAAATAATTTCATAGAAAAATTCATAACTTGGGCTCTAGGCCTCGGAATTCGACTCCGGACGCATGTCCAAGTCCCATATTTTCCTACGGACTTTTCGGGACCATCCAATCTCGGGTCCGGGTCCGTTTACCAAAAATGTTGACCGAAGTCAACCATATCAATATTAATATCATTTTTATCCAAATTTCTCATAGAATTCATATTTTCTATCACAAAAATCTTTCCGGCTACATGCTCGGATCGTGCACGTAAATCGAGGCAACATGGAATGAGGTTTTCAAGGCCTCGAAGCTCGAAATGATTAATAAAATAAGTGATGACCCTTTGGGTCGTCACAATAATTCCCGCGTCTAGCCACTTTATTACCTCTTTATTCACCACTTCCTCATGTTTAGGTTCAGTCTTCTTTGATGTTCCCAGGAAGGTTTGTGCCCCTCTTCTAGGAGAATCTTGTGCATGCAGTACGCGGGGCTGATCCCCTTTATGTCTGCCATGGTCCACTCAATGGCAGTTTTGCATTCTTTCAGTACCTGTATAAGCTTTTGAGCCTAAACATCTAGCAAACCAGATGAGATAATAACAGGTAAAGTGGAGTTAGGGCCTAGAAATTCATACTTGAGATGAGATGGTAGTGGTTTAAGCTCCAGCTTTGGTGGCTCTTCTATGAATGGTTTTGCTGGAAGGGTCTCTCTTTTCTCTAAATGTAGAGGTTCAAACTCCATCTCTCTATCCCAAAACCCCTTACCTTCCAGAGATAGCACCCACTCAGCCAGGCTTTCACCATTTACCTCTTCTAAGTTCATCAGGCATGCCTGAAGTGGATCTTCAGTTGTCAATTCTACATCATTTGTCTCCACTATCACATCTACCACATCAATGAGGGAGCAATTCGCGAACTCACAAGGGCGCCTCATGGATTTTTGCATATTGAATATGATCTCATCATCATTCAACCTCATCTTGAGTTCCCCAATCTCACAATCAATCAATGCTATCCCTGTGGCTAGGAATGGTCTTCCTAAGATTATAGGAATTTCCTCGTCCACCTTGTAGTCAAGAATAACAAAATCGGCGAGAAACACAAACTTCCCCACCTGGATGAGCACATCATCCAATATACCAAATAGACGCTTAACCGTCCTGTCAGCAAGCTGTAATAACATGGAAGTAGGCCTGGTTCTCCCGATGCCCAGCTTCTTATGAATCACCAAGGGCATAAGATTTATTCTTGCCCCCAAATCACACAATGCCTTTGCAAAGGCAAAGTTTCCTATAGTGCATGGAATGGTGAAGCTACCTGGGTCAGATAGCTTCTCTACAATGGGTCTAGAAACCACTTCACTACAAGTCCGAGTAAGAGTTACGGTGGCCAAGTCTTGGAAATCAAATTTCCGCGACATCAAGTCTTTCATCATCTTAGCATACCCAGGCATTTCTTTCAAAGATTCAATTAAAGGAATGTTTACCTGGATTTGCTTGAGCATATCAAAGAACCTTTTATATTGCTCTTCTTTCTGGTACTTGGCCAACCTTTGGGGGAATGGTGCTGGAGGACTCTTCTTCCCAATCATTTGGGACTTTTGTTTCTCTATCACTTTCTCCTCAACCTGCTGCTCTACCGGTTCAGCTGACATCTCTGTTCCCTGTTGCGCATATTTATTTTCAGCTACTGGCTGGACTGTAACTTCTGTCAACCCGGTGGACTCATCCAATTCAATGGGTACTGGAGTGAGTATCTCAGCCTGCAAATTGTTTCTCCCTCTTTCCTGCTCAGCGTCAAGATCTCTTCCACTTTTTAGATTAACTGCCATCAGCTGCTTTGGGATTTGATACTTTGGGTTTGTTTGTGTATCTACAGGCAATGTCCCCTGAGGACGATTGTTAAGTGACATAGCAATCTGGCCCACCTGTACTTCAATATTCTTGATAGCTGCATCATGTGCATCTATCCTTTCATTGGTTTTGGCATGTGACCCAATTACCTGCTGCATCATAGCTTTCAACTCTGCGAACCCATCGTCATGTCTACCCCCATGCTGTGGTGGAGGTGGATGATACCCCTGCTACTGATTGTTGAAATTCTGAGGTCTAGGATATGGAGCCATGTTGTTTGGTGGCCTCATACCTGCTGCATTATACTGTGGTTGAGGGGGCCTGTACTGCTGTGGAGCCTGCTGACCCCAACTCTGGTTACCCTGTCGCTGCCCTCCAAAATTAGCCATATAATTCATGTCATTCATGATTATGATGATGTTCTTGGTCTACAACTCATGCATTATCTATGGGTTGGCTAATGCAAGATGTGCATAAACCACCATTGGTAGTGTCTACAATATGAACCTGCTGCTTGACCCCAGATTCTTCCACCTTCTTCGTCAAGATGCTCATTTGTGTCAATAAATTGGGCACGTTCTCCTCCAGAGTGTTGGAAGGATTCAGAAGTACAGAGTGTACCACTGGAGTGATGGGAGCATTCCTGGTCATCCACCCAGAGTTTTGAGCCATCTTGTCAAGCAAATTTTGGCCTTCTCTTCATGTCTTGCTCAGAAAAGCCCCACCTGCTGAGGCATCTACTATATTCTTCATATTGTCTGAAAGCCCCATGTAGAACCTTTGACCCAACATATGCTCAGGAACCCCATGGTGAGGACACATAACCAGCATACCTTTGAATCTGTCCCAAGTTTCATGTAATGTCTCCATTGGTTTCTGCTTGAAGCTCACAATCTCATCAATTTGCTGAGCCGTCTTGTTAGGTGGATGAAAATTATTGTGGAATTGCTTGACCAACTCATCCCAAGTTGCAATAGAGTTTATGGGGAGTGAGTTTAGCCATACCTGTGCAGCCCCTGTAACTAAGAACGGAAATAGCAATAGTCTGATGGCTTCCGGTGTCACATTTGGTTGCCCCTATGTCTTGCATATAGAGAGAAAGTTCTTCAGGTGTTGTTGTGGATCTTCAACCTGAGTCCCAGAGAATAATCCCTTATTTTGCAAAAAGTGTAGCATGTTGTTAGTAATTTGGAAAGACTCCGCTGGAATCGCTGGCACAATAATGGCAGTTGCCAAATTATCCGTTCTTGGTTGTGCCCAGTCAAATAATGCACCTTCCTGCGCCTCTTGCGCCTCATGTGCGTTCAACCCAGCTTGATGGTTTGGGTCGTTCACGTCTCCTATGTCGAAATCTAGTTTAATTGGTTGCTGAGTCCTTCAATTAGATCTCCAGTCCTTGCAGATCTTCTAGGCATGCACCTGAGTACCCAATTCAACAACCGTAAAAAATTTCAATGTAAAGTGTAGAGAGAACCTCACTACACAAGAATCTTGTAGTTCTATCAATGGAAATTGATAATTCCGTTAATTCCCCGGCAACGGCGCCAAAATTGTTTCACGTCCAAGCAACGGTCGTAGTCAATATAATCCGGTCAATTAAGTCCAGAATCGATCCCACAAGGAAATAACCTACCAACTACATCTTCCACAACCCAGGAATACTTGTGAAGCAGTTTCCCAAACTTTGAGTATATTTTTGTGAAGGTTTTCTAACAACTAACTTTTGCAAGAATTAAAGACTTAAAAGAAAGAATTGAATGTTGGGTAAATAATAAAGAGAAAGACTAAGGTATTGATTTCCCCTATTAATGGAATCCCTTCTGTTTATGCTCATTTAATATTATCCTATCAATCATAAATGCTATTTTTACAGTAATTCTCTCTCGAGCAATTACAATAATTTACTATTGCACTCTCCCGAGCTACCCTAGCTAACTTTAATTTGAATAGTTCACTTTAGATTGCAACCAAGGTTTCGTTATTCCTAATCCCACCTTTACGCCTAAAGTTATAGATTTCTCCAATAATCTAGGTGTGGTGTTGTTCAACAATATACCTAAATATGCACTATTTTCCAAGTTATGCACACTAAATAGGCACATCTAATTGGGGATCCTACCAATTAACTACAACAAGAACGAAGTTGAACAAATAGAATTCTTGCTAACAATTTGTAATCGCATAATCTAGAAGTTCATCACTCAATAGGTTCCATCAAAACCTTAGATAAAGAATTAGCTGCTCATAATCAAAGAAACAAGAATAATAATTGAATTCATAATCAGAGATTCAATGTAAAAGAAAGAAAGATGTTGAGAGAGTTCTCTCTTACTAATTATCTTAAAAAAGTAGTGAATAATACAATGATTGCCTCTCTTGGGTGAATCCTATCATTATATAGAGGGTTTAGGTTACAAAATGTGAGTTTTTACAAGTTTGGCCTTCAGAAATTCGGCGTCGCCCGCGGTCCGTCCGCGGTCGCGGATGGACCGTGAGAAATCAAGTCCTCTGAAGTCTGTGAGGTTCCACGAGCCTCTTTTTCTGCGGATCGTCCGCAGTCGCGGATGTACCGCATATGAATAGTATCACGGGTTCTTCTTCCTATTTTGTAATGCAAACTTCACTATTGCTCTACACTTGGCCTTTTTACCATCGTATGACTCCAAAATTGCTTTTTTAGTCTCCAATGGCTCATGTGTACCTATAACACACCAAAAAACACTAATAAAAGCATTTTTCATCTTAAACAATATCAAATCAATAATAAAGTGTGATTATTTAGGGCATAATTATAGTCAAATTCACATATTATCAATGTGCTTCCAGAATGTGGGTAATTTCCATACCAAAAGGTAAACTGGTGATATTCAGCACTCTCAATCATAAAATTTATGACCCATGAGGATAGCTTGAGTTTGATATTCAAGATGATCTAGTAGACAAAGAAGGTGTCCCTTTGAGAGAAGGTGGGGAAGGAACTAGTTTAAGAAAAAGGGTGGTTGCAACAATGTGGGAGAGAACCCGAGTTTCAAAACTCACATCACTAGGCCCCAACTGGTTAGGAAGAGATTCAGAGGGATAGTCAACAATGCACTGTTTGGATTGGTCAAAGGAGATTTCAAAGTCCTCAGGCCAAACATTTTTAAAGAGAGTCGGGAAACCAGAGCAACGACATTGAAATATAGAATCGAATAAGGCACAGTCAAGAAAAATATGCTTTCCAAGGACAAGAGTTTCTAACTTATCAGGTTTACTAAAATGGAGATTAACATAGAACATACGAACTAAGGGCTCATACACTTTAGGGGAAGAAATAGAGAGAAATTGTTCCACCCATGATACACAAAAAGATCCTTTACCTTACAGTTGAGAGCTTCCATATCATCAATATCCACTACTCTTCCATGGACAATGGGTCTATCCTTAAGAGAGATGAAAATATCCCTATTTGGGCTATCCTATAAATTTAGGTCGAAATCAATGGAAGTAGAGAAACCAAATTTCGATTTCTTTGGAGTGGATGAGACAGGAGGATCTTCCATGGGATGCTTGCCAGAAGCTTTATCTCCTATGATTTGAGAATGTTCAGAGAAATCACCATGAGAGGAAGCAAAGCCCTCAGAGTGATCAGACCCTAGGTCGACTCTCTCAGGAGGCGTAAAAGAGCTTTTTTCCTTAGAGCGGGTGCTTTTTTTGGTGGAAGCAGAGGGGTTCTTATAGGTTTTTGCCATAGGATAGGAAAGGGTTTTCACAGGTTGGAGAGATGATGGATATGAGAGTGACCAAAAAGGGGCTTACTTCAAGCAAAAGATTGACGGTTGAGTACAAAAAATGTAGGGTGTCAGTTGAAGAGATATGTTGATTGGCTTTCCATCTTCGACTGCAAACTGATATGAACAAAATAGAAAGAGAGGGAAATAATTGCACGCGTAATTAATGCTCTGAAAAGTGCAATTATGGAAGGTTTTGACCAAAAAGGACAAATAGGTCCTAAAGGTTTTTAGAAAAAAAAAATTATACCAAGTAATTTTCGGAAATTGCAAAATCTTTCTTCCAAGGTTTAATAAAAATATAAGCTAATTGAGCAGATATGCCAAGAAAAGCTAGTTCTATATCACCCTGAAACGTGGTCTTTGATAAAATGATGTTTAATGTCTATATGCTTTGCTCTAGAGTGATGCACAGGATATTTTGAGAGACGGATTGCACTAGAATTATCACAAAAAACATTTATAGGCTTAAAGAAAAGTTCATAGTCACCCAATTGGTGAGACATCCATAGGAGTTATGCACAACATTGCCCAATGGCAGTGTACTCAGCTTCAGTAGTGGACAAGGCGATTGATGCTTGCTTTTTACTATTGCAGGAAATTAAAGCCTTTCCTAGTAGTTGACATGTGCCACTCATGCTTTCTCTGTCTTTTTTATCACCTGCTAGATTTGCATCTGAAAAACCTTCTAACTTAAAAGAGTTAGAACGAGGATACCATAATCCATGAGATATTGTGCCAATAAAATATCGAATAATTCTTTTTACAGCGGTCAGATGTGACTCCTTGGGAGCCGACTAAAACCTGGCACATTTACATATGCTGAACATAATATCCAGTCGACTTGCGATCAGATATAAAAGTGATCCAATCATTCCTCTATATTTTTTTCATCTACTTGAGTACCATGTTCATCTTTATCCAAATTTGTAGTGGGGCTCATAGGAGTACCAATTGATTTTGCATTGCTCATGGCAAACTTTTGAATTAGTTCCTGTGAATATTTAGTCTAGAAAAAGAAAGTTCCTTCTTCGGTTTGTTACATCTGAAGCCCAAGGAAAAACGTGAGTTCACCCATCATGCTCATTTCAAACTCGTTTTAAATAAGGTTTGCAAATTCCTTACACATAAGAGAGTTAGCACTACCAAAGATAATATAATTAATATAAATTTGAATAATAAGATTACTTTCTGTTGGTCGTTTAATGAATAGAGTAGTTTCTATTTTACCTCTCGTAAAGCCATGATCAACAAGAAAAGTTCTTAACCTGTCATACCAAACACGTGGAGCCTGTTTCAATCTATACAGTGCCTTAGTAAGCTTGTACACGTGATATGGAAATTTTTAATCTTCAAAGTGATTTTGACATCCATTTGAAACAACCTGAATCCTTTAAAATATTCGTATGCTAGAAAAATTTGTATGGACTCTAGTCTAGCTACTGGTGCAAAGGTTTCATCATAGTCGACTCCTTCTTGTTGTGAATACCCTTGAGCAACTAACCTAGCTTTGTTCCTTACGACTTGTCCATCTTCATTTAATTCATTTCTAAATACCCATTTTGTTTCGATGACCGATACATTATCAGGTTTGGGTATTAATTTGCAAACTTGATTCTTGCTGAATTGATCTAGTTCCTCTAGCATAGATCGTACCCATCTTGAATCCTTCAATATTTTCTCTACCCTTTTGGTTCTATTTGAGAAATCAGTGCAATATTTGCTTTCTTTTTTAGGGCGGCTCTGGTTTTTATTCCTTTATTTGGATCCCCTGTGATATATTTCTGAGGATATTCTATTTCGCTCCTCCACTCATTTAGTCGGACAGTGTTTGTAGTCGGCTCTTGTTGATATGGAGAGTTGTTGGTGATTAGTTCAATCGCCTCGATCCTTTCTGTTGCATTAGTTGACTCCTGTGATTTTTCTTTGTCACGAGCTTCTTGAGTTTGATCTTCATCACTTACACTAATTCCTTTCTCGACCAAGGGATTATTATCATCGAACACAACATGAACAAATTCTTCTACGCATAAAGTACGTTTATTATAAACTCTAAATGATCTGCTATTTAATGAATAACCAATAAAAATACCTTCGTCACTTCTTGGATAAAATTTTTCGAGATTATCCTTACCATTGTTATGGATAAAGCACTTTCTTCCAAATGGATGAAAATAACTAATATTTGGACGTTTGCCTTTCCAGAATTCATACGAAGTCTTTTTCAGAATAGGCCTTATGAGGCGACGATTAAGGATGTGACATGCAGTACTTACACCTTCCGCCCAGAAGTGGTTTGGCAGTAAGTGATCTAACAGCATGGTTCTTGCCATGTCTTGAAGAGTTCTGTTCTTTCTTTCCACAACTCCATTTTGCTGTGGTGAGCGTGGTGCAGAGAAATTGTGAGTGTATCCTTGATCATTACATAAGTCTTCAAACGCTCTACTTTCAAGCTCGCCTCCATGATCACTTTGAATTTTTAAGATCAGATATCCCTTTTCTCTTTCAATCCTTTTTGTAGAAAACTTCAGAATTTCTTAGGGATTCATGTTTATGAGACAGGAAAATTATCCAGGTGAAACGTGAAAAATCATAAACAATAACAAAGGCATATTTCTTGCCTCATATGTTAGTAGTTCTAGTAGGTCTAAATAAGTCCATATGAAGTAATTTCAATGATTTTGAGGTAGACACCATGTCTTTGTTTTTTAAAGAGTTTCTAGTTTGCTTACACATCTGACATGCACCACATATATAATTTCTAGAGAAATTTAGTTTTGAAAATCCAATAATTAAATCATGTTTGGATAATTTCTCAATCAAATGTATGCTAGCGTGACCTAGTCTTATGTGCCACAACCAGGGATCATCAGATATAGAGGTTAAGCAAATGTGACCATCTATATTTTCGAATCCATCAAGAATATAAACATTTCCATACTTTTTCTCCGGAAGAATTATTTTACCTGATTCCTCTTTGATGGCACACCATGTTCTTTTACATTTTACCTCATATCTATTTTGCCTCTTAATCATCTCCAAATTTGACACTTCCTCCATCAATCTTTTTAACTTTCTTGAACAAGTTATTGTCACCTATCATGTGACTGGAACACTCACTATCGAGATACCATTTCCTTTGTAGCTTACTCTATAGTGTTCTTGCAAGACAGAGTTATCACTTTCTTTTAGGTACCCAAGCTTGCTTGGGTCCTGGTGAGTTAGTGTTACTAGGTTCAGAATTTTTTGGTTTCCAAATCCATCCCGACAAATGGGATTTACAAAAGTGACAACCATAATATTTATGCCCGCTTTTAATACAGTAATGACATTTAGCTGCAGACCTATTTTCAAGTCTTCCATAAGAGTTGGAACAGGCTAATATAATATTAGTTGATTCCATTCCAGTTGACTTGTAAGTCTACTGGTCCGAGCGACTGGTCGATTTAGTTCTAATTGGTTCTTTTCCATTTTACTATTAAGTCATCTGATTTGACCTGACAGAACTGTGGCTGGTGGATTTGTTCAAGCTGTTAAGCTGCATTTGAAAAACCTCAAACTCCTCTTGAAGTACTTATTTTTCAACTTCACATACCTCATGTTTGAGTTTTTAGTCTTTGATTTCCTTAGTGAGTGTCTTAAGCTCATTCATCATTTTTTTAGACTATTTTAAGGTGGAATCAAGCACGTCCTGCAATTCATTACATCTTTCATAGTCAAAAGATCTTACCTCGCTAGTTTCTCCTTGTTCCATGAAACAGTTTTTATTGTCTGATTCATCATCATCTGTCCAGCATCCTGAATTTTTGTTAATCTCATTTTCTAGAATTGTCATAAAACAGAGATATGCTATTTCTTCATGGTCGGAGTCATCCTCTTTGCTCCAGGTTCCAAATGATTTGTTCTTGTTGAAACTTCTAGAGTTCTTCCTTTTTAGTTCTGGACCTTCTACTTGGATGTGCCCAAACTTTCCACATTCGAAGCGTTTTCCATCGTTATTCTCTTGTTCGTTGTATTGCCTAAATCTTCTTGGTGGGAATCTTCCTTTCTTTTTGTTTCTATATCTTCTCACTAGGCCATCCATGTTTCCAGACATCATAGCAATTTCTTCTTGTAGAGCTTCAGGATCATCAAATTTATTTTTAGTTGATTCAGTAGTGGTTTTGAATGCAACAATTTTCTTTTTCTCCTCTTGATTTGTTTTCTTCAGATGCATTCTTTCAAAAGCAATGAGCTCTCCTCATAGTTCATCATATGATAATTTTTTAAGATCTTGAGATTCCAGTGTGACAAGTTTAGTATGCCAAGTGGTTGGTAGATTTCTGAGAATTTTTCTAACCTGATATCCATTGGTGTATGGTTTGCCAAATTCTTTTAAGCAACTTATTATCCTACTGAATCTGGAAAATATTTCTTCAATGGATTCACATTCCTTGATTGAGAAGAGTTCATAGTCGTGAGCTAGCATATTGATATGAGTTTCCTTTACTTTGCTGGTACCTTCATAGGTGACCTCAAGTTTGTCCCACATTTCTTTGGCTGTATCACATCTTGTTATTTTTTCATATTCTTCACCACTTATTGCATTGTGCAACAGATTTCTTGCCTTGTTGTTTATTTTCACAGCTTCTAGTTGCTCTTTTGAGTATGAGTCTATATCATCAGGGACAGTGAGTGGTGGAGTGCTGGCAGGCAGTGGGTAGTTTTCTTTCTTGATAACTCTCCATACTTTAACATCGTATGCTTTGGTGAAGATTTCCATTCGGATTTTCCAGTGGGAGAAATGTTGTCCATTGAAGTAAGGTGGTTTTACTTGTGAAGTTCCTTCCTAAAACTTAGCTCCTATGATAACCTTATTTGCTATGATCTTTTTCTCATAAGTTGTTAAGCAGAAAACCAAAATGTGAGCCTTGCTTTGATACCAATTAAAATTACAAGAGGGGGTGAATTGTCGATAATTAAAATTAACTATTAATTAATCGACTTATAACTATGATAGTTTAATTAATGTGACAGTATTGCAGATATAATAATGGAAGGTAATGTGCAGAAAGTAAATGTAGGAATTAAAGACATCGGGTATTTTATACTAGTTTGGATTCAATATGAATCCTAATCTTGTCCCCTTGGGTTGCAAGGGAGTTCTCTTCGAGTAAATATTTTTTCTTTCGAGTACAGATGTGATGTATATCACTCAAGTTATCAAGCACCCGTTTGATACAATGCCTCACCAGTTGTGTACCCTTTTTCTATCCTTGACTTGTTACACAGCAGATCTATGTGGCCAACTATGCTTGTTTGCAATGAAATGAAGAGAGTTATTTGGTTCGATCAAAATATATCTAGGGATGATTTTACAGAGAGAATTTATACTAAGATATACAGGGAAGGCTTGTCAACCCAATGGGTTTGATCCTTGGAAAGAATTGATTCTTTCCAAGAATAAGGAAGGAGCTGTTGCTTCTCTTGATATCTTTTTTCTTCGGTAGACCATTGATTCAGTGAGATTCTTCCTTGATTGCTGGACTTTCCAAACATAATAACTGACCAGATCTTCTATCAATTATTCTTCCAAGATTTCACTAATCACCGATCTCCTCAAATCCTTGATTATTATCACTTCGTTATAATTGATCTGATTTTCCTATTCTACGGGGCTAATCCTGATTTGCTAATATAGATTAATAGCTTTCCTTGTACATCATGAATTGTTCATGTAGCTTCCTTTGTGAATGAGTTCCTTCTTTGTTCGATAGAGGCCATGACAATCGTTTTTCTTTACTTCTTTGAACTCATGCACATGCATATTAATTGCATCATTAAAACATAATCTAACATTGGTAAAAAATAATCTTCAATATTTTTCGAAATCCGAGCTTGTGGGCCTGGGGTAAATTTTAGGGATTCTTCAAATAGGCTTGGAATCCCTTTGATGTTTAAGATATAAACTTTTTAGCATGTTTTGATTATTTTATATAATATTTGACTAGTTTCGAGTCGTTTGGCACCAAATTTGGGGGTTTGAGCACAATCTTGTACCGGAAAGTAGGCTTTGAGACGAGGTAAGTCTCTTTTATAACCGTGTAAGAGGGAATTAATACCATAGGTGAATTAATTAATGTGTTTCTATTTTTGGGGGGCTACATACATACGAGGTGATGAGATTTCGTACATATAATTATGCTATTGTCTGGGTAGTCTAGGACCCACATCATGCATGCTATACTTGAAATGGTTGCACCCCTACTTGTTAGTTTAATTGCTTAAGTTAAACTAAAATTGACTAAAAAAATTGTAAAAAGTTAAATTTCACTTACTTGAAGTTGTGAATGAAACATTTGACTGTTATTAAAATTTGTGTTTCTTTAAAGTATTTTCTATTTGCGGAGCGGGTCGAATGGCTTGGTAGAAGATAGATGCATCTATGGTTCGTGTCGTTCGACCCTCATCGGTGCATAATTTAAATATTATTATGTTGGATTGAGTCGTACGACCTCAGCATAATTTGTGCATGATAAATCTTTGAAATTATTCATAATTGATATTGCTTCAAAGTATTGAGCTATAAATTGTTAAATGATGAAAATAAATTTAGGACTTAATATTTGTGAAAGGAGTATTTACTATTATAATTTTGACAAATTATTGTTAGCCCATAGTAAGTGTCAAAGTCGACCCCTCGTAACTACTTTTTCGAGGTTAGACTAGATACTTACTGGGTACATATTATTTATATACTCACGCTACACTTATGCACTTAAATGTGTAAGAACTGAGGCAGGTGCATCTGGATATCAGTCTCGCGTGCACGCTTGACTCTTGGAACGAGACTACACGATGAGCTGCCCTTCCGAGCCGTTCTACAGCAGCCGAAGTCTTTGTTGTTATTGTTTTATCTATTTTATTTTAAATAGTAGAGTAGTAATCTTTTTTTTTTGTATATTCAACCAGTAGCCCATACTCTTGTGACACCAGGTCTTGACACACATACTAGTAGACTCGTGATTTTGGTTTTTGTACCATGATTATGATTGCACTCAGTTGCTTTCGTGTTATTTATTTTAAATCTATTGTTTCTTAAATCTTTTTAATTTAAGGAAAGTTCAGTTACTTGGAAGAATTTATTAAAAAGATGAAATCACGTGGCTAGTTCACAGTTGGCTTACCTAGCGGCAGCGTTAGGCGCCATCATGGCCTATTTTAGAATTGGATTGTGACAGTGATTGGAATGAGATTTCTTCTGTGCGGAGTGCTATTGGCACGAGGTTTCTACCGTGCGAAGTGTTATTGTGGCATGAGGTTTCTGTCGTACGATTAATGTTTATCTCTATTTGTTGTGTTGTTTGTTGTTGTTGTTGTTCCTTAAAATGTTCGTTTCTTTACGTGTTGTAATTGTCTTCTTGTTTTCCTATGTTGTTGCTTTTCAGTACATTTTTACTGTTTCATTAACCTACCATTCCTTTTATCATCTCACCTTCTACCTTATTTCTTATATTCCAGTAGGTCCCAAAACTCGTCACTATTCTGTCGAGGTTGGTCTTGGTAGTAATGGGTACCGTTGTGGTGTACTCATATTATATTTTTACACATATTTTTGTGCACACCCAGGTATATCTTATTAGTCTCGATAGTAGAGCGTGGGTCATTGCTTGGAGACTTTAAGGTATATCTTCCAGTGTTCGTATACCTCAGAGTCCCCCTCTATCCTTATTATGTTATCTTTTCTTTATTCTCTTAGACTCTAATGTATAGAGTTATTTAGTACTTCCTTAGAGCTTATGGTTTGTAACTGCTGGGTTTCGGAAATTGTTTATACTCAGAGTTGTAGATTTTACTTGTACATGCCTAGCGGTTGATTTAAGTTATACATATATCTATTTATGTTGAGGTTTAGTCGTTATTTCTTTTATTCCGCACATTTGTTAGGCTTACCTAAGAGAATCGCAAATATTTTCAGACATTTTTTAAAGAAAATTCTATAAAAAGTCTTAAAAGTATATATAAAATAATATATTTTTATGTAAAGGAACCATTACACTAGAAGCGGATCCGAAATTTTCAATAGTAATTGGTTTCACATTAAAATATTTATAGATATTTAATGAATTTTTTGAACATATAAATTAAGCCTTTAGTACTTGCTTCAACAAAATTACGACTTGCGAGGGCGAGTGATTCGGAAGTTGGAAAGGTTTAAAGAAAAATATGCTCAATTGCTTCTTTAAGATTTTCTTAAAAGACCAAGTTTGACTTCGGTCAATATTTTGGAAAAACGGACCCGAAATTGTGATTTGATTATTTTTGAGGGTCCATGGGATAATATGGAACATGGGCATATGCCCGAAATCGAATTCCAAGGTTGCTAGTCTGAGTAATGAATTTTTATCTAAAATTGTTTAATTGGAGCTTTAAAGAATTAAAGAAACTAAGAAACCATTGATTCCCTAAGTATCAGGCTCGGATTTTAGTTTCGAAGCTTGGTACAGGTCTGTAATGTCATTAAGACTTTTCCGTAAATTTTGGTGTCAATCTGAGTAGTTTAAGGGCATTTTGACCCATTAGAGGAGAGTTAAGAACTTGAAGATTTAATAGTTTGATTCATTTGATTTTAGGGGGTGATTTCGAGCTTTAGCATTGTTTAGGGAGTTTCGAGCGTTCAAGTAGGTCCGCCTCGTGATTCAGACTTTTCGGTATGTTTGGGCGGTGCTCGGGAGCCCAGAGCGTCAAACAAACGAGATTCGAGCAAAGTAAAAACTTAGAAAAGGGCTGGAGGTTGTTGCTTCTGTCATAACCGCATCTATGGTTCTTGCGCCGCAGAAGCGGGACTGCAGATGCGGTCATGCCATCGCAGAAGCGGCAAAGGGGAGGCCAAGGGTAAGCCGCAGAAGCGGTCCCGCTTATACGATCCCCACGTCGCAAATGCGTTCCAGCTATTTAAGGCCCAAGCTACAGAAGCGGCCAGGTAACCGTAGGAGCAGTTTCATATGTGAGGGCCTCAGACCTTCCGCAGAAGCAACCACATTTACGTAGATGCGGTCCCCTAACTGCAGAAGCAGAAATCGCTGGAAGGAAGTGAATGCATTTAATCCGAGTTCAAAGTAATTTCCCCCATACATTACTCCACACTTGGGCGATTTTGGTGGTTTCAACATATTATTGCAAGGTAAGTAATCTCCCTCCATTATGAGTTAAATTACATGAACATTAGGCAGATTAAACACTAAAATCTAGTAATCAAGGGTTAGAGCTAGACCTAGGGTTTTAGCAAAACTATGATTTAAGCATGGAACTTGTTATGAAATTAACTAGAAATCATATGTTATTGATCCTTAGGTTCTAGAGAACAATTTCCTTCGAAAAATGTCAAAATCCGAGCACATGGGCCTATGGTCAAAATTTAGAAAACTTGTGGAAAAGGTTGGAAAAATATTTAAATAGTTAGAATTCGACCTTTTAATCCCTTATTGACTAGTTCTTACCTATTTAACCTAGCTTGTGATCGTTCGGCTACGAATTAAGAGCTTGGGCTTTTTCTTGACATCAGGAGCACGCTTTGGAGCGGGGTGAGTCTTCTTTCTAGCCTTGTAAGAGGGAAATGTCCCCCTAGGATTAATGATTGAGTATTTTTTGCTAAATGCGGGGGCTACACACGCACTAGGTGACAAGAGTCTGTGCATAGCTACTACTATGTGAATTGTCCGGGTAGCTTAGGCCCCACAACATGCTTAATATTTATAACTCTCTATACTATCTTGTTAATACGAGCACCTAGGATATGCTAGAGAGTTGTAAGGATGTACTTGTATAATTATCTAAACCTTGCTTGGCATTTATGACTATTTATGTGCCTTGTGTGTAACTTGATATTCTTACTTATTGGTGGATCGGGTCGATCGCCTCAATATGAATAGATGCATCTATAGGTGCGTCGTTGACCCTTGCCAAGTGCACAATTTATTTCTGTTGGTTTGGACCATCGCCTCGGCATATTTGCGCATGCTTATATATGTCACGACCCTAGTTCACCAATTGTGAACATGTCATGATGGCACCCAGTCCCCACGACTAGGTAAGCCTAACACGTTGCGGAATATACAAGTTATAAATACTTAAATAAGAAACAACGGAAAATAGCATAAAAGATATGTAATCCGTGCCGCTTGGCACATACATCCATCACACAATGAATAAAACACTACCAAGATCCGGAACCCCACGGTAACACAGACTAAAAGGGGAAATACAACTGTGGCTCTATGTGTAAAGAGTATCTAACAACGACATGAAGAAAATATCATCTAGTACTACTAGAATAGAAGGAAAGCCTCCGGATCTGCGGACGTAGCAGATCATACCTCGAGGTCTCCAGAAAAGCTGCGGAAATCACCTAGCACGAGCCCGCTCTGATGTACCTGGATCTGCACAACAAAAGTGTGCAGAAGAGTAGCATGAGTACACCACGGCGGTACTCAGTAAGTGCCAAGCCTAACCTCGATGGAGTAGTGACGAGGTAGGTCAGGGCCCTACTGAGAAAACAATAATATAATGATGATAACAAAGTAAACAGTTTAAATGATAATAATTTCCGAAATAACAACATTATGATGATTACTGCAACTGTCTACAATCAAGCTAACAACAAATAACTAACTCAAATAAACGATTCCAGGATCTGTGGGAATTGAACCCACAGTCCCATTGACAGTACCTCGGGTCTCCGGGAATCGAACCCGCAGCCCATGTCTCAATAAATAATCAATAACTTAGGATCTCCGGGAATCGAACCCGCAGTGCCTACCAATAACTCAGGATCTCGGGAATCGAACCCGCAGTCCCTACCAATAACTCAGGATCTCGGGAATCGAACCCGTAGTCCATATTTCAATAATCTCAGGATCTCGGGAATTGAACCCGTAGTCCATATTTCAATAATCTCAGGATCTCGGGAATTGAACCCGTAGTCCACAACCACAGCAAGTAAAGGAATACACAGAAATAAGTATAATATGCTTAACGATAACTTCGCCGATAAACAGCGCCAGCGATTACCAAGAAAAACTCAAGTAAGTCAATTAAGCAACTAGACAGTTAGATTCTATCTAATCATGCTTTTCTAACTACTACCGGGTAGGAATATCGAATTTAACAACTAAAAAAACAGGAATATCACTCATTGAACATTTTGAGTAAAGTATGTGTTCAACAACCAGCGCATGTACACGCCCGTCACCTTGCGTACAAGGCATTTAAAGTATCACAATAATATCCTAGGGGTGAAAGTCCCCCACACGAAGTTAGACAAGCCACTTACCTCAATTCCGGTACAAAACCGCTAAGTAATAACCCTCTTGCCACGAATGTTGGCCTCCACAAGTGTAGAATCTGATAAAAATCAATAGAATCACATCAAAATAGGCCAATTGGGCATTACCCAATCAAATTAACTCAAAATTCACCAAAACCCACAAGTTGCCAAAACTCGACTTTCGGTACGCTTATCGAAAAATCACGAAAGTTATATATTCGGAACCCTTGTCTCAATACGAGTCTAAGCATATAAAGTTTATCAAATTCGAACTCCATTTGCCCACTCAAAACCTTGATCTTCTAAAGTTCAAGACTAGGGTGAAAAACCCCCATAAAACACCCCAAATTCCTCCATTTTCATGAGATAATTGCATAATATTGTCAACAATAATCATAATTTGAGTCCATAGTTGATTACCCTGAAGAAACCCCTTGAATCTCCCTTCAAAATCGCCCAAATCGCCCCTTAAGCCGAGCCCTCAAAGTTTGGAAATGTTTCTGAAATTTCTAACTTCCGACATAATTAACTCCCTGCGATTTCCGCTTCTGCGGACGAAATTCCGCTTCTGCGGATCCGCTTCCGCGACATTTTGTCGCTTCTGCGAAGCCCGGGCCTGGCTGGCCCATTCCGCTTCTGCGAGCCTCCAGCCGCTTCCGCGAGGCCGCTCCTGCGGACAAAGGTCCGCTCCTGCGGAACTCTCCGCTCCTACGAACAAAAGTCCGCTTCTGCGGACTCGCCTAAGCGGAGGCTTGTCCGCTTCTGCGAAATTCCCCAACTCGTCTCCTGACCGCTTCTGCGGTCCCCATCCTCGCACCTGCGAGGCCGCTCATGCGGACAAGGACCGCCCCTGCGCTCCAGTCCGCTTCCGCGCTCCATTGTCCACTTCAGCGGACTCGCCTCTGCGGTTCCATTTCCGCAGGGGCGAAAACAACAGAGGCAGAATTCCCTAACCTGCAATTTCCATGATTTTTCTCCCGTTTAACCATCCGAAACCACCCCGAGGCCCCCGGGATCTTATCCAAACACACCAACACATCCTAATACCTTATTCGAACTTGTTCCAATCCTCAAAACACGTCTAACAACATCAAAACCCATAATTCACATCGAATTCAAGCCTAAATTTCTTAAAACTCTCCGAATTACACATTCGATCTAAAACCCGACCAAACGACTTCCGAATGACCCCGAAAATTTGCGGACATATCCAAAATCACATAACGAAGCTACAGAAATTGTCGGAATTCCATTCCGACCCCCGGATCAAAATCTCACCTATCGTTCGGATTCGCCAAAATTTCAACCTTCGGCATTTCAAGCCTAATTGAGCTACGGACCTCCAAAATACATTCCGAATGCGCTCCCAACCCCGAAATCACCTAACGGAGCTAATGGAACCATCGGATTTCCGTTCCGAGATCGTCTTAACACTGCTCCGGCTACGGCCATTTTCTAGCTTCAAAGCTCTTAATTAGGGACTAAGTGTCCCAAAATGCTCAAATTTTCAGAACCGACTCTCCCGGCAACCCACAATAGCAGAAATGAACTTAGGGGAACAGTTAAATTAGGGATTGGGGCGTAATTTTCTAAAACGACCGGTCGGGTCGTTACATCTTCCCACACTTAAAGATTCGTTCGTCCTCGAACGAGCATAGAAAACATACCTAAAGTAGTGAAAAGATGAGGGTACTGACTGCGCATATCCTGCTCGGTCTCCCAAGTCGCCTCCTCGACCGGCTGGCCCCGCCACTGAACCTTTACCGATGCGATGTTCTTTGACCTCAGCTTTCTGACCTGCCTGTCTAGAACGGCAACTGGCTCCTCAACATAAGACAGATCCTTGTCTAGCTGAACCGAAGTGAAATCCAACACATGCGACGGGTCACCATGGTATCTCCGGAGCATGGAGACATGAAATACGGGGTGAACTCCGGCTAGGATGGGAGGTAAGGCCAACTCATAAGCAACCTCCCCAACACGCCTCAAAATCTCAAAAGGGCCAATAAATCTAGGACTCAGCTTTTCCTTTCTTTCCAAACCTCATAACGCCCTTCATGGGCGAGACTCGAAGCAGAACCCGCTCACCCACCATAAAAGCCACATCGCGAACCTTCTCGTCCGCATAACTCTTCTGTCTAGACTGGGCCGCACGAAGTCTGTCCTGAATCACCTTGACCTTGTCCATAGCCTCCTGAACCATATCAGTACCTAGCAACCTGGCCTCGCCCGGCCCAAACCAACCCACGGGAGACCTGCACCTCCTACCATATAGGGCCTCGTACGGTGCCATCTGAATACTAGACTGGTAGCTGTTGTTATAAGCAAACTCCGCCAGTGGCAAGAAGTGATCCCATGAACCTCCAAACTCAATCACGCACGCACGGAGCATATCCTCCAAAATCCGAATAGTGCGCTCGGACTGCCCATCAGTCTGGGGGTGAAATGCTGTGCTCAGCTCCACCCGAGTACCTAACTCCTGCTGTACAGCTCTCCAGAACCGTAAAGTGAACTGAGTGCCTCTATCTGAAATGATGGAAACCGGAATACCATGCAGCCGAACTACCTCCCTGATATAGATCTCCGCCAGTCGCTCCGATGAATATGTAGTGCTCACCGGTATAAAATAGGCGGACTTGGTCAGCCGATCCATAATGACCCAAATGGAATCAAACTTCCTAACCGTCCGTGGAAGTCCGGATACAAAGTCCATGGTAATGCGCTCCCATTTCCACTCGGGAATCTCAATCTGGCATCAATCCACCCGGACACTGATGCTCATACTTCACCTGCTGGCAGGTGAGGCATCTAGAAACATAATCGACTATATCCCTCTTCATCCGCCTCCACCAGTAATGCTGTTTCAAGTCCTGATACATCTTCGCGGCTCCCGGATGGATGGAATACCGCGAGCTATGGGCCTCTGCTAGAATCAGCTCTCGAAGATCATCTACATTGGGCACACAGATGCGCCCTGCATCCTCATAACTCCATCATCTCCGATGGTAACATCTCGAGCATCACCACGCCGAACTCTATCCTGAAGGACAAGCAAATGAGGGTCGTCGAACTGACGCTCCCTGATGCGGTCAGATAGAGAAAATCGAGAAATCACACAAGCCAGAACCCGGCTGGGCTCCGAAAGATCCAATCTAACAAACTGTCTGGCTAAAGCCTGAACATCCATCGCCATAGGCCTCTCCGAAGCTGGTAGATACGCCAAACTCCCCAAACTCTCTGCCCGACGACTCAAGGCATCGGCAACCACGTTAGCCTTGCCCGGATGATAGAGAATAGTAATATCATAGTCCTTCAGTAGCTCCAACCATCTCCTCTGATGCATATTCAGGTCCTTCTGCTTAAGCAAGTGCTACAAGCTCCGGTGATCGGTGTAGATCTCACAAGGAACCCCATATAAATAATGATGCCAAATTTTCAAGGCGTGAACAATGGCAGCTAGCTCCAAATCATGAACAGGGTAATTCTTCTCATGCACCTTCAACTGTCTCGACGCGTAGGCAATCACCCTACCATCCTGCATCAATACCGCACCGAGTCCAACTCGTGAGGCATCACAATATACAGTATAGGACCCCGAACCTGTGGGCAACATCAATATAGGGGCCGAAGTCAACGCTGTCTTGAGCTTCTGAAAGCTCGCCTCACACTCGTCTGTCCACTGAAAAGGGGCACCCTTTTGGGTCAATCTAGTCATAGGTGCTGTAATCGAAGAGAACCCCTCTACGAAACGACGGTAATAGCTCGCCAAACCAAGGAAACTGCGAATCTCAGTAGCGGAGGAGGGTCTGGGCCAACTCTGCACGGCCTCCACCTTCCTCGGATCTACTCGAATACCATCACTCGACACCACGTGGCCCAAAAATGCCACCGAACTCAACCAAAATTCACATTTAGAGAACTTGGCATAAAGCTGCTTCTCCCTCAGAATCTGAAGCACTATCCTCAAATGCTGCTCGTGCTCTTCCCGGCTCCGGGAATATACTAGAATATCATCAATGAAAACAATCACGAATGAGTCCAGATAAGGCCTGAACACACTGTGCATCAAATGCATAAAGGTTGCTGGGGCATTAGTCAGCCCAAAAGACTTCACGAGGAACTCATAGTGACTATACCGAGTCCTAAAGGCAGTCTTCGAGATATCTGGCTCCCGAATCTTCAGCTGGTGATACCCAGAGCGCAAATCAATCTTAGAAAACACCTGTGCGCCCTGTAACTAGTCAAATAAATCATCAATACGGGGCAAAGGATACCGGTTCTTCAATGTAACCTTATTCAGCTGACGATAGTCAATACACATACGCATAGAACCGTCCTTTTTCTTCACAAACAATACAGGAACACCCCAAGGAGAAACACTGGGTCGAATAAAACCCTTGCCCAATAACTCCTGTAACTGATCCTTCAACTCCTTCAGCTCAGGAGGATCCATACGGTACGGTGGAATAGAAATGGGCTGAGTGCCCGGCAACAAGTCAATAGCAAAGTCAATATCTCTGTCGGGCGGCATGCCCGGAAGATCAGCTGGAAATACATCAACAAAGTCACGTACCACATGAACAGAATCAATAGAGGGAGTGTCAATACTGACGTCCCGCACATAGGCTAGATAAGCAGCACACCCCTTCTCAACCATACGCTGAGCTCTGAGAAAAGAAATAACACGGCTAGGGGTGTGATCTAGAGTACCACTCCACTCAATACGTGGAATGCCTGGCATAGCCGGCGTCACGGTCTTGGCGTGACAATCAAGAATAGCATAATGGGGCGACAACCAGTCCATGCCCAGAATAATATCAAAATCGACCATCCCGAGCAACAATAGATTCGCTCTGGTCTCAAAGTCACAAATGGTAACCAAACACGACCGATATACGCGGTCCACTACCAAAGAATCACCCACCGGAGTGGAAACATAAATGGGGGCACTCAAAGAATCCCGAGGCACACCCGGATGAGAAGCAAAGTAAGAAGACACATATGAAAAAGTGGAACCAGGGTCGAATAGAACCGATGCCTCCCTGTGACTAACCAGAATAATACCTGTGATAATAGAATCAGATGCAACAGCGCCATCGCGATCGGGAATAGCATAGAATCTGGCCTGTCCCCCCTCTCGAGGGCGGCCTCTGGAACCCTGACCCCCGCCCCTAGCTGGCTGGGCAGGTGGAGTGGCAGCTGGAGCCTGCTGGCCCTGAGAACCACGCGGATGCTGTGATGACTGATGAGGGGCTCCTCTCCTGCGCCTGGGGCACTCCCTAACCAGGTGGCGAGTATCCCCGCACTCAAATAAAGCTCTGGGAGGACGCGGTGGCTGTGACTGACCGGCCTCACCCCCACCAGTCTGACCCCTGGAAGGACCCCGCATATGAGGTGCACTGGAAACTGGGGGAGCATAATAAGGCTCCTAAGGTGCTGGAAGACTTGGAGTACTACCGGCCGCGGGCAATGCTGAGTGAACTGGTCGGCCGGAATAACCCCTGCCAAAACGACCGGCTGATGAAGTGCGGGCACCGGAGAAATGGCCCGACTCACGAGACCTTTTGGCCTCTCTCTCTCTCTCCGCTCTCTAGGGAGCATACTCTCGATCCTCTTGGCAATGCTAACTGCCTGCTGATAAGATATATCTGTCTCAAGCTCTCTGGCCATGCTGGATCGGATAGGCGGAACAAGGCCCTCAATAAATCTCCGCACTCGCTCCCAAACCGTGGCTACCAAAGCCGGTGCATGCCTGGCTAGGCGGGTGAAACTGATAGCATACTCCGATACCGACATGGAGCCCTGTCGCAACCGCTCAAACTCCGAGCGCCAAGAATCCCTAAGGCTCTGTGGAACAAACTCCCTCAAAAACAGATCTGAAAACTGCGTCCAAGTCAATGAAGCAGACTCCTCCGGACTATCCAACTCATACGTGCGCCACCAATCATAAGCGGCCCCACGAAACTGAAAGGCAGTGAAGGAAACCCCGCTGGTCTTCACAATCCCCATAGTACGAAGAATACGATGACACTCCTCCAGAAAACCCAATGCATCATCTGAAGCCAAACCACTAAACACTGGAGGGTCATATTTCTTGAACCTCTCCAATCTACGCTGCTCGTCCTCAGAGGTAGCTGGTCCACCTCCGGACTGTGCTGGGGCAGCAGGAGGCATAACCAAAACATCTGGAACCTATCCCACTGGCACACGCTGCTCCGGTGTAACGGCTGCGGGAGTCTGGGCCCCTCCCCCGGCCTGAGATGTAGCTGCGACGAGAGGAAGCAGTCCTGCCTGAGCTAAAGTGGTATACATACTCATGAAACTGAGCCAGGGTCTCCTATAGTGCTGGAGTAGTAGCAGTTGTAGTCGGTGTACCAGGTGCCTGCGTTCCAACCTGGTCTACCTGTGGCACCTCAGCGGCAGCGCGCGAAGGTGCTGTGGCTGCACCTCGGGCGCGTCCTCGTCCTCTACCTCGGCCCCGGCTTCTAACGGCAGCAACAGGGGGCGCGGGTACCTGATCGTCGCGAGTAGATCGTGTCCTCACCATCCGTGAGAGAATAGAAAGCAGTAGTTTAGATTTTTGATGTCAAAAATGTCGCACGACAAGGAATCCAAAAGAAATGAAGAGTTTCCTAAACAGTTACATAGCCCCTCGTAGATAAATACAGACGTCTCCGTATCGATCAGCGAGACTCTAAGTAACCGGTCCGTGTCCCGTGACTCCTATGAACCTAGAGCTCTGATACCAACTTGTCACGACCCTAGTTCACCAATTGTGAACATGTCATGATGGCACCCAGTCCCCACGACTAGGTAAGCCTAACACGTTGCGGAATATACAAGTTATAAATACTTAAATAAGAAACGGTGGAAAATAGCATAAAAGATATGTAATCCGTGCCGCTTGGCACATACATCCATCACACAATGAATAAAACACTACCAAGATCCGGAACCCCACGGTAACACAGACTAAAAGGGGAAATACAACTGTGGCTCTATGTGTAAAGAGTATCTAACAACGACATGAAGAAAATATCATCTAGTACTACTAGAATAGAAGGAAAGCCTCCGGATCTGCGGACGTAGCAGATCATACCTCGAGGTCTCCAGAAAAGCTGCGGAATCACCTAGCACGAGCCTGCTCTGATGTACCTGGATCTGCACAACAAAAGTGTGCAGAAGAGTAGCATGAGTACACCACGGCGGTACTCGGTAAGTGCCAAGCCTAACCTCGATGGAGTAGTGACGAGGTAGGTCAGGGCCCTACTGAGAAAACAATAATATAATGATGATAACAAAATAAACAGTTTAAATGATAATAATTTCCGAAATAACAACATTATGATGATTACTGCAACTGTCTACAATCAAGCTAACAACAAATAACCAACTCAAATAAACGATTCCAGGATCTGTGGGAATTGAACCCACAGTCCCATTCTCAGTACCTCTAGGTCTCCGGGAATCGAACCCGCAGCCCATGTCTCAATAATATCTCAATAATTCAGGATCTCCGGGAATCGAACCCGCAGTCCCTACCAATAAGTCAGGATCTCGGGAATCGAACCCGTAGTCCATATTTCAATAAATCTCAGGATCTCGGGAATTGAACCCGTAGTCCATATTTCAATAATCTCAGGATCTCGGGAATTGAACCCGTAGTCCATATTTCAATAATCTCAGGATCTCGGGAATTGAACCCGTAGTCCACAACCACAGCAAGTAAAGGAATACACAGAAATAAGTATAATATGCTTAACGATAACTTCGCCGATAAACAGCGCCAGCGATTACCAAGAAAAACTCAAGTAAGTCAATTAAGCAACTAGACAGTTAGATTCTATCTAATCATGCTTTTCTAACTACTACCGGGTAGGAATATCGAATTTAACAACTAAAAAAACAGGAATATCACTCATTGAACATTTTGAGTAAAGTATGTGTTCATCAACCAGCGCATGTACACGCCCGTCACCTCGCGTACAAGGCATTTAAAGTATCACAATAATATCCTAGGGGTGAAAGTCCCCCACACGAAGTTAGACAAGCCACTTACCTCAATTCCGGTACAAAACCGCTAAGTAATAACCCTCTTGCCACGAATGTCGGCCTCCACAAGTGTAGAATCTGATAAAAATCAATAGAATCACATCAAAATAGGCCAATTGGGCATTACCCAATCAAATTAACTCAAAATTCACCAAAACCCACAAGTTGCCAAAACTCGACTTTCGGTACGCTTATCGAAAAATCACGAAAGTTATATATTCGGAACCCTTGTCTCAATACGAATCTAAGCATATAAAGTTTATCAAATTCGAACTCCATTTGCCCACTCAAAACCTTGATCTTCTAAAGTTCAAGACTAGGGTGAAAAACCCCCATAAAACACCCCAAATTCCTCCATTTTCATGAGATAATTGCATAATATTGTCAACAATAATCATAATTTGAGTCCATAGTTGATTACCCTGAAGAAACCCCTTGAATCTCCCTTCAAAATCGCCCAAATCGCCCCTTAAGCCGAGCCCTCAAAGTTTGGAAATGTTTCTGAAATTTCTAACTTCCGACATAATTAACTCCCTGCGATTTCCGCTTCTGCGGACGAAATTCCGCTTCTGCGGATCCGCTTCCGCGACATTTTGTCGCTTCTGCGAAGCCCGGGCCTGGCTGGCCCATTCCGCTTCTGCGAGCCTCAAGCCGCTTCCGCGAGGCCGCTCCTGCGGACAAAGGTCCGCTTCTGCGGAACTCTCCGCTCCTACGAACAAAAGTCCGCTTCTGCGGACTCGCCTAAGCGGAGGCTTGTCCGCTTCTGCGAAATTCCCCAACTCGTCTCCTGACCGCTTCTGCGGTCCCCATCCTCGCACCTGCGAGGCTACTCATGCGGACAAGGACCGCCCCTGCGCTCCAGTCCGCTTCCGCGCTCCATTGTCCACTTCAGCGGACTCGCCTCTGCGGTTCCATTTCCGCAGGGGCGAAAACAACAGAGGCAGAATTCCCTAACCTGCAATTTCCATGATTTTTCTCCCGTTTAACCATCCGAAACCACCCCGAGGCCCCCGGGATCTTATCCAAACACACCAACACATCCTAATACCTTATTCGAACTTGTTCCAATCGTCAAAACACGTCTAACAACATCAAAACCCATAATTCACATCGAATTCAAGCCTAAATTTCTTAAAACTCTCTGAATTACACATTCGATCTAAAACCCGACCAAACGACGTCCAAATGACCTGAAAATTTGCGGACATATCCAAAATCACATAACGAAGCTACAGAAATTGTCGGAATTCCATTCCGACCCTCGGATCAAAATCTCACCTATCGTTCGGATTCACCAAAATTTCAACCTTCGGCATTTCAAGCCTAATTGAGCTACGGACCTCCAAAATACATTCCGAATGCGCTCCCAACCCCGAAATCACCTAACGGAGCTAATGGAACCATCGGATTTCCATTACGAGATCGTCTTAACACTGCTCCGGCTACGGCCATTTTCTAGCTTCAAAGCTCTTAATTAGGGACTAAGTGTCCCAAAATGCTCAAATTTTCAGAACCGACTCTCCCGGCAACCCACAATAGCAGAAATGAACTTAGGGGAACAGTTAAATTAGGGATTGGGGCGTAATTTTCTAAAACGACCGGACGGGTCGTTACAATATAGCTTTGCCTGAGAATGTTAAATGTTGATATTGCCTGCCATGGGCTAAAATGAATTGATAAATGGAACTATAGAACCTGACTTGCTAGGATTTTAGTGAGATTATGAATTGCATATTTGTTGTAAACTATTGTGTATCTGTCACACCTCTCTTTTTACTACCCCACATATGTATGCCTGAATAGAGGCTTTTGTACCGATCCGTTTGGGAAGATACGTAGGGTATACCTCGATGTTAAAATCCCCGAGACGGATATAATAGCAAAGAGAAAGGAGTGTTTCCACTTAAAGGACAACCGGTTCGGGATTTTTGTTAAATTATCAGAGTCGCCACTTGAAAAAATAAGGGTGTCCCAAGTCACCAATTAATCCCGAATC
Organism: Nicotiana noctiflora; assembly: GCA_032618575.1. Classification (NCBI taxonomy): domain Eukaryota; kingdom Viridiplantae; phylum Streptophyta; class Magnoliopsida; order Solanales; family Solanaceae; genus Nicotiana; species Nicotiana noctiflora. Next base: position 63,519 of record JASVEL010008066.1, read on the forward strand.
CGAGTAAATTGACTCTGTTATTACAGTCCGCGTAACAAAGACCTGGATAAGAAACTCTGTTAACTCGGAAGAAGGTGTTAGCCATTCCCGGATTCCGTGGTTTTAGCACGGCCGCTCAATCATCATTCTCGAATCTTGTTTGACTTTGTTATAGATTTTACAATACGTATGTGCTTTTACTTTTATATTTTACAGAATTGCGACATCGCGAAAAAGCACCTCAAGTCACACCGCAACCAGTACGCCTGTGACTATTGGTACATTTAGGCTTTGCCAGGATTTGGATTTGAGTTGCACCAAGTGTACACTCGTTTATAGGGAAGGTATATTAAATCGTGCCTAGTAAGTGTCTAACGGCTTTAAATCTTTGGGAAAGGTTGTGAAATTTTCTATCAACGTTCCCGAATCTATTATATTCTTTAATAATTACTTATAAGGGAGCCCCAATGTTTTGTCACTATGGGAGGCTCATCCCTTGCTTTTTAAAGTCCAAACTTAATGAATCACTATAATTTCTATCACTGTTTTTTCCTTAATCTATTCGGCATTTCAATATCAAGCCCATGCCACTTTTATTTCCTTCATTGGGCCTGGGATCTTATTTTCTTACTCAAATGGGCGTCGGATTTTCCCGGGTATCAAAGACCCAGGCTGTTTTTGAGCTTCCGCTCAGCAGCCCAGTCGATTTTATATTACAGTTTAGGCCCACGTTATACACTGGGCCCAAACCAAATAGGGACAATAATGATACAAGTAAATGACTGAAGGCAGGCATACAGATTTGGAATTAACACAGAAATCAAATTGCACTTTTATTTATCTATAAAGAAAAATCAGTACACGAATTATCAACATTAACTTTGAATCCACTATCTATTGTACATGAGAATTTTAGAAGATTGTTTCTACTTTCAATTCCTAACGAAGAGTTCACACCAGCAATTGAGTCGCTTACTAATTGAGATTAAGAGACTATTAAACTATATATATATATATATATATATATATATATATATATATATATATATATATATATATATATATATATATATATATGTGTGTGTGTGTGTGTGTGTGTGTGTGTGTGTGTGTGTGTGTGTGAAAGGCATAGTGAGTATCTAGGATAAGCCGAGTTATTTATAACTGCACTACTATACTACTTAGTTAATAAGAAGTAAACATGTTCAATGTTTTTCAAAGCCAATCATATACTAATGGTTACCTCAAGTGATCGTTTCCTTTCAAAAACTTACTCAAATCTGAGTTTTATTTCTTAAACAGATTAACTACACGAAGCTTGATTTAAACAGCCCACTTATTTCAAATGATACAACTCGAATATCTACATTTAAAATATCTAAAGACTTAAGCATGACTACACAGCGGATTTTACTGCGACTTAGTTCATTACAAAGTTATTAGCCCGGTTATAGATGAATCACAGCTTAATCTAGCATTTTCTTCTTCGAGTCTTACTTATGTCTAAATGCAGACACACAATATATGATTGATTATGCGATTAGGACGTATGATACTACTGTGAGTGAATGATTAACAATTTGAAATCATGATTAACTAACTTATTTTAAGGTTATGCCTATTTAAACTAGGTGATATATTATCTACGCTACACTACCAACCATTAAGCTATCTATTACACTTTTGTTTTTGTTTTTCTGCTATCACATACTACACTACTTCAATACTATAATTCTAAACTAATACTAAATAGCTACTACAATTTGAACTATACAGTACATAATAACACTAAAATTAAACTGAGGCTTCATTTTCATTCAACCAAATCACCATTACAGCTTCTAACGAACAGAGGTGTACATGAATCAGCAAGAGAAATCAATGAATCTAGGGGATTAAGCAAGTAGACACAGCAAAAAGACTCGAACAGCAAATGCAATAGTGATGGTTGAATATCAGCAAATAGAAGACCACAGCAACAGCAAAAATATGAATCTAAGCAACACTCAAGCAGAAAACCACGAGAAACAGATGACTATCATAGGTTCTCACTCCAAAAATGCTCGAAAACACTATTTGCTATATTACTACTTTTCCCTAAACTTTTCTTCAAAATCCAGCCCCCCATTCACTCTTTTTAGGGGTATTTATAGTTGTGCGAAGGGCTGATGGCTTGGGGAGAAAGAATGGGAATAAATCCCACTTCTCCCCCTTTTAAAATTACTAAACTTACACTTAGCCCCTTTTTTCAGTTATCAAATCCCTTCCAGCATGTGCTGGAAGGTTCTAATAGATTCCTTTTTGAGGCTTTTACCACAATATCCCTAAGGGTTCAAGATTTTTATAGATTTTCCTTTTTAGGGAGACCATTATACCCTTAAACCTCTGCAAAATTGCAGAAATCAAGGGTACAAATTATCCCCTTAACCCTATATGTTCTAAATAATTCACTATTTTACCAAATTGACTTCCTTTTATACCCTTAGTGATTTTGCTGTTTTGCCCAACCTACCTAGGTCAGGTTTTCAACATTTTAGGGCTTATTTAACTAATGGCCAGTCCTTGCATTGGTATTTAAGGACTGGCCAGTTCTACTATTTCAAACTTATCCTCTTTTTGTTTCATTTTCAGTTAATTAACCCTTTATTTCATTTTAAAACTAATTGCAGGACTAGCCTGCTTTATTGTTGTATTTAAGCTATTTAATTTTTAGCCAGTCTCAAGTTGAGACTTGGCTTGGGTAATTGAACCCATTTGCTGAACATAGTTGGACCCAAAGCCTTTGCAGACTTAGCCACTTGTGGTTCAGGGCTCAAATGAGCCTTGGCAAATCTGAACTTGCAGACTTGCACTATTTGTTGCACAACTAGCCTTTTTAATGTGGGCCAGTGTGCTGGACCTTGAAGAGTTGGTCAATTTGCAAAATTGACCACTCTTTGGTCATTTATTATCTTATAACCTATGTTTTGTTTGTTTTTTAGTTTTAAACCTATTTCAAAACTAGCCAATTTATGGAACTTTAACACTAACAGCTATAACCAATCCCCTAAAGTTAATGAATGTTAATCATATGCTCATTCTAATAAGAACTAATGAGAACTCAGTCATTTTCAACATGTATTGCACACATAGCCACATAAGATCAAACAATGTGCATCAATAAATCAAAACTCAGAAGGGGAAATTTGATAGGGTTGAATCTTAATTAATCAATTCACATTACCCAATTTCATGTGACAAAGTATCAATCAATGTCAATTTAGACTTAGTTACAACTAGCTCAGGTCAGATGACATTTGAAAAACCTCAGAACCTTTAAGGTTCATGGCATAGACATACACAGAAGCATGGACTCTCACAAACAATCAATATGAAAGATTAAACATGTCTCACAAGAATCAGAGGATCTATGATATCACTTAGACCCACTAAACCAGCCCATTTTCAATGCAAGTCATGACAGACAAGATGAAGAATGTAGAATAGAAGGGCATGGAGAAGATAATGAAGAAAGAATCCTGAATATTATCATGCCAAAAGACAGGGGAGAGAACATGGTCATTAAAATGCATGTGAAGGGCTATTGAGGGTGTTATTAGAGTAAAAGCCCTTAAGTAGGCATGAGAATCAAACTGTTTACCCTAGAATCTAGCTAAGAAAAGAAAACGGGGAAAGCTGAATAGAATAAACCCCATTCGAGAGTTAAACAACTAAACTAAAGCATGAAGGGAGGCAAAAGAGATATCTAATGTTGAAAAACTCTAGCTATAACCAAGAGTGAAGAAGAACAATCAGGATATCAACTTAATATAAAGAAAATAAGAGTTAAGCTAGTATCAGAACTAAACATGCATAACAATAGAAGAAAAGCTATACTATAAGAGCCAAACAGATCAAAGACCATATGGTTCACAAGATGAAAAAGATAAGAGAATCAAGGTAACTTTTGACTCAATAGAAATAGAACATGACTTGAAATCAACAAACAGAAAAAAATGAGTTAAGAAACCCTAACACTAACAGATGTAGTCATGGGATTTCAAGATCTAAAAATAGAAAAACAAACAAAAATACACAAGATGAAAGATATGAAATAAACAAGTGAAGCAGATGAAGCATGGACATAATTTGAAACAAACAAACAGGAAAAGATACGAAAGATGAGCAAGATCAAAAAACCTAAAACTAACAGATGTAGCACAAGAGATCAAGAATCTAAAGGGTAGAAAAACAGACAGAAACATAAAGATGAAAGATATGAGACAAGAGAACATGAACAAACAAACAGAGAAAGCAAATAAAAACACAAAAAGGCGAGGGTACTTAGCTCGCAAGGCCTTTCCCCTGAGCTTCCCTTCTTCACCCTTTTTTTTATTTTTCAGTCTTTTCGTGTCTTTTGTTTCTTTCTTTTGTTTTTTCTCACTTTTCTTTTCTGATTTCTTTTTTAGACTTCAAGGTGAAGCCTTTTAGGTTTTTTAATTTGGGTGGGGTGTTTGGAGAGGGTAAAAGGTTAGATTTTTATGGGGTTTGTGTTTTGAGTTGCCGGAGTTAGGGTTCCGGCGACTTTATTTGGGATATTTGAAGAGTTTTGGGGAGATTCGAGGGAGGTTAGTGGTATGGGTAGGTAGATCGGACCAAGACGGTCCTTTTGGCATTGGTTTGAAGGGGATTCTCGTTATTTAGTGGTCACCGGAGGTAGATTCCGGTGACCGACTTATCAAGAATGAGGGGTCTGTTCTAGGGTTTTCTAAGGTTTTGAGGTCGTTTGAGTTGAAGAAGAAGAAGAAGAGGAGGGGAGAGGTTAGAAGATGGCCGGAGACCACCGTGGGAGGTGGTGGCCTCCATGGTCGACTAGGGTTTCAGAGGTGATGAAGGAAGAAGATGAAGGAGAAGAGGGAGAGTTTGGAGGCGGCTAGGGTTAGGAAGGTTCTAGAAATGGCTGGTCTTCTCAGACCAATGCCTTTTATAGGCGAGGGGGTTGAGAAATTCTGGATCGTTGATCTGATGAAGATCAACGGTCGTCAGCAGCGTTACTAAAATGACGTAGCTTGGTTGTTAATGAGACCAAAACCATCGACCGTCAGATCAATTCGAACGGACGGCTGGGATTCGATCTCACATCTTAATTAATTAAAAACTCCACTAATTATTCCAACCGTTGGATTTATCCTGAATGAACGGTGGAGATTGAGTCTCACATCTCAATTAATCAAATAACTCCAGATTGATTCTCAGCCGTTAGATTAGTCCTGATGAACGGCTGAGATCAAATCCCTTGGTGGCCTGGACCGGATCTCTTTGGGCTAAAAGTATTTGGGCCATTCAATTTAATTCCTTTTGGCCCAAAACAATTATACCCAATGTTTTTTTTTTTGTATTTTACGATGTTTTTAATTATTTTTATGTATTTTCTTTTGTATTTTTTTGTTTTCTTTTCTTTTGTATTATTTAAATTATTCAATTCCCTACTTGCACTAATTTTCTAATAGTTTTTGGCAATTTTTTACTATTTTTTCCTAATTTCCGCTATTAATGCTCTTTTTTGTTGATTTCCTTTTAACTACTCAATTCAAAATACTTGTATTGAACCTATTTTTTTATTTTTCTAATTTTAACTATTTAAACACATAAAATGCATTCAATTTCAAACAAGACATGCAATTACACTTAAAAATATTATTTTATTTTAATTTTGGAATTTGGTTTGCCTAGTGCAAAAAATCATGTGCTCACAGTATCGAGTACTTTTTATTGTTAAAATCATACTTAGAATATTATTTGACCCTAGTGAGTATCAAGTCGAACTCTTGTCCCTACTTCTTCGAGATTAGACGGGATACTCACTAGGTACATATTGTTTATGTACTCATGCTACGCTTCTGTACTTAAATGTATAGGGTTCGAGGCAGGTGGATCTGGTCATTACTCTGGTGCGCACTCATAATCGATATGAACCATAGGGTTTAGAAAAAATCACTTTCAGTCATTCCTAACGTTTAGATTGAGTAGACATCAAAGGGGAGAGAAGATGATAGCATGCACCAGCTAAGCGTTGTTGTGCCCAATGCATGCATCATCAGAAGTGACGCACAAAATATTCTCATCACTGAGGCCATACAAATTGATCTTTACAGAAGCTTCTAGAGATCGGAGCTAGGTACGACAATTGAGGTTATGGATCTAATCCTCCACAAAAAGTAAGAAAGTCCGCATATTTTGACCAATTCAAGGAGAAAAATAGGGTTGCTCCCTTGGCAAAACTGGGATAAAGTTAAGCCAAAAGATCATGATTTAAGATAAATTCATGAGGAAGTGGTATCTCTTGAGGATCTACTCCAGCATTTAGAAATTGGTTAGTCGATAAAGATACATAGCAAATACAGTAAATGCAAACATTGAATCTAATGAATGCAACAGTAAAAGAAATATTGAAATACACTAAATACAAAAGTTATATACAACTGAAAAACTAATTAATTGGGTTGATAACGAGGCATATTGGAATTGAATTTTGTTGGGTTATATTAGGAGTGTATCACACTAATTGAATTTATTTTCATTATTAGACAATCGGACATATCTATTTTTAAGGTGTTTGTAGTTACCGTATTCATGAATACATGGTGCGGATACATTTGAATACATGCGCGTACAACTGGACTACCGTGATTTTAGGCGCTTTTTGATGTTGTATTCAAGAATAAAGCAGTACGAATACATGTGAATACATGCACATACAGCTGGACTACCCTGATTTTAGGTGCTATTGTATTTATGAATACATGGTGCGAATACATGTGATACATGCGCGTACAGCTGGACTGCCCTGATTTTTAGGCATTTTTTGCTGCGCGAATATAGCAAACATACTGGCATAATAACTGAATTGTAGTTATAGGTAGTAATTATGTATATGGTAGCTATAGGAAGTTAATAGGAAAACTTAAACAAATATCCCAAATAGGTCTCAACTTACCAACCTTTAGCTATTAGTTATATCTTTACCAAAACAAGCCAAGCACATATAGAAATTGAAAAACCAAATATATAAGGTTCTTTCCCTCAAAGAACCACATGCAAAAATCATCTTCCATATTCTTAAGTGTGATTAGCAATATTATGTACAAGACAGAAAGGAAATTTCATGGATGAGGAAGCAAATAAGGTAATGAAATACAAAAATAATACAATATTCCAAAAATCAAAGAAAAAAATGTTTTCAATGCGTATAGTTGAAATTTATGAAAATATATAGATAAGTCAATATGCAAAATTTGAGGACGATTGGAGGTGATGTGGACTGGTTTTGTATTAAAATTTGTAACTAAATCGAGTTCAAAAAAACTTATGCAACACATGTATCAAACATGTATCAAGCATGTATCTCACACACAGGTATACATGTCATACACAATTGATATACATATGATGCATATGTTATACACAAATGTTACACTATCATTTTTTTCATGTTCAACTTTTACTTTGAATTTTCAATTCAACCCACCTCAAAACTTCACCAAATCATCCCAGAAATGAGATTTAAGCTCCTTAAGATGTACCCAATCTATTCTAATAACATTCACTCAAAAGGAAGCACAAATTGGACATTTTTTTGTTACAAAAAACTCATTGGCTAATATTAGAAATATTTGGCTAATATTAATTAATAATATTCTATGAACTGGCCAATTTTTGCAATGAGCTACTTATAAATGGACATAACTGATAGTTTTCCAAGTTAATAACTACTAAATAATACTCCTCCGTTCTAATTTATGTGAATATGTTTGATTGGGCATGGAGTTTAAGAAAAAGTGAAGACTTTTGGAATTTTTGGTCCTATATTCCACGATCCAATTCTCAACCTACAGGCGGCCTTGTTCCTTTTACCCCCTTTGGACTGCGTCTCCCCCCCCCCCCGACCTCCCCTCTCCCCACTGCTCGAACTCCCAAAGGACATGATCCTACTCTGCCATTACAAACCACATTATCTATACCTACGATGGTGTAAAGTTAAAAAATAAAAAACACCACACAGACTATACTAGTAAGAAATATTACAACATAAAAGTAACTAACACATGAGATAGAGAAACAAGAGGCGGACGGTACCAATTCCAGCGAATAGAACCTAGAACTTTCGACTTGGTATACTTCCGATGCTGCGAAACCCAACATATAGATGTTTCTCGACTGCTTGTGCGCATGCACCTCCCTACTGCCTCCATGCAGCTGCCAAGTGATACCTTCAAAAATACACAAATGCCCATGGAACCAAGGGAATATGGAGTTCCAACAACAAAGAGTTTCGACGGTGAATATTGGCCTTCCCTAATTCCATTTCAAAAAAGTTTTTTTTTGGAGAAAGATATGGTAACTATTAATTCAAAATCCACAAAAGAAATTTTTTTCTTTCAATAAAGGAACGAAGAGAAACCTTGAAAAGCTGAAATTTTTGAAGGAAACACAACTCAGATTGCTAGTAAACGAAATGATTTGAGTAAAAATTGGATGAAAAAGTGTCAAGATTTGAACAAAAAATTGGATGAAAAGTGTCAAGATTTGAGGAAAATCCTAATTTAAAGCAAGAAAAAAGTCTAAGTCTATTGGAATCTACTACTGAGCAAGAAAAAGTATTAGAAAAATATTGTAGTGGTAAAAAATAAATGTGATCTCAAGTGAGAACCTCACAACTCAACATAGGCTCCTAGTGATGGACGTGAGTATCTTGATGAAGAGGAAGAAGAGGTTTGTATGGGGTCAGTCGAGAATCAGGCGGGATCTTTGTCCAAGGATAATGCACGGGAGTTGGAGAGGCAGTTGACGATTATGGGTGCCTAGAAGAGCGGTAGGGGCACTAGCACTATGTGGACGGCAACGGTGGTCTATATAAGGGAGGCAGCGAAAGAGGTGTTGGGAGTTTCGAAAGGTTACTCTGGAAAGCACCAAGGCGAGTGGTGGTAGAATGATGTGGTCCAAGGTAAAGTGGAAGCCAAGAACGTGACTTACATTAAGTTAGTAGAGAGCACAGATGAGGATCAGAGGAGAGCAAATACAGAAAGGTATAAGGAGGCTAGGAAGGAGGAAAAATTAGCGATCATAGAGGCTAAAACTGCTGCATTTGGTCGGATGTATGATGAGCTTGGGGGCAAAGGTAGGGACAAGAAGTTATTTCGGTTGGCCAAAGCAAGAGAGAAGAAGGCTTGAGACTTGGATCAAGTGAGGTGCATTAAAGATGAGGACGGTCGAGTATTGACGGAAGAGGCCCAAATTAAGCAAAGATGGCAGTCGTAATTTCATAAACTTCTAAATGAAGAGAGGGATGGAAACATTGTATTAGGGCAATTGGGGTACTCTGAAATCCACCGTGACTTTTAGGTATTGTAGGCGCATTAAGGTTAAGGAGGTCGCGGATGCGATGTGTAAGATGAGTTGGGGCAGAGTGACCAGACCAGACAAGATTCGAGTAGAGTTTTGGAGATATGCAGGTAAAGCATGCTTGGAGTGGCTGAATAGGTTGTTTAATGTTATCTTCAGGACGAAGAAGATGCGTGATGAGTGAAAGTTGTCACGACCCCAAATCCGGTCGTGATGGCGCCCAGCATATTGCTAAGCCAGCCTGACCAATCAGCATCAACCACGGAGCTAGAAGCTCTCTTTAGCCCATTTAAGCATATTAATTTACGAAATAACAGTGATACATATAACAAAAACGGGAAACCAAGTCCCATAATACATCAACTCCCATAGACCAAGGGTCAAGAGTCATGAGCCTCTACTGAACATGAGTGTATAAAGGTTCACAAGATACCAAGTGCGGAAAGAAATGTCAATACAAAATTAAAAGACAGTAGGAAGGAATATCGGGTCCTGCGGACTCTGCAGCTACCTCGTATATCCCACGGATGTCGCCTCGCACAACTACTGGATCACTGCTGAGAGGTACCTAGATCTGCACACAAGGTGCAGGGAGTAAAATGAGTACTGCCAGACTCAGTGGTAATAAACAAGGGTAAGACAGCACAGATAAGAAATCCGCAATAAAGCACTATCTAAAACTATAATCAGCTACCGTGTCATAGAATCAATATTCACTGTACCTGTACCAACAAATACCAATAAATAGCATAACAACTAGCGGATGTAGCTAAATGCAATGCAATGCATGATATGACCGCTACGGCGCGTAGCCGACTCCAATTTTGGGTACCCGTGCTCACTTTGGGGGTTCGGACTCGGAGGGGCTCCTACGACCCAAGCACATCTCATAGAGATATTCTGCGGCGTGCGGTCCGATCCAACATATATCTCGTTGCGGCGTGCGGCCCGATCCACTACTAGTCAGCTAATATGCAGATACGGCCTCGCGGGCTCAAAAGTAGTTTTTGAAAACTCTTTTTATCATTTTTCAGTTGGAAAACGGTAATATCAAGTTCCAGAGATTGGAATTAGCATAATAACAAAAATAGCTCTGCGGACTAGTAGTAAACTAGCATGTCTATATGATAAGACAATGATAACGATCCTCGCGGGATCCAATAAGTGGCTCACGGCCCACAAGTATACTCAACCGCCCAAGAAGGGGGTTCAACGGCTCGAGAATAGCCAATAATACAGTATCAACAGGTCGGACTAATATATAGTCTCCAGTTCATGATCGACCCCGCACTCTCAAGAGTGTGCGTGTCTCGCCGCTATACGGCGTCACAAAGTGGTATACCGGGGTTTCGAACCCGCTGGTCATCACCCACATCTATTACTCACCTCAATACGGCGCGACGACTACTCCGCAATGCCCTTGCCATGAGAATCAAGCTCCGCACGCGTAGAATCTGATCAAATACAGTAGAAACACAACAAATTAGGCAAATGGGACGACACCCAATCAATACAACTCAATTTACATCAAAATTTCCAAAGTTGTCAAAACCCGACTTTCGGTACGCTTGTCGAAAAATCACGAAAGTCACATTTTCGGAACCCTCATCTCAATACGAGTCTAAGCATATCAATTTTACCAAATTCGGACTCCATTTGCCCATTCAAAACCTTGATTTTCTAAAGTTCAAGTCTAGGGCTAAATCCTCCATAAATTACCCCAAATTCCTCCATTTTCATGATATAATTGCATAATATTACCAATACTAATCATAGTTTAAGTCCATAGTTGATTACCTGATGATTTCCCTTGAGTTTCCCTTCAAAATCGCCCAAATCGCCTCTAAAGCCGAGACTCAAATGTGTGAAATGTTTCTGAAATTTTTCTAACTTCTGATACACTTAACTCACAGCGATTTTCGCTTCTGCGGATAAAATTCCGCCCCTGCGGAACCGCTTCTGCGACCTTTTGGGTCGCTTCTGCGAACACAGGCCTATTTGGCCATTTCCGCTCCTGCAATACACGGACCGCTCCTGCGGGTCCGCTTTTGCGGAAATACTTCCGCTCCTGCGGAATGTTCCGCTTTCGCGACCAAGAGTCCGCTCCTGCGGACTCTCCTATGCGATCAATCACCCGCTTCTGCGGACTTCCCCAGCACGCCTCAAGACCGCTTCTGCGATCGACCTCTCGCACCAGCGAAGCCGCTCCTGCGGGCCAGGCTCCGCTTCAGCGGTCTATCCCGCTTCTGCGCCTTCTTGTCTGCTCCTGCGGACTCGCTCCTGCGCCCGCATTTCCGCAGGAGCGAAAACCACAGAACCAGAACACAAGTCCTGCAATTTTCCACATTTTTCTCCCGTTTAACCATCCGAAAACACCCCGAGGCCCCCGGAACCTCATCCAAACACACCAACACATCTTAACACCTTATTCGAACTTGCTCCAATCCTCAAAACACGTCTAATAACACCAAAACCCATAATTCACATCAAATTCAAGCCTAAATTCCTTAAAACATTCCGAATTACACATTCAATCAAAAACCCGACCAAACGACGTACGAATGACCTGAAATTTTGCAGGCACATCCAAAATCACCTAATGGAGCTACTGCAGCTGTCGGAATTCCATTCCGACCCCGGATCAAAATCTCACCTACCGTTCGGATTTCGCCAAAATTCAACCTTAGCCAATTCAAGCCTATTTCTACACCGGGCCTCCAAATTAAATTCCGATCGCTCCCCTAAGTCACAAATCACCTCCCGGAACTAACCGAATCATCAGAATCCGATTCCGAGGCCTCTAGCTAAATAGTCAACTCCGGGTTGACTTTCCTTATTCAAGTTCCTTCAAAAAGGCTATATGCCTCATTTTCAATCCAATTTACTCCTAACTCCCCCGATAGACTCTAACACTGATATAAAATCATAAAACATGTATTTACAACATAACGGGGTGGTAATTCCCATGACGACGGGCCGGGTCGTCACATTCTTCCCCTCTTAAGCAAACGCTCATCCTCGAACGGGTCAAGAAACATACCTGAAGTGGCAAACAAGTGAGGATATCTGCCTCGCATCTCCCGCTCGATCTCCCAAGTGGCCTCCTCCACGGGTCGACCTCTCCACTGAACCTTAACTGATGCAATCTCCTTAGACCTCAATTTTCTCACCTGACGACCCAAAATAGCAATAGGCTCCACATCATAGGATAGATCACCATCAAGCTGGATGGTGCTGAAATCTAATACATGAGACGGATCTCCAATGTACTTCCGGAGCATAGACACATGGAATACTGGATGAACGCTGGATAAGCTGGGCGGCAAGGCCAACTCATATGCCACCTCTCCAACTCTCCTAAGTATCTCAAAAGGACCAATGTACCCGGGACTCAACTTTCCTTTCTTCCCAAACCTCATGACACCCTTCATGGGTGAAACCTTCAACAATACTCTGTCACCAACCATGAAAGACAACTCTCGAACTCTACGGTCCGCATAACTCTTCTGACGAGACTGTGCTGTACGAAGCCTCTCCTGGATCAACTTTGCTCTATCCAGAGCATCCTGGACTAACTCGGTCCCTATCAATCTAACCTCACCAGGCTCAAACCATCCCACGGGGGATCTACACCGCCTGCCATACAATGCCTCATACGGGGCCATCTGAATACTCGACTGATAACTGTTGTTGTAGGCAAACTCGGCAAGTGGTAGGAACTCATCCCACGAACCACCAAAATCAATCACACAAGCTCGCAACATATCCTCCAAGATCTGAATAGTGCGCTCGGACTGTCCGTCTGTCTGGGGGTGAAATGCTGTACTCAACTCAACCCGCGTACCCATCTCTCGCTGAAATGCTCTCCAAAACTGAGAAGTGAACTGAGTACCCCTGTCGGATATGATAGACACTGGGACTCCATGCAACCGAACAATCTCTCGAATAAAGATCGCTGCCAACCGCTCCGATGAGTAGGTAGTACTAACTGGAATGAAGTGAGCTGACTTGGTCAGTCTATCCACAATCACCCATACGGAATCAAACTTCCTCGTCGTCCGAGGGAGTCCAGTAACAAAATCCATAGTGATCCTCTCCCATTTCCACTCAGGAATAACAATGCGCTGAAATACACCACCGGGCCTCTGATGCTCGTACTTAACCTGCTGACAGTTGAGGCACCGTGCTACATGTCCGACAATGTCCATTTTCATCTTTCTCCACCAATAGTGCTGTTTCAAATCTTGATACATCTTAGCGGCTCCTGGATGGATAGAATACCGCGAACTATGGGCCTCTTCCAGAATCAACTCACGAAGGCCATCAACATTGGGCACACATATCCGGCCATGCATCCTCAATACGTCGTCACTATCAATGGTGACATCTCTAGCATCATCATGCTGAACTCTGTCCCTCAGGACAGCCAAATGTGGATCATCATACCGGCGCTCACGAATACGATCATATAGAGATGACCGAGATACAACACAAGCCAATACCCTGCTGGGCTCCGAAATATCTAACCTCACTAGCCGATTGGCTAGCACTTGAACATCATAAGCAAATGGCCTCTCCTCAGCTGGAATATATGCCAAGCTCCCCATACCTGACCGCCTTCCGGCTCAAAGCATCGGCCACCACATTGGCCTTCCCGGATGATATAATATAGTAATGTCATAATCCTTCAGCAACTCTAGCCATCTCCGCTGTCTCAAATTAAGGTCTTTCTGTTTGAACAAGTGCTGGAGACTACGATGGTCGGTATACACCTCAGAAGACACACCGTACAAATAGTGCCTCCAAATCTTCAATGCATGAACAATGGCGGCTAGCTCCAAATCATGAACAGGATAGTTCTTCTCATGTGGCTTCAACTGCCGAGAAGCATAAGCAATCACCTTACCTTCCCTGCATCAACACACAACCTATCCCCACTCTCGAGGCATCACAATAAACGGTATATGAACCTGAAGCTGATGGCAATACTAACACCGGAGCTGTGGTCAAAGCTGTCTTGAGCTTCTGAAAGCTCTCCTCGCACTCATCCGACCACACGAATGGTGCACCCTTCTGGGTCAATTTAGTCAATGAAGAAGCAATGGATGAAAATCCCTGAACAAACCGGCGATAATATCCCGCCAAACCAAGAAAACACCTGATTTCTATAGCTGAGGTCGGTCTAGGAAAACTCTGCACCGCCTCTATCTTTTTCTGATCAATCTGAATACCATCACGAGACACCACATGTCCCATAAATGCTACGGACTCGAGCCAAAACTCGCACTTGGAGAATTTAGCATATAGCTTCTCCTCCCTCAATCTCTGCAACACAATACTCAAATGCTGAGCATGCTCCTCCTGACTACGGGAGTAGACTAGAATGTCATCAATGAACACAATCACAAATGAATCCAAATAAGGCATGAACACACTGTTCATCAGATGCATAAATGCTGCTGGGGCGTTGGTCAGCCCAAACGACATCACAAGAAACTCATAATGACCATATCGGGTCCTGAATGCAGTCTTCATAATATCCGAGTCCCTGATCTTCAGCTGATGATAGCCTGAACGAAAATCGATCTTAGAAAACACCCCCGCACCCTGTAACTGATCAAACAATCATCTATGCGCGGTAGAGGGTACTTGTTCTTCATTGTTACTTTGTTCAATTGTCGATAATCAATACACATTCGCATGGAACCATCTTTCTTTTTAACAAATAATACCGGCGCACCCCACGGAGACACACTAGGGCGGATGAAACCCTTATCCGGAAGCTCTTGAAGTTGCTCTTTCAGTTCTTTCAACTCGGCTGGTGTCATTCGATAAGGAGGAATGGATATAGGCTGAGTGCCCGGCACCAAGTCAATGCCAAAATCAATATCCCTGTCCGGCGGCATGCCCGGCAGGTCTGAGGGAAACACATCTGGAAAATCCCTCACAACAGGTACAGAATCAATGTTAGGAGACTCAGCTCCCACATCTCTCACAAAAGCTAAGTACGATAAACACCCTTTTTCAACCATTTTCTGAGCTTTTAGGAACGAAATAACACGGCTAGGGACGAAATCGGTCGAACCCCGCCACTCAATCCGAGAAATACCAGGAATGGCCAACGTAACTGTCTTAGCATGACAGTCCAATATAGCATGGTACGGAGACAACCAGTCCATACCCAATATAACATCAAAATCCACCATCCCCAACAATAACAAATCTGACTGGGTCTCCAGACCCCCAATAGATATAACACAGGATCTATAGACATGATCCACAACGATCGTATCACCCACGGGGGTGGATACATGAACAGGTAAATCAAGACTACCACGAGTCGCACCCAAATGATGTGCAAAATAAGAGGACACGTAAGAATATGTGGACCCTGGATCAAATAGAACAGAGGCATCTCTGTGACAGACAGAAATGATACCTGTAATCACTGCATCGGAGGCAACAACATCTCTCCTATCTGGAAGTGCATAGAACCGAGCCTGACCACCGCTCGATCGCTCAACACTCATGGGGTGACCACTAGATGATTGACCCTCACCCTACTAGACTGGGATGGCACTGAAGATGGAGTAGAAGAGGAAGGATGATCCCTCTGCTGAGACCTACCACTGCGAAGCCGAGGACATTGTCTCCTCGTGTGGCCAAACTCACCACACTCGTAACAACTACCGGGAGCTGGAGAAGGGAACTGAAGGGATCACCTCGCCACAGATGAACCCTAGGCTGAAGAAGCAGGTGTAGAACTCTAAGCTAGGAGGGCGCCGGGCGGCCTGAATGAGAAGGTCTAGATGAGCGACCTCGGCTCTGCTGGGAATGCCCTCTAGATGGAGCACCGCTGAAACTGCCGGAACCGCGAGGCCTCTTGGCCTCCCGCTCCTCTCTTTCTCGGCGACGATCCGCCTCAATGGAGCGTGCCATATCAGCAACCTGCTCAAACGATGATGACAGAACTCGCTCGCCGGTCATAAGAATACGGATAGAGTAGTTGAGGCCATCAATGAACCTCCTGATCCTCTCCCTATCGGTGATCATCCATGTGGCATGCCTAGCCAACTGAGTGAATCTAAGCTCATACTGGGTCACAGACATGTCGCCCTGAATCAACCACTCGGACTGGCGACGTAGCTCCTCGCGACGAGACTGAGGTACATATTTCTCCTAGAAAGAGAGTAGAGAACTGCTGCCATGTGAGAGGTGCTGCTCTTGCGGGCCTACGCCTCTCAAACTCCTCCCACCAATCAAATGCGGGACCGGTGAACTGAAATGTAGTAAATGAAACTCCGCCGGACTCGAGAATACCGGCCGTACGCAACATCTTCCGACACTTATCCAAGAAACCCTAGGCATCCTCGCCACTCGACGCCACTGAAATGGGGTGGTGGAAGTCTACCAAATCTCTCAAGACGACGCCTGCTCGTCATCGGGCATAACTCTGAACCATATGCTGCGGAGCCGGAGGCTGGTGCAGGCGGAGGAATAACCGGTGCAACCACCGAGCGGGGACCGCCTGTGGCGTCCGAAGTCCCCGAACAACCGGGTCGGTGTGCGAGCTGCAGGGTCCGTCGACCACCCCCGACCGAGATGTCGCTACGGTGGCGGTAGCTGAAACTACCCGAGCCAAGCCGAAACACACCGATAATATCCGAGCAAGAGTCTCCCGAAGACCAGGAACAGCAATAGATATAGTCCGGCCCCGAACGGGGGCTGCCGGAGTATCAACCACTGGGGGCCGCTCCTGAACCGGTACAACGAGGCGGGTCGGTGGCACCGCCTCGGCCGCCCTACCTCTACCTCTAGCACGACCGCGCCCACGACCTGTAACAGGTGGCAATGGAGGTCGTCCACCTCGTCCTGTGACTCGCGTTCTCGCCATCTGCGAGAGAATAGAATATAGAAGTTCAGTTCTCAGAACAACAAGATCGCACGACAGAGTTCAAGAAAAGTGAAGTTTTCCTAAAGGTTCGCGGCCTCCCGAGGATAAGTACAGGCGTCCCCGTACCGATCCACAAGACTCTACTAACCGGCTCAAGACTCATGAGGCCTAGTAAACCTAGGCTTTAATACCAACTTGTCATGACCCCAAATCCGGTTGTGATGGCGCCCAGCATATTGCTAAGCCAGCCTGACCAATCAACATCAACCACGGAGCTAGAAGCTCTCTTTAGCCCATTTAAGCATATTAATTTACGAAATAACAGTGATAAATATAACAAAAACGGGAAACTAAGTCCCAAAATATACTAACTCCCATAGACCGAAGGGTCAAGAGTCATGAGCCTCTACTGAACATGAGTGTATAAAGGTTTACAAGATACCGAGTGCGGAAAGAAATGTCAATACAAAATCAAAAGACAGTAGGAAGGAATATCGGGTCCTGCGGACTCTGCAGCTACCTCGTATATCCCACAGATGTCGCCTCGCACAGCTACTGGATCACTGCTGAGAGGTACCTGGATCTGCACACAAGGTGCAGGGAGTAAAATGAGTATTGCCAGACTCAGTGGTAATAAACAAGGGTAAGACAGCGCAGATAAGAAATCCGCGATAAAGCACTATGTAAAGCTATAATCAGCTACCCTGTCACAGCATCAATATTCATTGTACCTGTACCAACAAATACCAATAAATAGCATAACAACTAGCAGATGTAGCTAAATGCAATGCAATGCATGATATGACCGCTACGGCGCGTGGCCCGACTCCAATTTTGGGTACCCGTGCTCACTGTGGGGGTTCAGACTCCGGAGGGGCTCCTACAGCCCAAGCACATCTCATAGAGATATTCTGCGGCGTGCAGTCCGATCCAACATATATCTCGCTGCGGCGCGCAGCCCGATCCACTACTAGTCAGCTAATATGCAGATACAGCCTCGCAGGCTCAAAAGTAGTTTTTGAAAACTCTTTTTATCATTTTTCGGTTGGAAAACAGTAATATCAAGTTCCAGAGATTGGAATTAGCATAATAACAGAAATAGTTGCGGACTAGTAGTAAACTAGCATGTCTATATGATAAGACAATGATAACGATCCAACGGCTCAAGAGTGGCCATTATCACAATATATATATATATATGCAACCATCCGAGAAGGAGGTTCGACGGCTCGAGAATAGCCAATAATACGGTATCAACAGGTCGGACTAATATATAGTCTCCAGTTCATGATCGACCCCGCACTCTCGAGAGTGTGCGTGTCTCGCCGCTATACAGCGTCACAAAGTGGTATACCGGGGTTTCGAACCCGCTGGTCATCACCCACATCTATTACTCACCTCGATACGGCGCGACGACTACTCCGCAATGCCCTTGCCACGAGAATCAAGCTCCGCACGCGTAGAATCCTGATCAAATACAGTAGAAACACAACAAATTAGGCAAATGGGACGACACCCAATCAATACAACTCAATTTACATCAAAATTTCCAAAGTTGTCAAAACCCGACTTTCGGTACGCTTGTCAAAAAATCACGAAAGTCACATATTCGGAAACCTCATCTCAATATGAGTCTAAGCATATCAATTTTATCAAATTCGGACTCCAATTGCCCATTCAAAACCTTAATTTTCTAAAGTTCAAGTCTAGGGCTAAATCCTCCATAAATTACCCCAAATTCCTCCATTTTCATGATATAATTGCATAATATTACCAATACTAATCATAGTTTAAGTCCATAGTTGATTACCTGATGATTTCCCTTGAGTTTCCCTTCAAAATCGCCCAAATCGCCTCTAAAGCCGAGACTCAAATGTGTGAAATGTTTCTGAAATTTTTCTAACTTCTGATACACTTAACTCACAGCGATTTTCGCTTCTGCGGATAAAATTCTGCCCCTGCGGAACCGCTTCTGCGACCTTTTGGTCGCTTCTGCGAACCCAGGCCCTTTTGGCCATTTCCGCACCAGCGATCAAGGGACCGCCCCTGCGCATCCGCTTCTGCGGAAATAAGTCCGCTTTTGCGGAATGATCCGCTTCTGCGACCAAGAGTCCGCTTCAGCGGACTCGCCTCCGCGATCAATCACCCGCTTCTGCGGACCTCCCCATCGCGCCTCAGGACCGCTTCTGCGATCGCCCACTCGCCGACGCCGCTCCTACGGACGAGGCTCCGCTTCAGCGGTCTAGCCCGCTCTGCGCGCTCTTGTCCGCTCCTCGCGGACTCGGCTCCTGCGCCCCCATTTCCGCGGGAGCGAAAACCACAGAACCAAACACAAGTCTGCAATTTTCCACCCCGTTTAACCATCCGAAAACACCCGAGGCCCCCGGACCTCATCCAAACACACCAACACATCTTAACACCTTATTCGAACTTGCTCCAATCCTCGAAACACGTCTAATAACACCAAAACCCATAATTCACATCAAATTCAAGCCTAAATTCCTTAAAACATTCGGAATTACACATTCGATCAAAAACCCGACCAAACGACGTCCGAATGACCCTGAAATTTTGCAGGCACATCCAAAATCACCTAACGGAGCTACTGCAACTGTCGGAATTCCATTCCGACCCCGGATCAAAATCTCACCTACCGTTCGGATTTCGCCAAAATTCAACCTTAGCCAATTCAAGCCTATTTCTACACCGGGCCTCCAAATTCAATTCCGATCGCTCCCCTAAGTCACAAATCACCTCCCGGAACTAACCGAATCATCAGAATCCGATTCTGAGCCCTCTAGCTAAATAGTCAACTCCGGGTTGACTTTCCTTATTCAAGTTCCTTCAAAAAGGCTATATGCCTCATTCTCAATCCAATTTACTCCTAACTCACCCGATAGACTCTAACACTGATATAAAATCATAAAACATGTATTTACAATATAACGGGGTGGTAATTCCCGTGACGACGGGCCGGGTCATCACAGAAGTGGAGTACAATGATTCCGGTGTACAAGAACAAAGGTGATATACAGAATTATAACAACTATATGGGTATCAAGCTATTAAGTCATACCAAGAAATTTTGGGATAGGGTAGTGGAAGGAAGGGTAAAAAGGAGGTGTCTACATCGGAAAACCAATTCGGGTTTATGCCGGGTCGTTCTACTAAGGTATCCACCTTATCAAGAGGTTGGTGTAATAATACAGGGATAAGAATAGGAATTTTCATATGGTGTTTATTGACCTAGAGAAGGCATATGACAAGGTGCCCAGAGACATCATTTGGAGATGTCTGGAGGTGAAATGTGTGCGGGTAGCTTACATTAGGGCGATAACGGATATGTATGATGGAGCTATGACTTGGGTTAGGACTGTGGGAGGTGACTAAGAGCCTTTTCGGTTATGGGGTTACACCAAGGATCTGCACTCAGCCCGTTCATATTTTCCCCGGTGATGGATACACTAACACATCATATCCAATGAGAGGTGCCATGGTGTATGTTATTTACTAATGATATGGTTTTGATTGATAAGACGCGAGGAGGAGTTAATGGGAGACTGGAGGTATAGAGGCAGACCCTCGAATCTAAAGGTTTCAAGTTGAGCAGGACTAAGACGGAATATATGGAATGTAAATTCAGCAAAGTGACGGGGGAAGCGGATGTGAAAGTCAGGCTTGACTCACAAGTCATCCTCAAGAGAGAAAGCTTTAAGTATGTAGGGTCAATAATCTAGGGAGATAAGGAGATGGATGGGAGGTTATGCACCGTATTGGGGTGGGGTGGATGAAATGGAGGTTAGCGTTTGGAGTTTTGTGTGACAAGAATGTGCCACCAAAACTCAAAGGTAAAAGTTCTATAGAGCGGTGGTTAGACTGTCCATGTTGTAGGGGGCTGAGTGTTGTCCAGTCAAGAAGTTACATATCCAGAAGATAAAAGTGGCAGAAATGAGAATATTGAGGGAGATGTGTGGGCACACTAGGCTGGATAAAATTAAGAATGAAGATATTCGGGAGAGGGTGGGCGTGGCTCTGGTAGACGACAAGATGCGGGAAGCGCGACTTAGATGGTTCTGACACGTGCAGAGGAGAAACCTCGATGCCTCGGTTAGGAAGTGTGAGCGATTGGCTTTGGCGTGTACGAGAAGAGGTAGAGGACGGCCTAAGAAGTATTGGGTCGAGGTGATCAAACAGGACATGGCGTAGCTCCAGATTCTCGAGGACATGGCTCTAGATAGGCATGTATAGAGGTCGGGCATTGGGGTTATAGGTTAAGGGGCAGTCGAGTATTAGGGTTGTAGGTTAAGGGTTTTAGGTTAATGGGTAGTCGGGCAGTCGATTTGTGTTGTGTTTCAGACTTTTGTATAATTATTTGTAGTACTGATTTTCCATCTATTTGATGTCTCTCACGTTGCTGACATTATTTTTTCGAGTTTTGTTACCACAGATCTATTATCTCATAGCCGAGGGTCTCCCGAAAATAGCCTCTCTACCCCCCTCGGGGGTAGGGGTAAGTTCTGCGTACACTTTACCCTCCCCAAACCCTACTGATTGAAAATTTACTGGGTTGTTGTTATTATAACCAAGTCAAAAAGGAGCTCACGGTATTTGTAACCAAGTCATACTCTCATGTGCTGCCTTGGACTTATCTGTCTAAATATACTATCTTGATATTACGTGTTATCGATACTATCTTGTTATTCTTTGTTATTATCTCCGATTTAGTTTCTAACTATTTGTCTTGATATCACTTGCTATCACGGCCTCATTTACCTTCTTTAGTCGAGGGTCATTCAGAAACAGTCTCCCTGCCCTTAAGGCTGCGTACATCCTACCCTCCCCAGATTCCACTTAGTGGGATTATAATGGGTAGTTGTTGTTGTTGTTGTAGAGTATTTGTGTGGTTATAAAAACTTTTCATTAAGGGTAGAATTGTAAGTTAAAGCTAAATTGTATCAAATATAGAAAGGGGTCATTCTCTTTGGAACGAACAAAAAAAGAAATAGGTTCACATAAACTGGAACATAGAGCTATCAATATGGGCCGGGCCGGGCTAGCCTAGCCCACGTGGGTTTTAGCAATTGACGGGCTGGGCTGGGCTAGCCCACCATTTTGATGGGCCTTATAATAGTCGGCCACCCAGCCCTATGTGGGCTGCGGGCCCCCACGGGCCGACCCATCATTTTTAAAAATATAATTTTATATTTTTTCTTTAAGTTTTAACCTAAAATAAGATAATTATTAAAAGTTAATAAATATCTTGGTTGAAAAAATTCTTAAAACTTAATAATTTTTTATATTGTCCCAATATATCATAGTAAATACTAAAAAATATTAATGACTAGACTATATTTCATTCACTAAAGGTCAAAACTCAAAACAAACTATTCAAGCGAATGTTCATGATACTTATGAGATATCCAACACATCATCTTCATCAAATACATTTGAATCCGCTTGTGACAATGTTGTCTTAACATCTTTATTTTCATCTACAATTCATATGCAATATTTATTAATTGAATATTAAAAAAATTAAATTTTACAAATTAATAATCTTTAAATTCACATAAAAAAATATTAGCAGTTTGAGTTTGGGAAAATCGGTGCAGCCAATTTCGAGTAGTAACAAGTATTTGGACATTTTTATAATAAATGCAACTTCTGTACTTCGTAAGAACACGCCACGAAAACTAAATGTTGATTCCGATGCTACAATGATAATAAGAATACTAAGTACATCACGCACCATCACTGAAAGATTTGGATATTTTTTAGAATGGTCCTTCCAATACATAACAACATCCATCTCTTGAAACTTCTCAAAATTACGTTTTGGTTCCTTTTAGTAAAGATCGAATTCTTATTTTCCATCACTAAAAGCGGTATACTTTTTATTTTCTTATATATTTTAAATAAATATTTTATTAGGTCCACGGGCCGGGCCGGCCCAGCCTCATGCAAGCCTTACGGGCTGGGCTGAAAAGCCTTATTTTTAAATGGACTCCAAAGATTCTAGTCCAGCCCTACTAAATTACGGAATGGGATGAGCTGACCCAACGGGCCAAACCCATATTAACGACTTTACTGAACATAGAGGATAGTGGTTTATGAAAATTGCTCGAAACTGAATAGTGGCCCAGAAAGGATGATGCCCAATCAAGAGCGAGCTTAATTGATTCCTTTTCCTGAGTTGTTGTTATTGGTGGTAAAGAAATTCTAGTATTTTTATATTAAATTAATAATAATTTTTACTTCTCAAAGTGAAACCTACATTTATTTAGGATAACGGAAGGATAAAAAGGAAATAATTTTAGCGTCCGTCTGAATAAATAATTTCTCTATTTTTTTTAAATAAAGCTACAATATTTAAATTTATAATATCTAAATTTATATCACATGTATGGAATTACTTATAGATTCCTTTGACTAGCTTCATCATTAATTTACATCGTACCACAACAAAACAAAACTTGAAATAATAATTGGTACGAAAAGTCCAACTAAATTGATTAACAATAATTTATTAATATAACGCGTTTAAACCAAGAAAGTTTAATTAAATACTTTTAATGTCTGATCATTCAACTTATAAGGAAAGACTGGAGACTTCCATTTTTGTTTTCTTGTTTGGACAATAAAGCAAGCTTTTTGAAGTATGAAATTGGAGTATATGTTGTATAATTAATTATGGAAAGTAAATTATTGGCACAAATTATAAAACTTTGTTAATAAGTTCTCAATCACTGCCGGCTTTTAATTTTTTAAAAGTCTTTATTAGCAACTAATTTGTCCTTTTTTCTTTTTCTTTTTTATTCTTCTTCTCTTTTTTTCTTTTTTTAATAAGTTTGGATAAGCAGTTTGGCTGAATACGTTTGTCCATTTTAAGCCATAAGCTAAGGGGACCATACATTGCCATTTTTATAAGGGAAATTTACATGAAAATACACTTGGAAAAAGTACTTTTTTTACCCACCTAACTTATAAATACGATTTTAGCCGGTAACCCGTAACCCACAAACATTAATCAATTCTACGAAAACAAGTCAAACTAGCAAATTTCGTCGAACTTCGTCAACTACACCCATAATCACGTCTAAATCAGATTTTGCTTTTTTCTTTCATTTTTATCTTTTTCCTTTTTTATTTTCATTCTTATTTATTTTTCACTTCCCTTTGTATAGTATTTCCTAAAATTCACAATATCAGAAAGTTGAAGTAAACGATATATTTATCCTTAAAGTCTGTATTTTTTTTTTTTTTTTGCAAAATTCAATATTTTGTAAGAGAAATTCTTATTTCACTGAAAAAAATAAAAGTTTACATTATTAAACACCTTATATACATTGTTATACATAGTCATACGTTAATTATACATAAATATATAATAATACACACTATCCGAAGGCAATTTTTTTACAATTATCTATATTGTATAATTATGTACAATCTTGTATACTTGTGTATAATCATGTATAATTCTGTATAACTATGAGAATACACACAAATATACATGGTTATAATTATGTATAATTTTGTATACTTGTGTATAATCATGTATAATTATGTATAACTATGAGAATACACATAAATATACATGATTATCATGGTTATACAAAGTATATATAGTTATATATAACATATACATCATTCTTCCTCCCCTCAGAAGTCATTAAAGTGAGAAGAAGAAGAAGGAAAAATTACCAAAAAAAAGGAGATTTCATAACTCAGAATAAGAGACAACAATTAAAAGAAATAACCACTCAATATTTTCTTGGGAATAAAAGGATCCTCTAATGTGAAAGTTAGAATTGGCTTCGGCGAGCACTGAATCGAAAAGAAAAAGATTACAAAAAATAGATCCGGTGTAAATTGTTCAACGCTGTTATTTTGTGGAAGAGGAAGATATAGATGAACGGAGTAAGGAAATTTGAGAAGAACTCGACTATTTTGCCAGAGAGAGAGAAAGAGCAAGAGCGAATTGAAAATGAAAGAGAAATAGGAGTAGGGAGAAAATATGAAAGAGAAAATTGATTTGGGAATGGAAAAAAATTCCTCCGCATAAAAAAAGAGTGGGGACAGTGATGTGCTTTAGTGAATATAATTTTTCAACATTATAGAAATTGGGCTATACCGGGTAAGAAGGAAAAATATAAGCCCAATTCTGTTAGAATGTTGGGCCAACTAACAATGATAGTAATTTTTTCTTTCTATAATCCTATAATTATATTACGTAGAGATATGACAAGTTTATCAATCTTATCGTCAAATAATATTTATTATTTTGAACTTTTTTTAAAACAAAAATGTATCAAAAACTTAAACCACAAATAAATTAAAGCAGGAAAAGAAAAAAATTGACCAAATGATATTACTTATGACTTGCACTTGGACGAGAAATTGTGTAAAAGGGAAAAGAGAAAGGGACTGCAGATGCAAATTAATGAAATACTTTATCATGTATACTTTAATAAGGGGCCAACACAAAAATTATTAAAACAAAAAAAATTAGAAAAAAAGGAAACTTAAGAAGTTTGCCTATTATTTGACAATCTCAGACTATCTCAATTTAATTTCAAATGACTATATACAATGACAACCATATCAACCAGCTAATTAAGTACAACCATTTGGTGTCAAAACTATATCATATATCTAATTGCTCCCTATCTCACCCTCATTGAGTAGACATTACAATGATAATTGCTAAAGAAGATCTTTATAATAATAATAATGTCTTAGAAAAAGAATGACATCAGTTAGGTCTCAACTATCCGATTAGGAGATTTTTTTTCTTAAAATAAACAAATTTTGTACTAAAATAATATATGGCATCTTTACAGAATAACTGGCCGAATTCGTTGTTTACTTTTCTTAATGTGTATACATATAGTATTATACATCGGTTAAACACGGATTATATGTATATGTAGCTATTTTTAGTTTAAGCGATCGAGTCGAAGCTTTTTAGGTTAATTCTTCAAATATTAAACTCCATAAGAGCCAGAAATTCTTTCAAGGGTGTTCAGACTTGAAAAAAAAATCCAAAAAGAGTGTGTAATATATATATATATATATATATATATATATATATATATATATATATATATATATATATATATATATATATATATATATATATATATATAATTTAATATTTTATATAAAATTTAATATTTTATTTTTTATATAGAATATTATCTTTTATAATATTTTAGCGAAGGATGGTCAATTAACCACCCTTAGCAAAAGATGGTTTTGCCCCTACCTACGAAAAAAAAATGTAGGTTCAATTCTCATTATACTCTTTTTCCCATTTAGCAATCTCCAACTTATGTAATGAAATTTACATAATTTACAATAATAGTTCAAGATTATATAAATAAACAAACTTAAGGAACATGGTGCACCTTTTAAAGAAAAGGGTATTAAGTTAGAAGAAGTTGATGAAATATCTTAATTTTACTTTTATATTGATTCAATATTTTCATAGTAAATAGCAATAAGTTATAGTAATTGAATAATTTCTTAATATAAAGAAACTTCCAAAATTAAATAATTTTCTTTTGACATACGAAAACTAAATTTCATCGTCCTAACAAACAACAATTGCAAGTTGTTTAAATTTGAAAGTAACTTTCTTCCCTATATATCCATCAATGATAAGTGGAATTACCACCAAAGGATGTGATACATTGAATGAGACTGCCCTTTCCTTAACCAGAGGTCTCGGGTTCGAGCTCCATGTATAAAAAAATTCTTGGTATGGAACGCTTCCCCCGCAAAGGTCCTATGCGGCGCGAATCCGAATATAGTCGGGCTCCAATGTAGGTACCGGATACCGGATGTGAAATCAAAAAAAAATGATAAGTGGAATTGCTATAATTGGTCAAACAACATAATGTAGGCCTCAATGTGAAACCCCCCCCCCCCCCCAAAGAAATATAGGCTAATTGCATTTACTAAAACAGTGGTCAAATTAATCTTTCATTACTTACTGGGCTAACTAAGGTGCATCAACCATCTTATGATCGAGCATATAATTATTTTCTCCGCTAGCTCTCCATGAAAGGAAAATAATTTACTTATAGGGTGTGTTAGGTATCAAGGAAAATATTTTTTATTTTTTTATTTTTGATTGGCTTAAATGTTTTGTAATTATTTTTCTTATGAACTCATTTTCCTCTCAATTGTAGGTAAATGTTCTCCCTATCAAGAGAAGGAGAAATATTTTCCAAAATTCCTTTTCAACATTCCCCGCCCTAACCAACCCACCTCACCCCCGCTCTCTAAAAAAGACTTTATTTTTTTCAAATTTTAATTTTTCCGTTACCACTCACCCTATTACCCCTCCACCTCACCCCCACCCTCCACCCCCTCCGGTAAAAAATATTACTTTTTTTAACCTTAATTTCTTCTTCTTCTTTTTTTGCAATTTTAATTTTCTGTTTTTTTGTTTTTCTGCACCACCTCCCAATCCCCCCTCACCCGCCCTTACTCGCACAAAAAAATGTTACTTTTTTTTTGTAATTTAAATTTTTATTTTTTTTGTTTTACTGCCACTATATATTCTTTCAATTTTAATTCTTTTATTTATCGGTTTAAAGGTTCAAAATTTTACAAGTTCCAAAATTATAAGTTCGAATGTTTATGTGTTTGGAAGTTTACGGGTTCGAAATTCTGCGGTTTAGAATGTTTAGCGGTTTGGAAGTTTATAAAATTTATGGGTTCGGAAGGTTGTTGGTTTGAAAGTTTATGGCTTCATGTTTATTATATCCAAATTATTTATGAATGCTCTTGAAAAGTAATTTTTCTTAATTTGTGCACCAGACACCGAAAAAATGAATAAGATTATTGCTTATTTTTTAAGAAAAATATTTTCCACAGAAAATATTTTCCGTTATACCAAATACACCCATAATCTCAAATTAAATATTCTATTTCCTCTTTTCTCGCTTGTACCGCGGGAATAACTAGCTAAATCCATTAATCAATTAGATCTACCTCCCTTACACAGAGTTTATACACAATAGCGAAAACAATTATAAGTAATAGTTCATAAAATATATTATTAGTAACCCAAAATATAAAGTAGGTTATCCGCTACAACAAAGAATACTAATAGTGAAAATATTCATTGTAAATTCAAAACATAATATGTATATACTCTTTGACACATATGTTCCCTTGAGGAAGTGTGAGAGGTTGGCTATAGTGGGACCAATAAGAGATAGGGATATGCCAAAAAAAATTATTAAGGGGAGTTGAATAGACATGGCATGACACTTTTTCAGTATGTCGAGGACATTACCTTTGATAGGAGGGTATAAAGGTCGAAAATTAGGGTACTAAGATAGTAATTCGCGCATAATTCCTTTTCGTACCTGTATTGTTTTTCTAACATGTATTACTAGTGTATTCTCGTATTTCTTATTTTTAGATTTCTAATACTACATGTTGTTTCTTTTGTTTCGGCCTACGGTTAATGCTTCTCTTTACACGAATTTTTCTCTGTTATATTTCCTTTTCTAAATTGTTGTAATTATGATTTTCTTGAGCGATGGTCTTTCGAAAATAATTTATCTACCTTTACAAGGTAGGAGTAAGGTTTGCAAATATATTATTTTCTCAGACTTACTTATAAAACTACACTGAATATGTTATTTGTTTATCTATTTTACTCTTCTACTCCTCCTCCCTCCTCCCCCGCCAAAAAAAAGGAGGATGAGAAAGAGAAAGAAATTAAACTGGAAGCCTATAAAAGAACAAGAAGAACAAGAACAACAACCCAGTATAAATTTACTTAGTGAGTTTTTTGGAGGGTAGTGCGTACACAGACATTACCCATACCTTGAGATCATTAATAAAGCTTTTAATTATTTGCAAGGCATCTGACTTAATAAAGTCGACAATTACAATATCACGGTTTGGTTGCTTATATACGAATTTTACTTTAAATATTTTCGGAAGGTGGATTCAGAAATTTTAAGTTGTGGGCGCTCAATAGTCTTTACCTGAACTTTCTACTTTTAAGATTTG
Source organism: Nicotiana noctiflora (assembly GCA_032618575.1). Taxonomy (NCBI): domain Eukaryota; kingdom Viridiplantae; phylum Streptophyta; class Magnoliopsida; order Solanales; family Solanaceae; genus Nicotiana; species Nicotiana noctiflora. Next base: position 92,812 of record JASVEL010008066.1, read on the forward strand.
GTGCCCAATTAATATTTTTATATATAGGGTGTGTTTGGTATGAAGGAAAACATTTTCTGGAAAATGTTTTCCAATTTTCCCATGTTTGGTTAGCTTAAATGTTTTGGAAAACATTTTCCTTATCAATTCATTTTCCTCCAATTGGAGGAAAATGTTTTCCTTATCAAAAGAAGGGAAAACATTTTCCAAAGCTCCTTCTCAACCATTCTCACCCTCACCAACCCACCCCACCCCCTCTCCAAAAAATAGTTTTTTTTTAGAAAAATTTCAGTTTTTCCGTTACCATTCACCCTACTACCCCTCCACCCCACCCCGCAAAAAAAAAATTTCTTTTACCTTAATTTTTTTTCTATAATTTTAAATTTATGTTTTCTTATTTTTTTGCACCCCCACCCCCACCCCCTACCCCCTCCCCCCCTCCCCCCCGCACAAAAAAAAATTACTTTTTTTTTGTAATTTAAATTTTTATTTTTTTTCGATTTACTGCCCCTCCCCCCCCGCCCACCCCACACCCCCCGCCCCCCCTCGAAAAAATTTTAAAATATATTTTTCAGTTTTTAATTTTATTATTTATCATTTAAAGACTCAATATTTTACAAGTTCCAAAATTATGAGTTCGGAAGTTTACGGGTTTAGAAATTATAAATTTACCGATTCGAAAATACGCGATTTTTGCGTTAAAAAGTAAAGCATCACATTAGTTCCTTTAGATTGTGTCAATTTTAGAGACTTCGGGAAGGGGAGGGGTTGGGGAGGTGGGAGGGGGAGGGGTAGGAGAGTTGCAAAAAAAATATTTTTCTAAAAAAACTATTTTTTACTCTCTAACCAAACATAGAAAATATTTTCCGGAAAATGTTTCCACTTACCAACCAAACAAGAGAAAATAAGTGATAGAATCACTCATTTTCCATGAAAACATTTTCTAGGAAAACATTTTCCATGGAAAACATTTTCCTTCGTACCAAACACACCCATAATTACTAATTCTCAACATGGAAATTATAATGTTTGACAAAATAATAATGAATGTTTAAACACGCAAAAGGTTCATGGTAGATCCGACATTAATTGGTAGTTTCTCTCTTGTTTTAGTGTAGGTCGCCGTATGCTATATTAGTTTAAGCAATAACGAGATTGAAATATTTGAAGTTTAAATTAATTATATTCAATTTTCATTGAGATTAATTACACTTTGATATATATTGCTGACGGGGTAACTCTATAGGTTGATATTTGATAAAATTAAAAATTATATTATGTTTTCTAATAGATACAATTGGTATTGTCGTCATTGCCACTTTCGGTAGACGTGTTATTTTATATACTTCAATATCTATCTTTGCATGTACTATATCTCTACATCAAATCAACTGACAGATCATTTTTCGGAGTGATACCATGAAAATCGTTACTTTATTTTTCTTTGAAGGAGGGGCCAAATATTAGAAATTAATTAAAAGGTGCATAATACAATTTTGTGTCAAAATGATCGTGGAAATATCCAAAAAAGCTGATCAAATATAACAACGTTCAACTCTCAAAAACAAAATAAAATAACGAATGGGATACATGCTTCCATCATGATGAATGCATTGACGTTTCTAACGTAGTTATAGATAGATTAATGATTAAATATTACTGGTAACTTGATAAAATAATACTATTTGCATATTATTACAAATTAAATTATACCGATAATGTAAAAACTTTTATATTTCTAAATATATATAACTCGAGTTCTCAAATAAAAAGTGATAATACGGCAATGACGTGGATTAAGAAGCACGAGGTCTCAAAATATATAAAAAAAAACGGAGGCAAAATGCTACATGATTTTTATTTGTTCAAGCTTTAGTCGACAGAGCTACGAAGTACCTATGCTGGTAGGAGGTAGCATGTAATCCCTAAAATTAGTCGGGGTGTGTCACGATCCGAATTTTCCACCATCAGGATCGTGATGGCACCTAACTCTTAGAATGCTAGGCAAACCAACAGCTACAATTCTCACACATTAATCATTAACCAAAATAGAAATTTAACAATAACCTAAACTAAACAAATATGAAGTGCGGAAATCTTATAACCGTTTGAAACACTAAAACATAACTACCCAAGAGATCTGGTGTCTTCTAAGAATTTTCTACAAACACTGGTTTAAAAGAAATACATCTGTTCTCGAAATGAAAAGAGACGGGAAATATAAAATAGAGGGAAGGGGACTCTAGGGTCTGCGAACGCCGGCAGATCTGCCTTGGGCCTCTTGTGGACTGAAGGCATCAACCTAAAAAAGGGCTAAAACTAATGAGAGAATCTTGGTGTTAATTGATTCTACATTAAATTCAATTTTTAAAAAGGAAAGGAGATTTCTCATCTACGTATTTTTTTCTAGAACTACAATTCAAATTTTCGAGTTTCAACAACTCAAAGTTGCGAGTTTCAACAACTCAAAGTTGAAAAAATCCGTTCTTCCATATATTTTCCACCATTGATAGCCATTAAAAAGCTTGAAAGCTTTGAATTCAAATTTGGGTTTTCAAAAATCATTATTTGTTTGGATTGAGTGTTGTTGTAAATAATTCTGAATATGTTTAGGAGTTTATATCTCAATTGTGAGGGGTTTTGGTGAAGATTAGACTTTGTTTTGACTGAATTTCAGATTCAAACTCGAAGAAGAAGAAGAAGAAGAAGAAGAAGAAGAAGAAGAAGATATATTTTCAGAAATTGTAGATAAATTGTAGTTAAATTGTAGAATTGTGGATATATTGTAGATGAATTATAGATTGTGAAGACTAAAACTTCTATAAATCTTCTACAATTATGTCGAAAATGCCAATTATGCCACAATTGAAATGAGAATTTGGATATTAAAATTCAATGTATCTATTTTGTAGATATCTTGTAGATAAATTGTAGATTATTTGTATTGTAGATGCATTATTTTCTGTTTTCACAAATCCAAAATGACTAAAGCTTCTACAAAATCTTCTGCAAAAAAAACAGTCGACAATTTATCTATAATTTTTCTAATTTGACTATAATTTGACTACAAAATATCTACATATTCTGGAAATATGTCTTCTTCTTCTTCAATCGACTGTGTTAACCAGTAACCTTCAACCACTGCCCAAGAAAAAAGAGATCAAAGAATTTCGAATCTCTACCATTATTATTTTCAGTGGAAATTCAAGCGGTTCGATTAAAGAATTTAATATTTTCTTGTGAATCTAAAAATATGATATTCTTCGATGGTAGTAGGCAGTTGGGGATGATCAACGAGAGGAAGCATAGGAGCATTATGAGTTTTATGTGTGTTGTGAACAGTTGAGATGAAAGAAAAGAAAAAGTGAGAAGATACAGTCCTATAATTATACCTAATATAAATGAACCCTTAATTATATCCCTAATTTAAATTATGATATATCAATAATAATTTGATATGCTTAAATATAATAAACATAAATCTCAAATATTAAAGATAATAAGATTTCATATATAATATAGGTCGGTAAAATCACATAAAAAAATTACTACCTTTCTACCGCAGCATTCATTGGAATTTGGACCTTGGTAGGTTGTAAATTGATAAGTGGAGTAGTAGTTTATAAGGCGGCCCTTTTTTTTCACGTTCACTTTCATAATAATAATAATAATAAGTGGTGGGGTTTGGTTGTGTCACCAAAAGCAAAAGCTGGAGTAGGTGGCTCCTCATATTTGAAGTTCTTGTAAGTACCTATACTGTTATTTTGTCCATCTATTTATATTTGACAGTAACCTAAATATTTGTTTGTACTAATATGCATTTAAAGAAAACGACATTTCAGAAAACTATTTTCAGAAACTTAATTTAAATGGATCTAATCAGTTTGTATATGTATTTGGTTATTCATCTCTATTTAAATAGAATATTATCTTGCCATAAGTTTATCTTGTAATTATGGTGATTTTACTTCCCAACACTTAATTCCAGTTGACCAAATGTCCGTCTTTAATTCCAGCATCAACTTTTCTACCAACTTTTTTTATTTATTATGTTTTCACTGCAAGACTGAAACTAGATCCCATTTGTGTTTTAATTTTAATTAAATTAAACTCCATGTATTCTTTTTTCCTATTTTTGTTCATTCATATTTATAAATAACAGTTACATTTCAATCTTAATTATTCCATTCGCGTATATAGCAATAAATAAATAGTTTGAAAGAATTTTGGAATTTACTGTACCAATTAATAGGTCTATGTTAAAAATAAATGTAGGTCTATAGAGTAGCTTTATTCATTAGATTGACTCTTTTTTAAGTATTACATTTAGACCTGTTTAATTCTTTTTACTAATTTTAAATTTCATGGTTACTGTTATCATAAAAAAATTAAAGAGAATATTTAAGTAAAATTTAATGCTTAGCAGACCTTCAAACAAGCCTTAATACTTGGTAACTTTTTAATCACTTTTATTGCTTGTCATTTGTCAATCTGTTACCTATGTGCCAAATTCAAAAAAAAAAAAAAAAAAAATCAAAACCAGCCAGAGATAAAAGGGAATAGTATACAAATATTAATACCCAAATAAGAAAAATTAAGTATATAGAATTTTCAAATAAAACAATTTTGTAGACTTAATAAAAGTATTAAAGAAAATTTGGTAATAAATTGCCTCGATATATACATTTTTTTAAAGTAGTTTGGTATAGAGTAACAAATTTTACCTAGAAATGCCAGTAAAAAGTACCGGAGATTTGCATTACAGATAGGCAATTATTGTAAAAATAATACTGAGATGACATGTTTATAAGAAAAATAAACATATTTCTGCGTAATAACTCTCAAAAATAATAAGAGAAAGAAAAATCTATTTTTCAAATTTCAAAAGGGAGGTAGATCTTTTGTATTCTACATATTGAAGTTGTAAGGTTTATATTTTATTCTTTTAATAATATAGTGAGCCAATTTGAGAGCACCTCAATTTAATTATACCAATTTGTAAGATCCATTTTCATTAAATCCTACAGATGTTGTAAGGTTTTTCGCCACCAATTATTTTGTTCTTCAACCCAACTTTTTTTACCAAACAACAACTTCATACTATTGTTTACCTCAAAAATACAAGTAACAACTAAATTTGATTTGTGATTTTAAAAATATGTAATTTAGTTCAATATCGATTTATAATTAAAAAAAAAAGTAGAAATGAAAGAGATAAGTGAATTTTTTTTAAGAGATAAGTGAATCAAACCAATGTAACTTAGCAGTAGTGACCTCGAGATGAGTCAAAAGCTATAAAGTAAGAAAAGTAAAGCAACATCAGTAGAGCTAAAGGACAATGTTGATGAACAGTAGGCAAAAACTAGAGAGTATATTTTTTTCTGAATGATTAGATGACGTTACAAATGATTGAGGTCCTCTTTATATAATAGAGAAACCCCTAAATAAGGTATATTTCTATTTAAAGTAAGTAATATTCTTAATACAACGGTCTAACCGTCTAGTACGGAATCGTACAATTCTATTTCGGGATTTGCACCATAATTTTTGGGGACGTGGCAGGAATCTAGCTCATTCCGTTACAATTTCTTAATGGTACTATTTTGGGGTCGAGCACTTGGCCCCGGTATTCCTCGTACTCTTATCTTCAGGCATTGCAATATATCTTTGAGCTCGATACTGGTCCACTAATCTCGAACACGACCTCACCCGAACTCGGGCTATGCGGACAGGGAAGGATAATGTATACACTAACCTTATCCCTACCTTGAGGATAGAAAGAATATTTCCGGTAGACTCCCGGCTCAATGAAAAAAAAAATAAAGCAATAACAACCAGCCATAACAATAACAAGATAATATGAACATAAATTTTAACAATAACAAGATAGTAAGAAAACAAGCAGTATCAACAACAAGATAATAAGAAAACATGTAGTATTAAAGATTACCAATAACAAAATACACGGCTAACTACTAATACTACTGGTATGGGGAAGATACATACTCGACTACCTATTAACTTTCTACTCTAATTATTGACCTCCATGTCTTCCTATAAAGGTTCATTTCTCGGTGTGTTGAAACAACGCCAAGTCATGCCTAATTGCCTCTCCCAAGTACTTCTTTGGCCTACTTCTACCCCTGTTTAGACCAACCGAGGTCAACCTCCCACACCTCCTCACTAGAGCATTCATGCTTCTCCTCTTCACATGCCCAAATTATCTAAGCCTCGTTTCTCGCATCTTGTACTCCACCAAAGCCATCTCCAACCCTTGCCTCTATTTTTCCCTCCAAAATAGATTAAGTTGCTCCAATCATTACTCCATTTTTGCTCCAAAAATGAATCTTCCATTTTATACTCTTCTCTCTCTTTAATATTATATTATTATTTCTATCAAATAAATTTTATCTTTTTTTTCTTTTCTTTTTACATATTCATCACATATAAGTTAATATGAAATTGTTTTGTACCATACATTTTTTTAAATAATATAATTTGTAAGCAAATATTATTTATATATATTAACGGATAATATAAATAAAAGTAAAATCATTGAGATACCAGATAATTAAATACATATTATATTTTGGTAAATTTCAAATTAAATATTACATAAATATTCAACTTCCACCTCTAGTATGCTCCCATAAATGATCTATTAATGCATTACGAAGTACAAAATGATCGTGTTTGTCCTTAATTTAGAAACATCAATATTTTATATTTGTACCACTAATCTTTTGAGATGACTATATACTTTTGTATAATTATAACTTATAATAAAATTAACTTACAATTTAACAAATTCACAAAAATTAATTTATTAAAATTATATGCCAAAGTTAAGATGTAAAATTAATATTATAAAGATATTACATAAATATAATTAGGTTTATATAAAGATATGAATTAAAAAAATTAAATAATAAAAATAATAATAAAGTAAGATTAAATAGTAGATTGTTAGGTATTTGCCATAATTTTTCCATATTTGATTTTCCTATCTCTTGAATGAAAATGACAATATAATTACCTTAACTGGGTTTTTCTTTTTGTAAAAGCAAATTATAAATCTCCAATATTTGGCTAGTCCTTTTTCTTGTAGGAAAAAGTTTGGACCTTTATAAATTGAGGATCCTTCTTCTCACTCAGTAGCATTCACAATGTAGCCATTGGGGGCTTGGGAGTCATGTTTAGGGGGAGAACTTTACGGGATAAGTGTTAGTGTGTCACTTGTGTTTGCCTTTTCGTGAGGCTGTTCTCTCGATATTTTGTATTTTCTTTTTATTATAGTGGATTGCTCATCTCCATTGTAGATGTAGGTCAGTTGACCGAACTACGTTAAATGTTTGTGTCTCTTTTGGTAGATTTCTATTATGTTATTGGATTTATTATTGTTCAAGGTTTGATTTACTAACTTTCGCATAACACCTGACTTTTTTCGGTCCTAACAAAAATGAACAGTGTTACTCCAAATTTGAAGTAATTATTCATCTCTATTTTGGAGGCAAAAATGAATAGCATTGAAGCCATATTTCGATAAGAAAGAACAATATTTTGAAAAAATGGGGAGAGTCGAAGATGCTCCGACTATTTCTACCGTATTCCGAATAACTTTATTTCTAATCATACCTACTTTTTCACCATTAAAAGAATAAGAAACAACAAAAATTAAGGAGAGTGATTCACTATACTTTGGTAAAATTGATTTTTACCCTTTTCAGGTCTCCTTTAAAAAAGAGAGAACATATTATTATTTTTTTAATAAGAAAAAACTGAATTTTTTCACTTTTTCTTGTCCCTCGAAAAAGAAGTAAATTTTTTTATTTTAAAAAATTGGTAGTTCGTGGTATTTCCTTCCGTTCAAAATAAATAATTTTTTGATATTATTTTATGGTTTAAAATAAATGATTTTTTTAAATTTTAAAAATAAATAAATTATTTTTTTCTTACATTATACTTAAAATAAATGATATTGGAATTTATATTACGAGTATTTATTTGAAGAAATACTAAACATTAATTTTATTATTAATTAATATTAAAAGGTAAATTTTTTAATATACATGAAAATAATTAGAAAATTACTTATTTTGGACGAAGCTGAACTGTTTAAGTTAAGTGGGGACAAGAAGTAAAAGTGGTCCATATTTTTTGACTTTCTAATTAAAATTCTAATCCAACGGGTGATATCTTTTCTTGAATACATTGGTAGGACGGCATTTTAGTATATTTATCCGTTCAGATTTTTTTTCTCTCTCTCTCTTATTAGTCCCTCTCTCCACCTGCTTAGGATCCTACATTCATTTACACTTTTCTCTCTCTCTCTCTCTCAAAAGGCCTTTTTCTTTTCCTTTTGTGTAAAGAATACGAAGAACAAGAAAGAAGAGAACAAGGTAGAGAAAAAAAAAGTGTTAATTTTTTTATGACTAATGATAAAATTGAAAAAGCTATTTTCAGTAGTCTTTTGACTGATTATGTATCAATAATATGATTTTCTTGACATGGGGTTTTCTTCAAGTTGCTATTTTTGATAGGCTCTTTTGGTAATAAGTCAATTTTAAAATTTGATCTTTTTTCACTCTTATTATTTATTATTATTATTTGTGCTTAATTTTATTGGGATTCTGGTTTTATTTTAATTTCTCTTTGTATTTTGATATTACAGAAATTAAAAATCTATTTTCAATAGTCTTTGACTGACGATATGACAACTATAATCCACTTTTTTTTTTTTTTTTTTTTTTTTTGATATGGGTTTAAGTTTAAAGAATTGGAAAAGCTATTTTCAATAGTCTTTGACTGTTGATATATCAAAATTTTGATTTTTTGAACATGTGGTGTTGTCTGGTTTCCTTGATAGGTTCTTATAGTAATCTTTTCATTTTAAAAGTTGATACTGCCGTTTTATTTTTTCTTATTATGCTCAATTTTTTTGGAGTTGCTGTTACTTTAATATATAATTTCTCATATTATTTTGATATTTAAAGAACTAAAAAGGCTATTTCAATGGTCTTTGACTGATGATATGTGAACAGTATGATTTTCTTGGCATGTGTTTGTCTCAAGTTTCTATCTCCGATGTCTTTTTTCTCATTTTTGAAGTTTGAATTTTAACTGAATTTTTCCTTGTTATACTCAGTTTCATTGGGATTCTCTATCTTTTTTTAATACTTATGTGCCAAAGATGAAATATATTATATGTTGCTTTTGTTTTGTGTGGTTTTCTGGATAGCTCTTGTTTCAATACTAAGTAAAGGTTCAATCTTTGAATTTACAACAACAACAACAACCCAGTATAATCCCACTTAGTGGGGTCTGGGAGGGTAGTGTGTACGCACACCTTACCCCTACCCTAAGGTAGAGAGGCTGTTTCCAAATAGACCCCCGACATCCTTCCCTCCAAGAACTACCCACCTTGAGACTCGAACTCACAACCTCTCGGTTGGAAGTGGGGGTTGCTTACCATCAGAGCAACTCACAATCTTTGAATTTATAACTAGTATTTTGGAGGATTTTGTTTAGTTGGTTCTTTTTTCTGATTGCTGAATAGTTCTTTATGTGTATGATTCTTGGACTATCTTATAAGGGAATTGATGAAAGACAAGTTGTGCTCACTGTTGGGGAGCTGGTTTTTATTGGCATATCATCTGTTGAAATTTAGGTTTATATTCATGCATTCTTAGTTGTCTGAACAATTTTACAAATATTAAGGTTTAGTTGCCAGCGGAGGCAGGGGCGGAGGCAGGGGCGGAGGCAGGGGGCGCAAGGGTGTTCACCCGAACACCCTTCGCCGAAAAATTACACTGTGTATATAAGGAAAAATCTATTTTTTATCTCTATATATTAAGTTTTGAACATCCTTGACACAAAGCTAATGCTTGGCTCAGTGGTCAAGGGTGTTCAAAATTAGTATAGGATCACGGGTTCGATTCTCATGACTTGCATTTCAAAATTTTTGAACACCCTTACTATAAATCCTCCCTCCGCCACTGATCTATGCGACTTTCACATAGTCGGTCCAAGCCTAGGAAAGGAGAAGAAAAGCGGCTAAAAATGGTCAAATTATGACAGTAATATTGAACGCGTTTGGTTGTGCTCTCCGAGGAGCACGCTACGTAGATGATAGTTGATTAACTTACAAATGATGTGATTACTAATTGCCTCTTTTGTTACTGTTGTCTTAATATTAATACTACTATTGGTCTTTCCATTAAAAGATTCATATGTTTCTGAAGAAAACACCGAGTTTGATATTAGGACTTGGAGAGAGTTTTGTCATCCATGAATGGTTATGACTTCATGAATTTATTTTCTTGAAGTTTTCTTTATATTCATCACCTTGAAAGTGAATGATGTTTCTTTTTATTGCTATGAACTTTATCATTCTTTTTGGAGGTTGCTATAATATTTAATTGATAAATTTATTTGCTAGTCCTGTCTTAATTTGCTAAAGCAATTGTTTAACTTCTTGATTCTAAGGCCTTATTAATACTAACCTTAGGCTATTTGGTTTAACAGAAATAAGGAGGTTGTATGTAATCTATGGATGAATATTCGAGCAAAAGAGCTGTTAATGGGCTTTACGTTCCCAGAAGAGGTTTGAGAGATAAAGCTGACAGCAGGGACGAAAATGTTCAGTTGTGCTCCCGATATGGATGCAGCAGCCGACTCAACTCTATGAAGAGCCCGCAAGTTAGAAGTACAGAGAAACCAAGACCTCTCAAGCCTTCTTTCACTTCTTCAAATGGAAAAGACGTTGTTGGGAGTTCATCTCGAACATCGTTTAGTGCTAGAAAGTCACTCAAGGAATCCCACAGTAAATCCTTTTCGCACGTTGGAAATGATCAATCCGAAACTACTTGTTTACATGGTGAGCAGCCTGATGTTCCGCACCACATGAAGTCATCAAAAGCGCAGCAACCCCAATTCGGTTCAGTAATGCAAGGTACTGGATCAAGTAAAAATATATTGGCAGAAGTAGGTGGCTCTAGTGGAGCTTCAAGCAGTAAACCTCGTAGATTATTTAGTCCGAAGTATTCCAGTCAAAATAGTCCAGTAGGTTTCCCCGCTTCATCATCTAAGGCCATTGGTGCAGGGACAAGGGGAACTTCTAGTGGGGCTGGATATGTGCCGAGAAATCTAAAATGCAATTCGGTATCAGATATCTCTTCAACTTCAACAACAGATTCAAGATTTAGTAGAAGGGACATGGTAAATAGAAGGAACTCAGAAGGTGAAAGCAGTTCATCCTCTAAAGGGAAGAAAGTAAGCGGGGCATCACCAAAAGAAGGAGATGTCATTCGTCCAACTCGTGGTGGTATCACAATTTCTGATTCAAGGGGTAGTAAAAACTTCGATGTTAGGGTGGATAATTGTGCTGTATCAGTTAGGACTCGCAGGTCAATGAATGTCCCTAGGTTTAGGGATTCAATACGAGATTCGTCATCTCAGCCCGACTCTCCAAATCTCAGTCTGCAGTCATCAAGTCAGTTTTTCTCAGATGCCTCTTCGAGCAATTCCAGTGCTTATAGTTTTCCTGGAAATGATGTTGAAGATTTCCCAGCTGAAGTGCATGGGACTTCGGCAGACCTAGGCATCAACCAATTAATAAATCGTGACGCCTTGCAACGATATAACATGGATGGGGTTGCTCAGGTATTTTACTCAGAGGAATCGCAGTCAACTCTGTTTTTTTCCTGTGGCTATCTGATGGTTATGGTATTTCATTTTGGTAACTGCTTTACTGTACAGGTACTGGCGGCACTAGAGAGAATGGAACAAGATGAAGAATTAACATATGAGGTATTCCGTCTTTGAGTATTTTTGACCACCCGGGAAGTTTTTTTATTTGTATTTAGGATGACCTTTTATTTTTACATGTGCAGCAACTACTTGTATTGGAGACCAACTTGTTTCTTGGTGGCCTTAACTTCTATGACCAGCATAGAGGCATGAGACTAGATATAGACAATATGTCATATGAGGTCTGTATTTTCTCTTCAGTATATGATTATTGACTATGTTCAGCAATACACATTTTCATCAGAAAGTGAGTTTTTTTTGGGGGATAATTACATTTTATGGCCGCCCTAAAATAGTAGCCAGAAATTGTATATCTTTTGTATATTAAGTATTAATATACATATTATACATAATCAGTATATATGTTTTGTATATTTGGGCTAGCGGCCGTAATTATTTCCGGCTGACGATACAAAAATGAGAAAGCCCTTTCTTTTGGGGAGGTGGGGGTGGGAGGGGGATGGGGCTGTGTTCATGCTTCACATGATAGCTCACAGGGTTTTTGATTAATTTTTTCATATGGACCGCCTACAGAACGTAAATCTTTTTTGCCTGTTAACAGGAATTATTAGCTCTTGAGGAAAGGATGGGCAGTGTTAGCACAGCTCTACCAGAGGAGGCATTGTCAAAGTGCCTCCGGAAAAGCATATATCATGCTATGCCTTCAGAAATGGGGGAATTTGGTAACGATGGGAATGAAGATGAGATCAAATGCACTATTTGTCAGGTCTTCCCCACTTATATCAAGTGATATTTTCTATATTCCAAATATACTTGATCTAATTCATTGTGCGGGAGGTTTTTCACCTTCCTTTTTTAAGTTCATAGCACCTTGCATTTTCACTTTGGTATTTTTTTTCTATGTGATGTTATTTGAAGTGCAGTTAATATTAGTTTTACTTTGTACATAGTAAGATGTTTTAGTTCTTCAATTAGGTAACTTTTATTTAAAGGAAGGTTCTCTAGGTTTATGGCTTGACTAACTCTCTGCACTTGACATGATGGTGGAAATAATTTTTGACCAAATAAGAGATATAATTTTAGTAAATGTCTCCAAATTACTTCTGCTATTAGTACTTCCAATCTTTCAACAATTTGGTCAAAGATGCAGTCGACTACTTTATGCAAGTCTAGCCTATACTAGACATAGTTCCATGCATCTTGGTGGCAACCTATTATCACCTATATTGCGGGGACACCTGTCGGATCCTCCAAAATATACTACTTTTGGAGGATGCCATTTTTGGAGAGTCCGGGCAAAACAGATTATCAGTGCTCGACTTTTATGTGGTTTCTGGTCTGGGTTGTAGAGGTTCTAAGGCTTTTTCACTTGTTCAAAATTGATGCTTTCTTTGCATTATTTTCAACTGGTGTCGGATAACAGCCGTTGTAGGAAGGTGTATCCGCCACTGTATGCATCTAGGATGTTGCATATCAAAGTTAGAACTCAGCTAAGTACCGACATGTTTTGCAGGAGGAATATATGATTGGAGATGAAATAGGAAGGTTGGAATGTGACCATGGTTATCATGTGGAGTGTATAGAACAATGGTTGAGGCATAAGAATTGGTGTCCTATATGCAAATCTTCAGCAGCACCATCACAGCCATCTACAACACTATCTTAGTTTCCATTTTTAGATTCCAACCCCAGATGTGGGAAGCTCAAATAGTTTCCCTATGTACAAATTCATCAAGTTGGGTGGATTGCAACTAAACCTTTACTTTCTGTTCATTGTTTGAATTTTTTTCCTTTTGTGTACATATACAGTTCTTGTCACATCAACCAATAAACCCAAGCCCCACTACAGGCTTTGTGGTGATAGCTGATAAACTTTGATTACTCTTTTTTACTTAAATCCTTGTGGTTTTTGTAATTTACTTACTGGTGTTGTCATCTCAACTCCACTTCCGGATTTTGATCTGCCTACTCCGGCATTTGAAGGTAGGTGTAAGGTCTGTGTACACACTACCGTCCCCAGACCCTACATTGTGGGATTACATTTGGTTTTTTGTTGTTGTACTCTATCCACATTTGCCTCTACATCCACTTAGGTATAAGGATGGTTTATGATTATATGCCAATGAAATAAGTTAATCGGAGTTTTGGAAAATGCAGTCTCTTTTCATCATTTGTTTTTTCTCATTTATTTGGTTTCTTTTATTGTTGGAAATGTATTCAAATTGCTCACACCATTTGAAGTTGTGATCAATCTAGAACATTGGTTGATGAACTATCAATCTTAATTATCCAAAGTAGGCAATCCAACCAAAAGTACTAAAAATAGACCTTCTAAAATGTCACATGTCTGCTTTTATTTTTCTCTTTTTCTCCATGTAGTGGTTTGTGGTTCTCTTTCAATTAGGTATCTTGTACTTAAGAGTTTATTGATGAAGTGTATGTTTGTTACTACTTTCACAAGCAACTGAGAGCCATAACATTTTCTACTTTAATCAGAGAAAAAGTCCAAAATCATACATTATTTTTGGCTTTAGATTCAAAGTCATATATATTCTTCCACACGGAGCACTAATAATCCATTAACTTAAACAAATTGATGCACTTTTTGTCAAAATACTAAACATCATTAATTTTTAACATAAATCTAAAATCTTACAAAATATTTGTTCCATTTATTCTCTTGCTTACTGAATGAAAGAAAGATGAGACATTTATCTAAATAACAACAACAACTACTACCCAGTATGTTCCCACAAAGTGGGGTCTGGGGAGGGTAATACGTATACAGGCCTTACCCCTACCCGAAAGGGTAGAGAGGCTGTTTCCGGCGTTTATAGTAAATAAAGTTTATTTACGTATTTATTTATAATACGTAATGTAAGTATACATTTACTAAGATTTACTATACGCAAATATACATTTTCTTGCTTACTAAGATTTTTTATTTGATACACTAAAAAGAATATTTATATTTAACGGTGTTTAAAATTAACTAGTAAACATACATAAAATAAAATAAAATTATGTATCTAATAAAAAAATTGTATAAATTTTGTTTTGCCTCATTTTTATATTCATTGTAAAACATCTATGAGTCTGAGATTTTGTGCTTTTGCAAAAGAACTCAAAGCTGAAATGATATAACCATAAAGAGCAAAGTATTGTGAGTGAACATTTAACTTGAAAGTTAACTAGTTTCTTGATTCATTTGCTTCCTTTCATTTCCCAAGTTTGTAAAATGTCGATGAGGTTCGTTTTTAATTTTTATGTATTTTTGGTTCTCCCTTTTACCAGTTTCAATCAAGCAATAAACTATGATGCTAAACATACATAAAATATATCTAATAATAAAATTTATACAGATGTTTTATTAGATACATAAAATTTATTATTTTATTTTATGTATGTTTACTAGGTAATTTTAAACATCGTTAAATATACATATTTTTTTTATGTATCTAATAAAAAATTTGGATAATATTTGAGGTTATCTAAATAACAATCATTTCAAATAAAACTTAACAGTGTTTAACATTATTTAGTAAATGTATATTTTACGTATAGTAAATAAATAGTAAATAAACTTTATGTATATTTGCTATTTACAATCTAGAAAAATGTCTAATCTTTCTTTCTTTCACTAAGCAAGAAAATAAATGGAACAAATATTTTGTAAGATTTTAGATTTATGTTAAAAATTAATGGTGTTTAGTAATATGACTAAAGCTGCACCACTTTGTTTAAGTTAATGGACTATTAGTGCTCCATGTAGAAGAATATGTATGACTTTGAAACTAAAGCCGAAGATAATGTATGATTTTGGGCCTTTTCTCACTTTAACCATATGCCCTTAGGTATGGGCAATACATAATATTGAAATCATATTTTAAAAGGGCGGGGGAAATAATCATGTGGAAAACGAGACAAGAATTCTCTATAATTACATTGTGGGCAATAAGGAATGTGGCGTAGCTTGGTAACACATTTGTTTTGGGTACAAAATGTGATGAATTCAAATCTTGTCATATTTTAACTCGAATATCCAGGACAATTAGAATACTTCTAGAGAATCTTTTGGAATAACCTGTTATAATAGAAAAGCTTTATCTTTGAATTAATTAATCAAGCTGATGATCAAATTCATGGGCATTCCGGTGGACATCATGCACTTGTTACACAACAAAACTTTAAAGAAAGAGCCAAAGAAGGGATCGAGAAAATGTCTCGAGCCAATATTTGAATACCAGGCATTACGGTGTTAAAGTAACCCATGCCATACTCTCATGAAAAGCTCGAACAACTTTGTGCAAGAGGGTACATGTACCCAAGACCGACACATGTTGGTAGGTAGAGAATATTTAAGGGCGCCAGACAACTCTTTCTAAGTAACTCGACAAAATAACTCCATAACTTCGAAAGAAGAGATGCCTCATAAGGACAGTGGCCAGGCCCGTGCGACTGTTTACCAAAAATATAGGTCTCCGCAAACTTTCTCATGCATGCCCAACGCCAGAATCAAGGAATTTGGTGACCTGATGACTTCACTGCCTCCTTCTCCTCCCCACACCCAATTCAGAACCACTTGTTTGATTACATACCATACTGAAGAAGATGTTTTCTTGTTTCTGATTATATCTAATAAATCAAACCAAAAATATATTTTTCTTCTATTTCTGACATTTATTCAAATTGACTCGCAAATGAATATATATTCAGCACAACTTATTAAGTGATATATGTCAAGATTCTTTGCACTATAACTTGTAGCATGTTAGTTACCACTTTTATCAGATTACACATTAATGTCTATCAAGATTCAAAAGGTTTACCTATAATTACCTATAGGGGCGGAGTCCGTGTTTGGTTACGGTTCGGTGACCAGTAGCTTCGGTTCAAACTTTATACAGTATTTGTTTGGAGCAATTCATTAATTTTTTATAATTTTAATAATTTAGAACTCAGTAATTTAAAATGGTTAGGATTTCGAACTCATAAACTTTAAATCCTAATTCCGCGTATGATTAACTAATAAGTAACCTAATTGTATAAATATTTTTAAAATGTTCGTCCATAGATCTAAATTCAGTTAACTTCCAAATGCTATTTTTTAACTTAACTTCAAATAATATTCTTCTTTCCAAATATCAACCAATTTATATCCAAACTCAATAAATTATAATGAGCTAAATTTGACAACTCCCCAATTGTTTGGGATAAATTTTATATTAACTGAAAACACAAGGACCAAAAGTGACAAAAATCCTTTCCTCTAGTATGTGGCAAATACGTTTGTGCTTGCGACAGCATTTGGTTCAGCATTTGGCCGACCTGTGATCACCGCCAAACAACTCTATATTTGGAGATGGAGCCTTCAATTTCAAACGGAATTCGACTCAAACAAAGTAGGAAATTGAAAAAGATTTGAAATGCGGGGCTTAGCTTGTAACGCCTGTAACAAGGAGTTTTTTTATGAAAATGAACAAAAACTTCATTACAAATCTGAATGGCACCGTTACAATCTTAAACGCAAGGTACTGCTAATTACCTCTTTTTTCTTTTTAAAGTTAAATAATTTTTTTTTACTGCCTGCAAAAACTCTGTTTTGTTTGTTTGGTTTTTGTTTTTTACTTTTTTATGACTGATTATGATATCTATCATGTTTGCTAATACATGAAAATGAATACTAGATTTCGTTTTCTAGATTTTTGTGTTGATCATTTTTGTTTAGAATTATGCTTTTGTTCATTTAGAATGATTTTTCTTGCGTGAAGATTTTTTTTTTTCTCCTGTGTATTTTGATGGGATATTTTCTTTCCTTTGTGTTTTACTTTGTGAATGGTGATTGGTGTGATTAAGTTTTTAGATGAGAGAATTAAATTTTTAGGTGATATGTTCTGTTTTTTCCATTGATGCAAGTTCGATGAGCAACTGAAAGCAATGATGATTGGAGAGTTGCATTTTGCAAAATTAGGCTAATTGTTGCATTAATCACCCATTTTAGAATTCTTCGGTCTAGTGATTAGAGCATACAGCTCGAGTTTGTGATGTGCGGGTTAGGTGCACATCACGGGTTCAAACCCTGCTTTGACCAAAGGTTGGTATTTATATTTAATTAAGTGAAGAAGAGTAGAGGAGCGGACTCATTATCCAGCTAGTTTCGAACTGTGCAATAACTGGCTGGGGATTACCGGGTATTAAAAAGAAGCTCTTTCATTTTAGAATTTAGGGAGTAATTTGTGTCGTCGCCGTTGTTTGTGAGATTGTTGTGCATGGATAATACTCATTGTTATAATATTTGAAAGATAACTATGAAATTTGGTGAACAACGGAGTTTATTTGACGTGAGTTAGACTTCCGGTTGAAGAGTTATGAATTTCATATGATGTCTTTGAGTACACTTGGTTTGGAGTTTTGAGGGTTCGGGTGAGTGTCGTCGCCGTTGTTTGTGAGATTGTTGTGCATGGATAATACTCATTGTTGTGTTCCTTGTCTTTTATCTCAGGTTGCCGGAGTTCCTGGATTGACAGAGGCACTCTTTGTAGCCAGACAATCTGCAGTTACAGAAGAAAATAAAAGATTAAGTGAAACTCCATTTCTATATAGCTGTGGTCATTGTGGCAAAGAATACAGAAGTTCTAAGGCTCATGCTCAGCATCTGCAATCTAAAAGTCACTTAGCACGGGCTTCGCGAGAGCCAGGTCATCACAATGAGAATAGTGTTATCATCAAGCCTCTTCTACGCCAACCTTCACATGAGCCTTCCCACAGGGCAGAAGAAGATATAAATGGAAGTGATGAAAGCGAGTGGGAGGAGGTCGATTCAGAAGAAGAGATGGTTGGTGGGGCGACTATCTCGTTGAATCAATTAAAGATGAACGGAAGTACTCCTAATGTTATCGATGAAGATAGTGATCTTGATGAACACATTGCTGAGTTGGGTCCGTGTTGTTGTTTTATGTGTGATTTAAACCACGATACGGTAGAAAGTTTCATGGCCCATATGCACAGGAAGCATGGGTTCTTCATTCCTGATGTCGAGTATCTGAAGGATCCTAATGGTTTCCTTACTTATCTTGGTCTCAAGGTAAATATTTTAGGTATCTTTTTTCTTTTTGTTTCTTCAAGTTTATTTAGATACTTATGTATGCATTTTTAATGTTCTCAGGTTAAAAAGGGATTTTATGTGTCTGTATTGCAACGATAGATGTCACCCTTTCAGTAGTTTAGAAGCAGTTCGGAAGCATATGGAGGCAAAAAATCATTGCAAAGTGCATTATGGTGACAGTGGTGATGATGAAGAAGCGGAATTAGAAGAGTTTTATGACTATAGCAGCAGGTATGCTTGTTGATAAGATAGTTTCCAAGATATTAAGACTAGAATGCATATATTGATCATTCTCCTTTTGTTATATATTTACTAAGAGCTGTATTTCCCATATTCTAGCTATATGGATGCAACTGGAAAGCAGCTCGTTTTGTCCAACGATGTTGACAACAGTGTGGAACTTGGAAGTGGTGGATCTGAACTCATAATAACCACAAGAACTGATGATGGAGTGTCTGTTAAAGCACTTGGATCAAGAGAGTTTTTGCAATATTATCGTCAGAAGCCAAGGCCTACACGAACTGGTGATATAGCTATAAGCGCTGCCTTAGCCTCGAGGTATATATTTGACTTGTTACATGGCACGCAATGACAACTAATATTAGTCATTTAAATAAACAATCTTTTCTCATCTCAGGTATCGAAGCAGGGGTCTAGCAACTGTGCAGTCGAGGGAGCATATGGTTAAGATGAAGGTGTTGAAGGCCATGAACAGATGTGGTGTAGATGCAATGCGCTCTAAGATTGGCATGAAAAGCAATGTCATTCGTAACCTCCCTAAAAATATACCATATTAGTCCCTTCCATATGAATGCACTAAACGGCTTATCTTGCAATATTTCAATGAGTGCTATAATATTTATAGGTGGTTGATTGAATTAGATCCAGGTTAAAATTTTCACCTGGCTGGAGAACAGGAAAGTGAAGATGAAGAGTTAATCATCCTGCTTGGTTTTCTCTTATCTGTATTTGGTATATTGATTTTGCTCGGTAAACTGGGAATTTTTATTTTTTATTTTTGGTGTGGAAGTGACGACATTTTCTCAAAGTTTCAGCATCATGCGGTCTTTATTCTTCGCAGCTTTTATGGACGTTTGTAAAAAGTTATTTTGTAACTTCTTATATTTCGTTAGCTTCTATAGTAGCATTTTATGTATTTACATCACTTCCTTTAACAGATGTTTTCCCATAAAACGAAAGAAAACAGATGGAAAGAGCCAAAACCAAGGAGGTTTGAAAAAGAACCACATCCGAGAAATGAATGCACTCTATTGCAAATGTATTTGAAAAAGAAAAGGAGTTTACATCTGGTAAAAAAATGTTTCTTTACCCCCAAAAATTAACGTTGAAGAACACAGAACCAATTTAAAACTCTCGAAATTCAGATTTGAAGTGACCAAAGTGGAAAGTATTGAATCATAGTTTGAGAAAAGATCACGAGAACAATTTTCTTGATCTGCCTGCTTGAAGATACTAGAGATACATTGAGTAGCTAAATCTTGATTGTTTTTTTGTTAAAATGTAAACCTGAAACGTCTGAAAAGACATTAACTCCCGAATACACCCTTAGCAAAAATCAATCCTGGTTAGATTTTTTTTTTGGTTTCCCATCCGATATCCGGTACCCGCATTGGAGCACGATTATATCCGGATTCGCGCCGCACAGAGCACCTTTTGGGGGGAAGTGCTCTCTATCAAAGATTTTTCCATACCCAGAGCTTGAATCCGAGACCTCTTACTAGAAAGAGTAGTATCATCCACTGCGCCACATCCTTTGGTGGTAATCCTGGTTGGATTTAAATGCTATACAAAAGCATACTTGCGATTCAACAGAAAAATAATTTTCTTACAGAAAACCTGGAAAGCAGCATCATATTTTTGTGCAAATCGACACAAAACACAGAGAGAGAGAGAGAGAGAAAATAGGTAATAGTCCCCTACACGAACTTAAGAATACAACTACACAACGTGGTCTACAAAGAAAGGAAAAGATGAATCAAGGATTCTCCTACAATAGGTTAAATTAATCAAGCATACTCCTACAATAGCTTAATTTCTTCTTTAAGCTAATATACATAAGCTTCAGGTCTACATATCTCATCATTTACCTCTTTGCTCTAGTCTTTCTCACATTTCTGACGGGTCTCTTTCCTTGTTGCTTCACATCTTTGCCATTCTTTGCCAACTCACGTAACAAACCCGGTTCCTCCTGTGATAATTCTTCACTAGGCATCGAAGCAGCTGGACTGTCGGTTGTTTCGTTCATTTCTGGTACATCCACAGCAGATTCACTAAGAAGCTCACACTTATCCACGACTTGGGTAGATTCAGTCAATTTCTGCTGACTCGACATTCCTGGTTTCGGCTTCTCACCGCCGACATGCACATTGCTTTGTCCTGCAGACAAACTGTCGACAGAACCAGCATTATTGCGGTTCCAGCTACAGAATTCTAAAAGAGCTACGTCATTAATTTTTACCTAGCTTCTATTTCTATTGATGCATAGCCATTAGAACTTTGTGCTGCATTTGTTTGAGTCACTTCCTGCGCATCAGCACCAGTTATACGAAGACCTGAACACGTAAAAACAGTTACATGTGTAAGAGAAATTGACCCGGTAAGAAGTAAATAGTTAGCTTTTGAACCCATTACTTCGAATTAGCTTCACATCCTAAAAATAACAAACATATTATAAAGAATAGCCTCAAGTACCATCACTGTGCTCTGAGGGAAAAGCTGGACCATTGGGCCTGTGCGATTCACAAGCAGCATGCTCGCCAACCCTACTTTCCTCAATACCCTGTAAAGTTTGAACAGTATTAGGACAAGAGTATAAAGCGACCATGATATACTGTTGTCCATACGAGATGCTATATTTTATAGTCCATATGTTGCAAATA
Organism: Nicotiana noctiflora; assembly: GCA_032618575.1. Lineage (NCBI taxonomy): Eukaryota > Viridiplantae > Streptophyta > Magnoliopsida > Solanales > Solanaceae > Nicotiana > Nicotiana noctiflora. Next base: position 114,565 of record JASVEL010008066.1, read on the forward strand.
CTGAATAAGGTAACTGAAACCCGTAAAACAATTACCTGATCATGGAGCTGAACGGAAGAGGCAGGATTTAGAGGCTGAGCGATATTTTCTCCACCATCTTGTGTTATTTCCGCATCTGAAAGGGGAAAAGATGAGGTTCTACAGAAAATTAGTAATTTGCAGCAGAAAGAGGCAAGATTAGAGCTTTAACACACCTGACCACTTAATTGGTACATCTGACAGTTTAGTAAGTCTCAAAGAACTTGAGCTATTTATCTTCTCTGCGGTACTAGTTCCTGTCAAATTACTAACTGCAGATTTTGGTTCTGCCTTGGAACGGCGAGCACGTAACAGATCCTCAGTTGCTTTTGACCGTACTTTTCGTATTTCATCATGAATATTCCATGAGCCAGATGCAAAAGAATTCTTTTTCTGTGATCCAGTTGCAAAACACATATCAGAAGATAGCAACAACAACAACAAAGAAAACCCAATGTAATCCTATAAATGGGGTCTGGGGAGGGTAGTGAGTACGCAGACCTTACCCCTACCTTATAAAGATAAAGAGGAGGTTTCCAATAGACCGTCAGATAAGATAAAGCAACCAAGTAGTACACAAAGGTAACAACAATGTATTATGGTGACGAGCGTGAGCAACACAACAACAACAACAACAACAAACACAACATATAATAATAAAGAACCATGACTAAAATAATATAAAAATAGTCTTAGAACTACAGGTAAGCCTAGGAGGAAATAATAGAAAACTGATAAAGTAAAACGTTTACTACTGCTTGGTAGCTGTTTCATCATCTTTGGCAACATGACATGCCCGATTTACCAAGTTCAGAAGCATGGAGCCTCTTTCAAATCATTACTCAAGTCACAAAGTGTAATCAAAGGTATAGCTTAGAATATGACATAATATAAGATACAGATTTCCGAGGAAAAAGGTATTCTCGAGGGAGGAAGATTTTAACAAAAGTGTTTTACCTATTAAGCAAATTAAAAAAAACACATCAACTGTGCATAAAAAATGGAACACTACCTAAGCAACAACTAAACAGGCAGGCAGGGGCGGATATACCATGTATCCTAGAGTTCACATGAACCCAGTAGCTTTTGTATATCAACTTAAGGTCATCATAGGAACCCATAAAATTCAAATCATGGACCTACTTCTGCTGGCAACCAATAGGAGAAAATATTCAGTCAAAAGCACCAAGTCGTTTTTGAGAAATTCTTGAGGTCAACATGATAAATCTCCGAAGAGCTTTAGGCTTTAGCTACATTTATTATCAGCAATAACCCAACAATCAAATAATGCAAAAGTTACAAAACCTATCATAGTTCTTTCAAAATGAAGGCAACACATAAGTGCCTAGGGAAAATGAACCACTCATGAGACAACAATGCAGTAGGAGACACCAAAAGAGAGAGAATGCAGTAGAAGGGAGTAATGGAAGTTCACTTTATAAGCCTTTTAGAAGTTTAGTCTGCCACCTGACAGAGGTAGGAAGTTTGGAATGTAAAAGACAAAGAGAGTCATCACAGAGTATCCGAGTACTTTCCCCCACCACCTCCCAAAAAAAAAAAAGCAAAACAATTCCGAAATTTGTAGATAAAGAAAAAGGAAAGTAAAGCAGAATTGTAATAAGAAGAAAGCAGGAAAATAAAGAACCATTATTCTACACCAAAATATCAAATAGATGCACCATGATTTAGCCTTCGAGTGTACAAGGAAAAGTGGAAATGACAAGCAAGAGGAATGGATCCAAGGCTGGATTTATGACAGCTATTGCATCCCCTTCCATTCTATCCTAGGCCATAATTACTCATTATTTCAGGAATAGAACATTATAATTCTCCTTAGCGTCCCTTCTTCACCTAATGACAAGATATGCTCTTATTCAAAAAACGAACTCACCTAAATGGTATACAAGACAATAAAGCATCATCAATTTCTAACTACGATATAAACTAAAAAGCATCAGGTTTGTGAGTGTTCCTCTATTTCTGTCTGGCGATCGTCAGCATAAATATACTTGGATTCACACCATATGACATTAGTCCGTATATACTGCTAAAGCATGTGACCATCTCATCTAAAAGTTTATGATGTTAAAGAGAGCACACTTCTATTATTTAATTATCTCATAAATACATCCCCTCATGTGCGGGCTCAATTCTTTTCATGGCCAAGCACATGGAGATTCTTTTTGATAATGGGTAGCGGTGAGACTAGAAGCCAGAATCTCTTGATCTCTTCCTGCTCCGATACCATGTAAGAAAAATACACGGGAGAGAGAAGCTTCATCATTTTTCTAAGCTATTGGATGTTTAAACAGTACAAATAACTTTTCTAACCTAGGAAACAAATTAAGACTACATAACTTTTCTCTCTTTTTCTGAGCCGAGGGTCGGCCGGAAACAGCCTCTCTACCCTTTCGGGTAGGGGTAAGGCCTGTGTACGTATTACCCTCCCCAGACCCCACTTTGTGGGAACATACTGGGTAGTTGTTGTTGTTGTTGTTGTTGATTCTACACAAATATACACAATATTCTCAACAGCATTTAAGCAACCTTTCTTCTCTGTCACCTTCTCATCTTATTTTTTCAACTTTCTAACAAGAAATAGCACCGGTCTCCAATTTATTGCTTTTCAAATCCTTCAAATCAGTTCTATCTGAAATAACTAACCAAATTTCGGCTCTTTGAATCATCAAATCTTGCAGTGGTAATTTAAGACATTGTTGTCTAATGTTATGAGGAATTGGGGGAGAAAGGCGGGGACAGGAAGTTATTCCCGTTGGCTAAAGTGAGGGAGAGGAAGGCTCGGGATCTAGACCAAGTTAGATGCGTCAAGGACGAGGATGGTAGAGTTCTGATGGGGGAGTTTCAAGTCAAGCAGAGGTGGCATTCCTACTTTCAAGACCAGCTTAACGAGGAGGGGGATCGAGACATAAAGCTAGGGGAGCTGGGGCAGTCAGAGTGTCATAGAGACCTTAGGTACTGGAGGCGCATTAGGGTGGAGGAGGTCGTGGGGGCTTTGCGTAGGATAAGTAGGGTCGACCGGGCTAGACGAAATCCCGGTGGAGTTCTGGAAATGCATGGGTAGGACAGGAGTGGAGTCGTTGTCTAGGTTGTTCAATGTGATCTTCAGGACTAAGAGGGTGTCGGAGGAGTGGAGGTGGAGTACAGTGGTGCCCTTGTAGAAGGTGCCCTTGTAGAAGAACAAAGGGGATATCCAGTGTTGTAAACTATAGGGGTATCAAATTACTTAGTCACACCATGAATGTATGGGAGCGGGTGGTTGAGGCGAGGGTGAGGGGGATGACGTCTATATCCGTGAACCAGTTTGGTTTCATGCCGGGCAGCTCCACTACAGAGGTTATCCACATTGTCAGGAGATTGGTGGAACAATTCAAGGATAAGAAGAAGGACCTGCACATTGTGTTTATTGACTTGCAGAAGGCGTATGACAAGGTCCCAAGTGAGGTGCTATGGAGGTGCCTGGAGGCGAAGAGCGCGCCGGAAACCTACATCAGAGTGATCAAGGATATGTATGATGGAGATAAGACTAGGGTTAGGACGATGGGTGGCGACTCAGACCATTTCCCAGTGATTATTGGGCTTCATCAAGGATCTGCGTTTAGCCTTTTTCTTATTTGCCTTAGTGATGGATGCACTAACACGCCATATTCAAAGGGATGTACCATGGTGTATGCTATTTGCTGATGACATAGTTTTGATAGACGAGACGATAAGGGTTTCAAACTAAGCAGGTCTAAGACAGAATACCCGGAATGCAAGTTTAGCGCTGAGTCGAGCGAAGTGGGCATGGACGTGAAGCTTGGATCCCAGGTTATCTCCAAGAGGGACAGTTTCAAATATCTTGGGTCGGTGATTCAGGGGGACAGAGAGATCAACGAGGATGTGACTCACCGTATAGGGGCCGGGTGGACGAAATGGAGGCTTGCATCAGGAGTCTTGTGTGACAAGAAAGTGCCACGGAAACTGAAGGGGGAATTTTATAGAGCTGTGGTTAGACCGACCATGTTGTATGGGGCAGAGTGCTTTGCCGGTTAAGAACTCTCATGTTCAGAGAGTGAAGGTTGCGGAGATGAGGATGCTCGGGTGGATGTGCGGGCACACCAGATTAGATAAGATTAAGAATGAAGTTATTCGGGAGAAGGTTGGGGTGGCCCCAGTGGATGAGAAGATGCGAGAAGCGAGGCTGAGGTGTTCGGCATGTGCGGAGGAGAAGCCCTGATGCCCCGGTGAGGTGTTGTGAGTGGCTGGCGGTGGTTGGCTCGAGCCGAGGCAGAGGGAGGCCTAAGAAGTGTTGGGGTGAGGTGATTAGGCAGGACACGACAAGAATGCGGATTTGCGAGGACATGGCCCTTGATAGGAAAGTCTGGAGGTCTAATATCAGGATTGTAGGATAGGGAATTCTAAAACTTCTCGTACTTCATTCGCGGGGCTAGGTGGGATTTGGTAGGGCTCTCCATAGATGACTTGTGTAGTGTATTGTGCCCCTTATGGTAGTTACTGGTCGATATTATTGCATGCCATTTAATTTATGATTTTATGTTTAGATAAATATCTATGCGATTTTTGCTGGACTCACTAATGCTGTTTTGTTTTTGTTTTTCCCTTTCTTTTTCTTTCTCTCCTGAGCCGAGGGTCGATTAGAAACAGCATCTCTGCCCTTTCGGGTAGGGGTAAGGCCTGTGTGTACGTATTACCCTCCCCGACCCCACTTTGCGGGATTATACTGGGTAGTTGTTGTATTGTTGTTGTCTAATGTTAGCAAACCAAGGTTTGAGCACCATTGCATAAATACTATTTCTGAACCATAACCACCATTCCATAAATAAGGGTGTACATCCTCCAAATTGAAGGTGAAACGGCAGCAATGAACGCAATTCCGAAATCTTCAAATACCTTTAAGGAAGAGGAAGAATCCCCAGTATACGGTGTTCCTTCCTCAAAGAGCTTTGCCTTCAGATGTGAGGGGGTTCCAAGTCCACTGTGATCAACAGTAGGAGAGGCCCATGGAGGACGAACCTTCATATATGACTTAGCCATATCTACCGGTGAGCCAAAAGTATCATCCACCTATGTTACACAAGCAAGATATCAAAGACAGCATCAAGACAAATTATTACAAATGCTCCATTGCGGACAGCTGACAGCAGTAAAAATTAGAAATCTTTGTTCAGCCAAATATTACATAGGAAACAACTAGCACAATAAGCTCCTTACTGTAAATTATGAGAGTTAGAAGTAGCATTAATATTACAGATAAAATACACATATAAACAATGATTCTGATAAAGTACACATATAAACTACGCAACTAATTCAAGACTAAGTGAGAAGGAGACTATCTCATTTTTCAAGTTTCCAGAATCAATTTAGACTCAAAACTACAATGACCTCTTCTTAAAGTTTTTTTTTCGCATTTACAAGCTAAAGTATGTAGAGACTCAAGGAAAATAAGCTTGAAGACATTCGTGCCAGTGAAGAGAAAAATATTGTAAACAATTTCATGTTAATAAAGCTGGGAAATCATAATGTAGTAAATTAAAATAAACCATGAGATGGTTGCAAAATGAAAAACTTACACAGAGAGATAAGATTTTACTCACGTTTTTAACTCCAGAGCTTAAACCTCCGTGAGTAATATCTAAACCCAGTCGGTCTCTCTTTTCCTCTCTCTTTTCCTCTAACCATTTCCTTGCTTCTACAATTGCACGACTGCTGAGGTCCAGCGTATCTGAATGAGACATAAATGACTATTCAGCTTTTATGCAAACACTCTGCGGGAAGAACGGCAGCCGTACCACATGAAAGATTCTTTAAATTATTTTGGCAGAATACATAAAATAGCACCTAAACTTGTACCCAAATCCCTATTACACACTTGTTGATTACGGGGAACCTTTTACACACCTAACATTTTAAAAGTGTGTCAGTTACACACCATTTTGATTACATGGCAAGAGCGTGTTTTACACACAAATTCGGCGAGTGAATAGGAAAAGAAATCTGTGAACTCTCGTGTGTAACTGATACATGTCCATTTTTTTTATTTTTTAACTAAAAACATCATCTTCTTCGTCAAGAGCTTAAACAAACAATCAACTCTTGCAACAATGGAGAGATTATTCGTTTTTTTTTTTCTCCACAATCTCACCATAGAAAACTTCCCTCCCTCTCCCATAGAAAACAAACAACCAGTTTGTTGCTGCCCTTCCCCCTTTTCCCATTTTCGTCTTCTTCCCCACACATTTCCCCATCTTCCATGTCCACCATTTTAAGAATAACAATAATATAAAATAGCTTTGAAAGAAATTGGTAAAGAAAGTTAAAAGAAATTTATATCAAGAGAATTTTATAAATCTGGGTTTGAATCTATACCACGAATCGAGCAACCGTGGATTTGTCCATAACCAACTTTAATGGAGTTTTGAGTTTTGCATTATATTTCTTTTGTTAGAATTGAATCTAGACTCACAAACTCGTGATTAATTTACTTGAGTTCCTAATTTTGCTTTACAATATAAAGGTGATTAAATGTAAATTTTTTGTGGTGTCTGGCGTCAATCTCCCATGGAGAAGAGAAAGATATAAAATGGAGAAGATGGTTAAGGGTATAGGAGTAATTTTAAATGTTTTATTTTTTAAATAAAAAAAAAATAGTGACACGTGTCACTATCTGATTGGAGCGTGAAATAACACATGTTTTAAAAAGTTGGTCAAGAAAAAAGTAGTGTGTATTTGACACACTTTTAGAAGGTTGGGTGTGTAAAAGGTTACCCGTGATCAACAAGTGTGTAACAGAGATTTGGGCACAAGTTCAGGTGTTATTTTATGTATTTTGCCAATTATTTTTTTGAGAATGAAAGATTCTTTGTTATTACCATCTGCAATTGCTTGATCAGGTATTGCGGAGCGCAAATCAAAGCTGCCTTCTCCTTCTAGTGATGAAAAATCAACAACCCTTGAGTTGATGATTGCTACTAACCTATCACGCTCCTTCCTGCAAAGTCAACATTAGAATAAGGTTGAGAAGGAAATTTAAACAAAAATAACCATCTTTTTTCCGCTCTAGTTTTTCTATTTTTTTCCCCATATTTTGCTCGAATGCTACACATGTATGTCATCTGACTGTCAAAGGGTTGGAATCCTATTCAATTTTTTTCTTGTTGTTACTGTTACCTAGCCTTGTACCCTTGACCTATTCAATTTTCCATTCAGCATGCTATCCACAGCAGTATTTAAGGACAACTCGCAAAGGAACGATTATATTGAAGACAAACATACTTAGAAGAAACTGTCTGTCTTTTTATATGAAAAACAGAGACATGCATACATTAAAAAGAAGCAAAAATATGCAAACTTTATGCTTACTTACAAACATACATGTAAAGGGATGAATGGACTTTTTAAGTGGAAGTGTTCCTCAGTTATAGGGCAAGTACAAGGTAATAGCATCTATCACCATATTCAATGCAAAATGGGCAATCACCAGTATTACATGAGCTCAGTTTGTTATGACACTTACCACAAGATGTAGCTATTAAGAGAAGCCTACCCGCTTTATCTAGTTGGACTTGCTAATCGTATGTACTAAATATGAATCCCATCCTCAAACCTGCTAATATCAAGTCTAAACCTTTTCTTTCAAATCGCTAGCAGCCCAGACCTGTTTCTTACTCATCTCCCCCCCCCCCCAAACCCACCACCACACACAACCACATTACTATATTCTACTTTGCTCGTCTTCTTCATTTTCTTCCCAAACAGAAAAGCGAAATCCAAACTCCATATTATCTCGGATTCAGAGGTTACTTCAAATTTCGGAAATGACTCAAGTAGGCAGAACAATTTCTTGCCATGGTAGTTTACTGTTCACGTAACCTCAACTGTACTACTTTATTTGTTCGGTCCAACTTGCGCGCCTTGATTATTCCACCGAGTACCTGCTACCTCCCACCAGCACATGTACAAGTAACTCTGCCCACTAAGTCTTAGGTAGATGGAAAAAAATCACCTAGTGCTTTTTGTCTCTGCTGGGATTTGAACCCTACTCTCGAAGGTTTACACCCACTTTATTGACTAGTAGCTCACACCCCTTGCGTGCATTTTTTACCCTTGGAGTACTACTTAACACATCATGTGGTAACAGTTCCCAGATGTGCTGGGAAATCTTTCTTCTGTTCAATACTTACTACATCCAATTTATGTGACACTTCCCATTTTGGATGTCCCAACACCCTCCTACAGTTAGAAATATCCTAGACGGCTTTCACATCATCAAAGTTAAAATTTGATTTATCAATTCAGATTTAAAACACAATACATGGTATCCATCTACACTAAGTTTTCAACTACTACTTTCAAGCTTTTTTCAACTATAATAGTATTTTACAAGTAACTTCTTTCAACTATTGATAATAAAATATACAAGCCAAACTAACTTCTTAATCTCTGAACAAAGTCAAACATAAGCTGTGACAGACCATGTAACTGACAAGTATTAGAAATATATATATGCAACTTGTTTTTATTAGGAGAAATAAGTATGCAATTAACATTCGTGTATCAGCTTGAGAGACGATGCAATTAACATTCGTGTAACATTCGTGGTTAGACCTGCCGTGGATCAGATATAGAAAACAAAGGAAATCTGGGCCCTGTTCTCTCAAAACATCAAAACGCTCTTAAACTTAAAAAAGGTATGGGACGGAGTGTTGGCCGGTAAAGAAATCTCACGTTCAGAGGATGATGGTGGCGGAGATCAGGATGCTTAGATGGATGTGCGGGCTCACCAGGTTAGATAAGATTAGGAACGAAGTTATTCGGGAGAAGGTGGGGGTGGCCCCGGTGGATGAGAAGATGCGAGAGGCGAGACTTCGGTGGTTCGGGCATGTGCGGAGGAGAAGCCCCGACACCCCGGTGAGGAGTTGTGAGCGGCTAGCGGTGGTCGGTGTGAGGCGAGGCAGAGGGAGGCCTAAGAGATACTGGGGAGAGGTAATTAGACAGGACATGGCCAGGATGCGGATTTCCGAGGACATGACCCTTGATAGGAAAGTCTGGAGGTCTAGTATTAGGGTTGTAGGATAGGGGTTTCTAGATTTTTCATAATCCTTTCCCGGGGTGTGAGGCGTGGTAGGGCCGCCCATAGATGATTAGTTTGTATTCTCGTTCGGTAGTCATTTCTGATAGTTACTGTTTTGATATCATTGCATGCCTGTTTCTTTATGGTACATATGCATTTTATACTTAGATAATTTTTATGAGGTGTATGCTGGAGTAACTAATGCGGTTTTTGTTTTTTGTTTTTGTTTTTTGTTTTTGTTTGCCTTTTTTCCATGCGCCGAGGGTCGATTGGAAACAGCCTCTCTGCCCTCTCGGGTAGAGGTAAGGTCTGTCTACATATTACCCTCCCCATACCCCACCCTGTGGGAATATACTGGGTTGTTGTTGTTGTTGTTGTTGTATCAGCTTGAGAGAGCAATATACACAGGTACTTTGCTAGATACTCTAACTTTTATGCAGCTATTGAAAGATTTTCCTGACTGCTCACTTTCTTTCTAAATTCTATAGAGCTTTCTTGTTATCCAATTCCTTCTTTTTAGTTTTTACGCAATCATAACATTTTCTTAATTCTTTCAATATTAGAAGTACACAATTATATCAACATCCTCATAAAAAAGTTGTATTAAAATCTAACACCCATTCAATTAGATACTCTAACCATCTTACTTTGTTAGATGGTAGGTCGTAACTCTTTGTGTGTGTGTATTTTATTCAATGAAGATATGACTACGAATTGATCTTCTAAATCTATTGGTATTTGGGTTCAGGAGCTAAACTAGCTTCAAAAATTATATCCCACTGAAATTTAGGACAAGCATGAGGGTCTTCCTCTTGTTAAAACCAAACAAGATACGACGATAACAGATACAAAAAGAGAACCATTGGGCCTCTAAATTCAAGGACCTCGTGGTTCAAATATGACACAAAGGGTTAAAAAGATATGAAAATAGGTATCAGTTGATAGTACTTCAGAACACAAAAGAAAAATGAACAATTTCAAATAGAATGGAAAAAGAGAAACATAGCTCTAGGAAGAAGAGACGTTCTCTTAAACATTGCTAGATCTCTTCAGCATCAAGTGAAAGAGTAACTGCACTTATTCCTATGAATTGGAGGCATATATATTAAGAACTATGCCAATTGCAAAAGAGTTTCAGAACCAGCTAACCAATTAAACATATTATGCTATCCCTGGAACTCAAACCATAAACAACTCAACCCCAAAATCAGACACAAATGACACCCATTTTCATCAAATTGCAGAAATTTTATAAATAAAAAAATAAGCATAAACAAGAAAAACTCAGAAAAGTTAATCTCTCTTTTTTTTTTCCTATCTTTTGAGAAGTGCAATAAAAGCTGATGTTTGAAACAGGATACGAGAGCTAAAAACACCAAAAAGGGCCTCTAATAAAATATAAAGAGAATGTTTATCATGAGTATGAATCATGGAAGAATCATGAGTCTGAATCACGAAAGAACCCAGATTTGAACTTCCTGTTATCCTTTTCCAAGAAATTATACAAACTACATCAGCATGACGAGTTTCAAATGTTAGCAATCCCTAGAAGAACTACCAAACTGGCCAAAGGGAGCAGACAAGTTATAGAACAATAAAATTAACTTTAAGCTCCGCATCAAGTAAACTTAAGAAGCAATTAAATAAAAAAATTCAAACAACGCAAGGCCAATATGACACTCACATAAAAAGCTAAGATATAAAGTTAAAGTTTAAGAATAAGGTAAGTGAACTTCCACAAAGACTGGAGACGGAAAGACAGGAAAAATCACAGAAAGATAAGACACAAGTCTCATACAAAGAATATCTATCAATTTAACACTAATAAAACAGCAATATCAGCAGACTAAATAAATAAAAGGTTTGTACTAACCTTGAAAATGTCTCCTGCATAAGTAGCTGCTCAATTAGGTGCTTGGTTGTACTTCTCTCTCCACTTAATTGACAATCCTTCGTTCCAAAAAGAAAGTTAAAAGGAGTATAAATATTTCTTTTTTGATAATCCAAAAGTAAGTAATCATATTACACCAACTCAGTGTCGAAAACTTTGCAAGTAAATCTTTCGTTTTCAGCTCAAAAGTATCTACCAACTCTACAAGTGGGATTTTCCTTTTCTACAAAAAGGATGACGAAAAAGGGGCCTTTTTATTCTCCATGTGTTCAAAAGTGCGTCTATTTCTCTCTCCCCATTGAACAAAAAAGGACATGTCGCAATTACATCCCGTGCTTCCTTCCTAGCCTTGTTCATCCTCTTCAATGTCCTACTTGCTAAGCTACTCAGTAGTGTATTCAATAACACTCAATTTATGCCAAAAAATACAAAAGTCCATAAATCATGAACATACTAGTAATGTATATGTATATGATCAACATTTTTTCTTTTTTTTTTTCCCTTTTCCCTTTTTTTTTTCCGTTGGTTCTTGGGAAAGAGAAACCTCTTCTTGTTTTTTTTTTGTGGCACATAAAGATGAGGTCTACAACAATCTGTTCTCTTCTCTACATTATTGTTACGATGGCGTTTCAAATGCACAAACTCATAGTCATGACAAGTTGATGGAAGGTGATGGGACAAGGTAGACCTAGCCACCTAGGGGAGTGAGAGAATGAATTTTATGAGACGGGTTCTCGATGATGGACAAGGTAGACCTAAAAATACATGAAGAACCCTACAATCTCTGGAATATTATGGAATGGGCCAAGAATAGAACACTATGGAGGAAAAGGGTCCATCTAGACGATACCAACCAGTTGGTACTATTCTATCACACTTACTTAAGGTCTAGTATTTACCAGGAATTTTATTCCAGTTAAAGACTTTGCGTCCGTACGGATAAGTGAGGTATATAGGTAACTTCTTCTTTAAAGAACCTCTAACTTGCCTCAAAAAACAAATAATTTAGTACTAAATGAAATGGACATGAACATAGTGCAATGCTTACAGAGTATCCACATGACCTAGCTCAACTAGTTTGGGACTGAATGATAGTTGATTGATTAGATATATCCCAAACTGACGGGTTAGTGTGAGCTTATCCATGCGGTTAAATGTTGAACACCATGCAATCGACCTTTCTCAAGACACGAGTTGTATATAAATTACCATGTAGGCATTTCATATCCTTCCATTGGTCATCACGGACAGACAGATTTTACAAAGGAAACTATATTTTTTAGATCAGCCAACTCTTTCCTGCTGTTAACTTAGGAATCAATTTAGATATAACCATAAAATCTTTATGAAAACGTCCACCAATTTGTCCAGTTCCTGACCACGGTAAAGTCTCCTGAATTGTAGGTTCCACTATATGTTAACATTATTCCTGGTTAGGAAATTTGCCATCATTGTAAACTTGTTTTCTGTGAAACATAATTCACTTCCAATTTCCTAACTAAAATTAAGTAGTCTCCGAGTCAACTTGCGCACAACTCGACTATTCCACTGGATACCTACTACCTCCCATCGGCATAGGTATCGAGTAACACTATCCGCCAAGGCTTAGGCAAAAGGTAGATCACCTAATGTTTTTTTGTCTCTACTAAAATTTGAACCCTAGTCTCCATGTTTGCATCCACTTCATTGACCACTAAACTACTAGACCACTCGTCTCACAGTTTTTTTCCAACATATTTTCCCTATATGAGTACTTCTATTTATATAAGCCTATATGAGTATGTCATGTCTTCTAAAAGTTATTCACTCATACCACTCCCGTATTTTATAACAATTATGCTCCTCCATGAAGAATCATCTTTTAATAGCAAATCCCTATAGACACTTTCCTAACTGCGCTTTACTTTTTGGATAAGTTCTAACTGTGCTTTATTGAAAGTAGTTTTTTTTGCGGTTACCTAGGCTTACTTCAAATAAAGGGGTAGTCACCTAGTTCCATTCCACAGGAGGATACTACTTCTATCCCCTTGTGTAGAAAATTCATGA
>JASVEL010008067.1:0-124669 GCA_032618575.1 Nicotiana noctiflora
ATGTTGAAAATGATTGAGTTTTAGTAGTTCTGGCTAGCATGAATATTTGATCAATACTCATTAAGCTGTAGGGGATTGGTTATAGCTGTTAGTGCTAAATTTCACAAAATGGCTAGTTTTTAAATAGGATAAAACTGGAATTCATAATTAGGCTATAGGTTAAATAATTGGCTTAAGAATGGTCAACCTTGCAAAGGGTTGACCAATTCTATAAAGCCCTAACACACAGCTCACTGTTAAAAGTGGCTGGTTGTGCAAATGGCTATGTCTGCAAATGCAGATTAGCCCAGGCTCTCTTTAGAGCCCTGAACAGCAAAGTGGTAAAGGTTTTGGGCCCAGCTGTTCAGTATATGGCTTTAATAGCCCAAGCTAAGTCTCAACCTGAGACTGGCTAAGTTTTAAATAGTTTAATCATAATAATAAAACAGGCTATGCCTGCAATTAGCTTAAAATTGAAATAATGTGGTCTTAATTGACTGGAATTAGTTTAAAAGTGGCTAAAATTGAAATAGTTTCTTAAAATAAATCTGGCCAGCCCTTAAATACTAATGCCAGGGCTGGCTATTAGTTAAATAGGTGCAAAGATGCTGAGATTTAACCTAGGTAAGTTGTGTAAATAAGCAGTGCCCTTAGAGGCACAATTAGAACTTGAAATAGTATTCTAGTAAATAGTTAGAACTTAAAAGGGTAATTGATTTCTGCAATTTTGCAGAGATTCAAGGGTATAATGGTCTCCCTAAAAAGGGAAATCTGTAAAATCTCAAACCCCTAAGGTCATACTAGTAAAAACCCCCTAAAAGGAATCTTTAGAACCTTCCAGCACATGCTGGAAGGATATCTGGTAACTGATTTAGGGGTTAAAGTGTAGATTTCATAGTTTTAAGAGGGGGAGAAGTGGGATTTAATCCCAGAGTTTCTCCCCAAGTTTCAGCCCTTTGCCCAACTATATATACCCCTAAAAAGGGGCTGATAGGGGGTCCAATTTTTGATCTGAACTTCATTTAGGCTGGATAAAAGTTTCAGAGTAAAATAGCAATAGAACAGTAGTGTTTCTGGTATTTTTGAGCGAGAACTTGGGTTAATTTCTTCTGGTTTTTTGGGGTTCCTTGCTCAAAAATGATCTGGGTTTCTATTGGCCTTTGATGTGGGATTTCTATTCGCTGTTTGGCTGTGGTGTTCTATTTTCGTGGATCTTCTATCACCGTTGCATTGCTGTTGAGTCTATTGCTGATTATTTGCTCATATTTTCCCCTTAGAACTCATCGGCTTCCTTTTGTTGATCCAGGTACATTTCTATTCGAAATGAAGCTGTAATGATGATCCTGATGAAATAGCATGAAGTTTCCGCCTTAATTTACTTGTCATTTTGTATTATTTGATTTATAGCTTAATTGTAGTAGTATATAGTAGTTGAAAAACAGAAAACCAAACAGAAAAGATGTAATAGCTAGTATAATAGTAGTAGTATAGTATAGTCGTAGTCATAAATCGCTTAGCTAAGTGGGTAAGAATCATAAAATGAGGCTAAATAACTCAGATATGAATCGATAGCAGTAAGTCCAATCAACTCACGTAGGTAATAGGATTTGGAATTTGATATCTGAATTCAAGTAAGTTTAAAGAGGAAACAGCTTAATTGAAGTAATAACTGGGTTAAAACTGGCTTTGATAACATTAAATAAACCTGGCACATATTAACATCAATAGTTAATCTTATCTGTGAGTTAGTAGGTAGGTACAAACAAGTCCAAAAGGAGAAGAATAGTTAGAAGAACTGGTAAAATCATTTGCAACTGGGTCTGTAACATTACCTAAGCTAAGTTGTATTAGAACCAGTAATATAATCATGTACAAGTCATTGAGTCAGTCTTAGATAGTTTATAATTAGTTAGTTTAATTGTTCTTCAAGCTTCATATGTAATCGAATTGTCTTTCTCGGGATTAATATGAACATTAAAAGTTAGAAGTAGTCTGTTAGTTAAAGTTTACGGCATCGAATAATTGATTCACAGTTAATATCATTGATGTATTGAGTTTTCTTACTGAATAAATAAAACTGCATTTTTATTTCGGATGTGTATCTTGTTCATTTACCTCAATTGTTAATACTGTTATTTAGTTTAGGCCCAATATGTGTTATGGGCCTGAACCTTCGAGCAGAGCCAACTGGGTTGCCTAATATAGGCCTGAAGACTGTTTGGGCCTTTAAGGCCTCGGCAGGTTAATTGTTCGATTAATCATGGATACGTAAGCTCATGACTAAAATAAGAGCTGTGATGATATACGAGCCCTGAATTAAGAGTTGAAATACGGATAAGGAAAAACCAAATAGAAAAACATAGTATACACCTCTTAGGGTTGAGACTTTAAAATTAAATTGGGACGAGCTCGCCCACCGTTAAACAAGCGGGCCCCCCTTTTAGTAATGGTATAATACAATTAGACTCGGGAAGACTAATAGCGAATTCCATAGCCTCTCCCAAAAGATTTGAAAAGCCGATAGACATACTTAGGGAACGATTTAATATACTTTCTTTAATACGAGTGCGCACTTGTGCGACTCAAATCCAAATCTCGACAGCCGAAATACACCAAAAGTCATGGACGTCTGCGGGATGACTCGAGGCGTGTTTTCGATACCGCAAATTCCTAAAAATAATATTTAACGTAAAAGCACATTATGTTGTTAAAACCTATAATCGAGTCAAACAAAAGTTCAGCACTATAGTCAGAGCGACCGTGTCGAAACGCATTAACCGGAGTGCCTAACACCTTCTCCTGGTTACCGCAGTTCCTTATCTCGGACCTTCGCTCGTCGTATATTTTAAGAGTCAAAATTTCTCGGTTCGGGATTAACCGTGACTTGGGACACCATCGTCATTCCCAAGTGGCGACTCTAATTAATCTCTAATAAAATCCCGAACCGATTGTCCTTAACCCAAAAACCCTTCCCTTACGTTGTTTCGAGCTGTCGGGGCATACCCCTACGTTGTATTTATACATCTTGCCAGTCGTGGGTAGTAAAAAGGGGAGGGTGAGCTGGCCGGCGACTGGCCGGGGATCCAACCCCGAACTTCGGTTCTTCAGTGTTTAAGAACTCGAGCTCCTGGAACCGCCGTTCGCGTTTTTTGTTTGACTTCATTACGTGATTTGAATACAAGATGCTATCTGTTTTATCGCTTTGATATTACGAACCGTATACATAAAACAGCGCTCGAAAACCTCTCTTCTCCCCGGGACGTGCTTACCGGTCGAGACCCCTTCTCGTTAAAGTCACCTTAAACCAAGAAAACAGAGGCCGGATGTGCTTACGGGTACACGGTCTAGCATACGTAGCCCCCTCCTCGATTCGAGTCGTCCGTTCGGGTACACGGTCTAGCACTTTATGAAACCGTAAGATTTTGAACATAGGTCTAGGACGATTATTTGCATCATATTTAACTTAGGGGACTCAACACAGGGGTTGGGTCCGTCTAGGACAGGTGACCCGGTATTGTTGAAAAGACCGAGCATGCTATGTGTTGCATTTTATTGTCCTTGATCGTTATGCGGACCGGCGAAAATCCCGAGATTGGAAAAATTATTGAAAAGGAAAAGAGAGAGAGAAATTAAGGATTTATAGAAAATAGGTACCCGAAAAAATCGAAAATTTGAAAAAAATAGGAGGAACAGTTTTTGTTGAAAATAATCTGACCGAATGAACGCAGTTTGATCTTCGCCATTAGAAGGGATAATGTAGAGAACTTAAACTGGTCCAACCACACTTTTCAAAAAGACCAAAAAGATTTTCTTTCAAATAATCGAGGTGACTGCTATTTTTGGAAATGGTAGCGTGAGGCGAGCTGTAGAGTCGCTTTTTGCAAAAAAGAAAACTTCGAAAATCATTTTTTTTTTCTTTCATTCAAAAATTGAAAACTTGCATTGAAAGATTTTCCTTTCTAAATAAAATCACCTTTAATAAATGTATGAGGGCACGATGATGAATGAACAATTTCCTAAATAAAACTTTTCGAAAGGAAAATGATTATTTATACAGATTAGGGACTGATTAAAGACGTTGAAGTGGGCGTTCTGCGGTCACACAACGTATTTCACTCATTTGGAACTTACCCTAACTCTTGGGAGTAGACAGCCTTTTACAATGTATTACCGATTGTCTCACAAAGAAAATATCCGGTATATCCAGGATTTCGCATATACATCGCTTCACTCGACTTTGATAATTGCTGAATACGGCATCGAATGCCACGGGTTTTGCCGTCTTCATTTCGGACACGTCTTGGCCCAATGATCCTACCAACAAATTATGTCTGAAGTCCAACCGGGAAATGGGGAGGAACATCGAGGTTCCAGATTTGTGTGGCATTTCGAGTTGTTATTCCCGAGGAAAGATGGACATATCAATATAAAAGTCGCCGGGTAGCACATAGAACTGGCCTGATGAGCAGAGACTATCGCTGCTCGATCAGCAAGGTATTAGCCTACTTCGTGGGTGTAACTTGACCTCGGTCTGGCTAATTGAATCTACCATCCTTCGTATCGAGCTAGTTGGTCTGCATCGGACATGTCGCTCAATGCGAGGACAAAAAAGTAAGGCGTACTGGTATCCAAGGTTGGATTGTATCTGATCACTAACCGATCTACCTGATTGGACGTATGATCGGTTACCTCTGACGAGGCGCATATACATGCCAACCGATAGATCGCCGCTTTTGATCATGGTTCAAGAGTATACACCTATTTCCCCATACCCACCCCCTCACATATTGCCTGACGAATATTCCGAGAGACGGGATCTCAAATAAGGTAGTCGGAGATCGTACATGGGCACCGAAGCAAAATCGGCAAATCGAATGCCAAAATTTGAAGATTGATACTTGTGAGCCGAATAGAGCAAAAGGGGAGATATCACCTGGGTACTCTACATGGTACCGACGAGGTTGAACACGAACGTCTTCCAAAGAGACCTCACTTGCAAGACCCGATAGAGCAATCCGAGGAAACCAAATGGGCGGCTAAGAAAAGAATATAAGGCCAAGCTCAATGTTGGAAGATAAACCGAGAAATCTTCATCTCGGGACTGCTTGCAAAAAGATCCGATGGAAGTAGAAACAAATGGAAGAAAGAAATGATGAGTTGAAGGCTCAAATATGTTCAAATGAAAATTGCATCCGAGACCCCAGCTCGTTCAGCCCAAGATGAGATTCTCGCGGAAAGTGACTATAGTTTTGATTTGGACATAGCTGAAGTAGTCAGCCGGGGTTGAATAAAGACGCTGAAGGTAAAGTTAGTCAAGTAGTCTACAAGGTAGCACGATGTTGAAATAGCTCACCTTAGAAAGAAAATAATCTTTCAGCCACGGTTAACAGTAACAAGATTATCAAAGATCTTGAAAAGGAAAGAGCTGCTACACGACTATGGCTAGATTAAAATTGGAGCAACAAGTGTAAAAGGACAACCAACATACCTCATACGACAAGCATTGCAAGAAAGGGGTCATCCGAGAGAAGATTGTTCGTATTGCTAAATACATCACCCGGAAGAGTCAGCTGTGTGAAGATATGTCTCGAAGGACTTTTGTATCTGCAGTGAAGTTGTTTGTACAACAAGTCATGGCCGACCCGGATAGGCTTCAAAGGGGTTGGCCGCACGATGCCTCGCGGGCACTAGGTTTGATTTGTACGTCATGCATCTTTTATTTTCTTGAAACATCACTTGGAATCAATGTTTTCAATTAACAACGAGAAACAAGTTGCTGTCACCCTCTTTTCTATGTCATTTCCTTTAAATCCCCTAGGCAAATAGGAAAACAACAAAGAAAAAGCAAGAAAGAAAAAAAAGAAAAGAAAAGAGAGGAAAAGAAAGAGAAAAAGAGAAAGAAAAAAAGATAAGAAAAGAAAAGAAAGAAAACAAAAGAAATGGGAAAAAGAAAAGATATGGAGCAATGCGGATGATGCATAACAATCCGAGGAAATGTATTTGCTTTTAAAGTCATGATGCTAGCTAACAACTAAAAAGTGTTGATGTTTGTGAGTCCAGATTTTCTAGGTAACTGGCATACTGACCCACCCATACAACACCATGTCCAAAAAGATGACAAAGGCCGTGTCCCAGAGATCGAGGCACCATTGTAGACTCGCCATCTTAAGAGAAGGATCGTGGATGCTGGATGACAAGCAAGAATGTACTTAGCATGAAGAGGACGCGAATCGCACTGTTGCTTGGTCAAGAGGTCAACCACTACCACCCTACCCTGCTAACCTACAGCCAATCATAATCCTAAGCCACCAACAATGAACTCATCCTCCACCTACCTCGACTACCCTCAATACTACGCTTCCACCTCCCAGATACCACCACCTCTAGCCAAGCAAGCAGGTACCACAAGTTGCTCCTGTATATGTGGCACCTCCGCCCGCCGTTATCCACAAATCCTCTAGTGAACCAATGTTTCATATCCAGGATCCTCACTACTACCCTCCGGAGCCTACTTTCAGACAACACGAGAGTGTCTCCTATACCGATCTATGCATATTCCCTCATGTGCACCTGCCCGTAGGTTTCAAAACACCGAAGTTTGAGAAATATGATGGGCATGGTGATCCCATTGCTCAACTCAAAAAGTATTGCAACCAATTACGTGGGGCTGGCGGCAAAGAAGAATTGTTGATGGCATACTCTGGAGAAAGCTTGGTGAGCATAGCCTCAGAGTGGTACATAGATCAGGACATATCTCGATGGCACATTTGGGATGATTTGGCCAGAGATTTTGTGAAACAGTTCCAGTACAACATTGACATTGCGCCAGACAAGAATACTTTATCGAACTTAAAGAAGAAACCCTCAGAAAGCTTCAGAGAATATGCTATCAAATGGCGAGAGCAAGCATCCAGGGTACTACGGCCATCTAGTGTCAGCAATTGGAAAGAGTTTCAACGAAGTTGTGAAAATGGGAAGTTTTGTAGAAGAGGGTTTGAAGACAAACAAAATTATGAGTTTTTCGGCCATCAAAGCCACCAATCAAGCTATACAGAGTGGAAACGCGGGAGTGATGGGAAAGAAGAAGAAAGAAGAAGTAGCAACCATTAAAAGTAGGTCAAGAGTCGCAACCCACATTATAACCCACCAGCCTACCGCCAACACCCATCAAGCCCAGAACTCCATATATCCACCACCACCATCTTACCCGCCAAACCCTACAACACACCAAGCCCATATAACCCACCACCACACATGGGCCCACACCCATCCCCACATCACTACAGCTCCAAATCTACTGCCAATACCTACGTGGTTTCGTCACATATGTACACCGTAATACTACCCACCAAACTAATAAAGAAAATGAAACAAAGAAGAAAACACTACTCTTACCAATGTTGAAAGAGTCGGGATTGGTTAGCCAAGGTTTCGAATTTGTCTCGTGTCTGGATTCTTCCGTCGTATGAACATCGTCAGTAACATCATTACAATAGACAGTAGTTGTCAGTAATTGTGACGCTATCTGCATCTTATCGATGAGAGGAGAATTGAACAAGTTGGCAGTTCGGCCCAAATACCTGTCCATTGCCACCACAAGACATGATAGAAATTGGTGCAGATGGCAATTGTACCATTGTCAAGCCAATGATGAAGCAGTCGGTTGACAGCTTGGTGAAGCTTGTGAGGAGAGCAATTGTTGAAGCAGCTGAAGTTGTGATTCAAATTAGCAAAGCCGAACCAAAACAGAGCAAAGGTAGAAGCCAGTATCATAAAGCCAGCATAGAACAGCAATGGCTGAAGATTTTAAGACCGCGAATTCGAACTATAACAGCTGCGCCAGCAGCTCACAAGGAAAGAGACTGCAAATTAACGAACAAGATGGACTCAATTCGACCAGTGCTCTACTCCAACCGGTGAAAGATGAAAGACGCAGCAGAGCCAATCGAAGACGAGAAGGGCAAGAATTTCAAGAAATGAAGTCACAAGAGTACTTCAGTGGTCGGAAGCGCTTGCTAAAGATTTCGCCCTTGTTATCTTGGGATATCTGCAGAAAGCACGTAAGGCTCTTTATGAAGCATCTTCAATGTAGCGCCATGTTCTCGGCTTAGCTATTAATTTCGGGATTAATTGAAGAAATTTTGAGTCTAATAGATCACTCGATAGTTACGCTGTATGGAGGAATCGGTCACAATAAGCATTGTAATTACAAGAAAGAAAAGGCTGCGGGACTAGTGGTATTGATTGATTAATCGGATCGAAATAATATTTGTTCGCCGCCACGTAGGGAGGCCAACACTGAGAATAGCATCAATGTGAGAGAGCCTGACGGGCGGAAAGGGGCACGTTAGGATTTGGAGTGACTGTCCCGTTGATTTTATTTATTGAGTTCTGCTGACATACCGTATCAGATAACTCAGTTGTTAGGTCGACTACGCGCCAGTACATTTCACTGCATTTGTCAAGACGGAGAAATGCTTGCATCGCAGGTTATCCCTGATGGTAATCGCCGCATTGTATCCTCGGTCTACTGTCAGACGAACGCTGTCAGCGTGAATCAGAGTCGCTGAAGCAGTGCCAAATAACCTCATTGATGGCATTAACGCTGCTGACAAGTGGCTGTAGAATGTTGAGAAAGGATGACCGGGGGAGGGATTAGGGGCAGTCTGACGTTTGGGCTGTTTCAGTCTTCCGAGGACAGCAGAAGACAGCTTGCAGCAACTCCACTATCGCAATTTAAAGCCAAGCAGCTCCAAACCCATACCCAAATTATCCGACACTTCATCATTGAGACCCACCCTTGACGAAGAACGCTCAACTTAAGAAAATGTTTTCGAGGGCGATTACAGGGAGGCACGCACGGACGGTACCCGCTGGGCTCCGATATCACCGTATTACTCCTTTCCTTATCCGAAGGAGTCTTGTAGTTAGCTCAAAATTTTCCAATATTATTTCAAAGTTGTTATTTTATGTTTCTCATATTATATATATACACACACTCGACTTATTAAAATCTTAGGGTTTCTTTTAATAATAAAATGTTTTCACTTTTGCCTTATTTTTCTTTTGCAGTTTTGCATGTGTTGATTCCACGTTGGCGTCATGCGCATGACCTAAGCCAATAATCACGCTAGCTATACAAGAAATCAGTAAGACACAAATAATACAGGATGAAGCCTGAGTAGGGGTTAGTAAGGATATGAAATAATACTTCTAGGAAAATCCTTGCCGGTTCGGTTAGCAGAATTGTGAAGGTGAGTTTGGCGACGCCCGGTGAAACAAAGATTAGTGTGTATTTAGAGGCTTCCGGAATTGTTAAGGTTGTTACATGAATTCTAGCGATTATCTTTGTTCGTCCTATGATATTTCAGCTTAGCATTGCGGCGTTATTAATGTCGGCATGGAAAACCGTGTCATTAGCGCGGAATAGTTAGTAGTGAATAGCCAGCTTGAGGCAAAGGTCAGTAAGAGCATTGTCACCCCACTGTTGGTACGCTTGTACGCCCTTAGATGGGCATTGTATTTTTGGACTAGAGTATTCCGCTAGCTCAAGGATGATTTCCATTGCCAACATTCAATATATTGACGTATTAATTGCTTGAAGTTAATGAGATCGCTGCTTTGCGGATTTTTCACGCCAGTACTGCATTCTTATTGACCTTAAGCAAGCATGCCGAGAAAAACGCTTTCATACTCCGGGAACGCATCGCTATATAATGTACGGGTACGGTGGCAATGACTACAATGTTTCATGATATGATGCACGGCACTGAAGTATGTAAAAGTCCAAAAAGCAACCCGATCATGTGAAAGATTTTGATGAAGTTTTTCCAAAGAGCTCCGGAAAGTACAATCTAAAGCTAAATCCGGCGAAGTGTGCTTTGGAGTACCTTCAAAGGAAACTAATCGGGTTTGTGGCAAGCCGGCGTGGTATTGAATCGGACCCATCAGCATCAAGCACTAGTGCCTATCTCCACCGAAGAACAGTAGGTTTATATTTATTAGGAAGGTTGAATTACATTAGTCGTGTTTCATTGTTAATACATCAATATGAGCCAATCTTCAAGTTGTTGAGAGATGCAGCACCGGACCGATGAATTGCCGTAGCTTCCTTGATTTCTGCGTTTAATCCTCCGAAGAGAATTCTCCAGCTGAATCTTGATTTTGTTGATCACAGCCAAATTTTCGGTTGTATCGGGTTGCAGACAGTAAGAAAGAACAAGTTATCTATACTTACTAAAGAAAAAAGTTTATATCCTACGAGGCGAGCATCAGAAACTTGCCGTGCATTGATTTCAGTGGTGCTGCCATTTATTTGTCGTCATATTGATATCACGCCGGATCCTTCGAAGATATATTTCAGAGTTTCCATTTTCTTACAGAGTGTCGAGGCATTTCGCCATGTCTATGTAATTGCACGGTACGCGTTATCGCGCTTAGCCGAGAATCCAAGGGCCGATGAACATGTAGCCATTGAAACACTTCGAGCAGGGACGTTGTCGAGAGACGGAGCAGCAGGAGAGGGCCAAAAATACTTTGACGGAAAGCCGTCATCACAGGCGCAGAGTCGGAAGCGCACTCATTTCAGTACGGGGTCAACACTATTTTGCTATGTGCTAGCCTTCTGCCTTCTGCACCAAATTGAGGATGTCAACATGGCGGTGGTCTGGACGATGAGGCTTATCGATACGGGCGTCTTCAAGAGGACAGGGTGACTCGATTTTCGGGTATTAATAGTCAGGAACACTGCATCTGAAATTGAGCTACTATATCGGCATTGTTTTGCACGAAGTTGTCTCAGCATTCTACCTATAATCTGTATATCCCAGAATGCAATGAGATTGCATGTTTTGCCACATTCTCTATGTTGCATCATCCGACACATATATTCAGCCTGTAATTTTCGTCCGGCACGTATCGGCTTATTGCTTCGAAAATTTTTTTTTGTTATCGATGGAGAGCCAGTAATAATAATGCATATTGTAGAATAGTCGGCAAATTCGAAGCAGTTTTCACGGGAGACCGTAATATTATCAGGCGTCTAGCCAATGATTTTTCAGTGGAACATCAGATTCCGTTGGGATGTAGTGGGATGCACTGTCAGCAGATGAAATCATGATTGAAGTGTTATTTTTTAAAAATTCATGAGCGGATACGTTTTAGCAAAGAAGATACTGCAGGATATTACTGGCTCATGATGGAGCGTGATTAATATAAGAAATGCCATTGTCAGATCTTAATTTCGCCTATACGCTGTACTTGCTCTTTGTTAGTTTATTGATATCAATAGATCCAGCTGCAAAGTTTTAATGGGCACAGGTCTTCCTAGTTGCAATTGATTATTTTCACAAGGGGTCGAAGCTAAGATTATTCAAGGCAGTGACGAAGAAAGTGGTGGTAGATTTTGTGCACGAAAATATTATATGCTCGATTTGGAATTCCTTGGGGTGATTATCACATAATGGAGTTAATTTAAACAGTTATTCCATGGCAGATTATTTGTGAAAGGTTTAGCATCACGCATCGCAATTTAATACTTGTAGTTAAAGGCGAATGGAAGTAGTAGAGTGGCTAACAAGAATATCAGATCATTCGGTGTGATTCAGTAATGGTATACCCTTGCTTCATTGAAGCCGCGACGACGTACTGCATTTACTGGGAACCATACACCTATACACGGGTAAAAATGAACGATGGCCGAAAGAAAATTTGCAATTGCCATTAAAAGTAATTATAGCCGGTTCTAGATAGATGACGATGAACGGGTAAAGGTTTGTAGTCAGTTTGATTTTATTTATATATTTGTGATTGCCGCAGTTTTCGGCAAGCAGGTATTAGTTTAAGAATGGCTGAAGCATAGCAATGTTAGTACTGTAGTTATCGATAACTGTATTGGTATGTACCTTGCCATTATTGGGCAAAATTGCAAAAAGCAAGTTTGCTGAATTTCGTAGAGCCGCCATGTATCACGCGTGTTGTCTAATGGAGTATTATATTAATAGAGTTGAGGAGTGTTGAGGATGGCCTGCATAAAAAATAAAAAGATACATAGATAAATTCAATTGTATGTTTTGTAGTTTGTTGTGATTTTTGGAATTGAATGAATTTTAAGGCATTTTATCTAAACATTTTATCCAGTTGGCAATTTCAAAATTTTAATTTGAATTTACTTTTCTCGGCTTCTAGTAGCATAAGAATGCAAATTGCCGTAATGAAATACTGAAACGCATGGAAAAATGCTGAAAATGAAATGAAATGAAAAAAAATGATGAAAAAAAGAGAAAAAAGTCTGACAAATGTGAAAAAGTCAAAGAAATCCATCTTAACTTATAAAGTTGATGAACTAATGTCAATTTGATCTCGAAAAGGTACGAGTGTCTTCGAGGTTCGCCATCACAATCAAAAATTCAAATTTCAATATAAATCGGGAGAAGTTATGTTTAATAATTCCGGCACTCTTCGCCAAATCTTGAGTTTTTATCTTTCTTTAACCCGCCCAGCCGCCATGTCTGTTGGTGACCTTCGACAATTTTGGAAATGATAACAGTTGCACTATGGAGAAGCATGACACAATTGCGGGTACGTAAAATCTTAAATACAAAAAGAAGAATTCTCTTATCTATGATGCAATAAAGACTGCGTGAGGTTGAGAGCAATGAGAGAGTCTAATAGTACCGTGAGATGATTATGGCAGAATAAATGAGAGTCTTATTGGTGAAAACCTTTCGGTGCACCGCAGGCGCTGACAGCAGTGATTCAGGTTTCACAAAGGTAATCTGTGAAGTCAATATGATTGGAACAACTGGCCGGGAGCCCATATGCAGTATATCAATGAATGCACCTGCATAAGCCTCAAGCATCTCCAAAATATTCTACTTCTTTCATTTTTTTCGCATTTCCATTAATTTACCCTTTCGGTGAATTACAAATTTCGATAACGTGAAGTTGAAATAACACTGAATCAAAGGATAGAAGATTAGGAAAAGGGAAGAAGCTTGGCAAACATGTACAAAGAAAACAGTTAAGAAATACAAAGAGTTCTAGCGACAAAGGCAGGTTAAAGCCATACCAATGCAGAAAGCAAAACAAAGGAAGCAATAAGAGGTAGACGGTAGATGTTAAGGCTGTAAGAAATTTATATCTAATTTTGCCCATGAAGTGAATGTGACTCAATGTAAAATTTAAAATACTAAAAAAGAGTCCGTCATAGTTGAGAAATCACAGGCAAGAGATAAGTAAGTAAAAAGAAAATACCAAAAAAGCAGGGAGTGTAACATCTTAAATCCACTTTGCCCTGCCGAGGGAATCTTCGCATTCGCATCAAGACACCCCGCTTAGCGTCCAATTTTCAAATACGGGAATATTTTCGCATTTCGCACGCACGCTTAAATTTTGTTAGGTGCCCACTTTTAATACGGGAATATTTTCGCATTCGCATTGCACGCTTAATTCTCGCTAGGCATTTCACCTTTGGGGTCACGATAGATTGACGCTTAAATTCCTCAAGTATCGGGCCACTAAAT
Organism: Nicotiana noctiflora; assembly: GCA_032618575.1. Lineage (NCBI taxonomy): Eukaryota > Viridiplantae > Streptophyta > Magnoliopsida > Solanales > Solanaceae > Nicotiana > Nicotiana noctiflora. Next base: position 13,503 of record JASVEL010008067.1, read on the forward strand.
ACTGAATACTTTTCGCATTTCTGCGATTGCGACGCTGTTCTTATTATTTCCACCTTTCTAATACGGAATATTTTCAGACAGTACGCTTAGTCTTCGTTTAGATGTTTACCTTTTCAAATACGGAGCGATTTTCAGATTGCGATTACATCGCTTAGTCTCATAGCGCCTAATTTCCAAATACGGAATATTTTCGCATCGATTGACGCTTAAATTCAGCAGCGCCCCACCTTTCTAATATATTTCTCGGATGCCAGACAGACGTTTAAATTGCTTAGGTTTCTACCTTTCTAATACGAGAATACTTTCCGCATTCGCATTGCACGCTTTAAATTCCAAGTATTTCCACCTTTAATACGGAATATCTCTAAACTAAAGAAATACCGGAATAAAATTTTTTGCACATCATGTATTTATTAAAAAGCCCATATCAGTGCAAGAGAAAAAAGGTAGTTTTGTTTGTATGTTTCATTTCAGAAAAAGAAATCAAAAAAACAAGAAAATCAACAAAAAAGAGAAAGTCAAGATCAAAGAAAATCAATGTGAAGATTCGTACAGCCGGAAGAGAGCAGAGAAAGAAGAGCAAGAGACAAGGAGTTAGATAGGAATAGCTTCTTCATTTTACATTCCCCCCGTGTACCAAGGAGGTCGTTGGTGTCTTCAACAGCTAGTCAATGCAATGTTGAGTTCGGTAGTTTTAAAATCGCTTCCCGGCCATGCACTGATTCTCGTGTTTAGCCTGAGATATGCATGCAGGTGCGGTCAAAGGTTTCAAAATCGGGGTACCGGGCAAGCAGAAAAAAAAGAGGTGTCTTGCCTTGTTTTAAGCAGGTTTTCATTTTCGGTGATCAAGAAAATCAAAAAGAGAGTCAACAAGAAAACAAGAAAATCAACAGAGCCAAGATCAAGAGCCCCAACAAAAGGAGATTCAGATTAGCCGAGGGAAGAGAGCAAAGGCTAGATTGGGGCACAATTGTATCAGTCATGTTTGTGAATTGTATTTCTTCTGCATCTTACATTTCTCTCTCGGTTGTAATTGCATCAGTTTACCAATGTATCATTTGACGGGGTAGTTTTAGTTCGGCCTACACCGACTCGGTTCTCGTTTAGCCTAGATAGCTGCAGTAAATCCTCTGCAGGTGCGGCTAAGGTTTTTCGTCAGCTGGTTGCAAGTTGACAGGTAGTGTGTCTATCGCTAATTTTTAGACGGAATTTTTCAGGTTTCCTGTAGCAGTGAGGGGTAGCTGCGGAGCACATGATTTGTGATCTGGGCATGAATTCCAAAATTAAATAAAATGTTTTGAGTACTACTTGATTTGTTTGGGAATTAGCTATACTTTTGAGTTGGAATAAGTAGAAATTAGAAGAAAATCAAAAAAAAACTAAGTAATTAATTTGTTAGTTTAGTTAATTAGAAAATTAAAAATAGTTTAAGTAGTAGAAATAAAGAAAATAGTAGAAAATTGCCAAAAAATACTAAATAATTAGAGTAGGTAGAAATTAGGTTTTATATTTTTCCATAAAAGAAAAGAAAAAAAAGCATAAAAGAAAATAAAATCATTAAAAAACCAAAATACAAATATATATATGTAGGTATAATAAATCAGTCCACCGCGGCCTGCTCCATCAAGCCCAAATCCACACACCATCCAATTCAACGGCCGGGACTCTAGTTGAATTATACGGTTTAATTCACTGCAGCTTGATCCTTACTCGTCCATCTATATTAATCTAACGATAGACCTTGGCCCATGGAACACCGAACGACGTCCGTTTTAGTAACGGAGTCGCTCGATCTGGACACTGGAACGTTGAGATTACTCCGGATTCAATGGCTGGCTTTTGTCCGAAAATTCTCGCCCATTCTACCCCTTTTCTCTCATCTCATCCATCGTCTTCAACCCTTCAACCCTAGGAGCCACCAATTTCCATCATGGTCGCCGGCTTTTCAACTTCCCATCCTCTCTCCTCTTCTTCTCCTCTTCTTATCTGCAAAGAACTAGAAAACCCCGTCGGAATTCCCCGCCGGCCCGACCACTAAAGATGAACCACCGCATGTGTTCAATGCCATTCGAACCTCTTCTTCCATCCAACCATCTACCCTCGACACTTCCTTGAACTCTTCGACATCTCGGTTTGAATTTTGTAGTCCTAATCCCGCGGGACTCGTATCTCAGTCCTCTTAGTGACTACGCTTCCCCGAACACAAACCCTAGTGGCAGTTTCGTCTTGAAGTCTGGGCAGAGAGTCGAAACGGCAAGAAAAAAAAAGAAGAGAATGATGTCTGGAAGAGTCCGAGAGAGGGTGAAAAGGGAGGCGGGGATAAGTAATTCCCGCGCAAGCCTAAGCATTCCTCCCTTCCTTTCTTCTGTTCGTTGGATTTTCTTGATTTTTTTGTTTGTGTTTGTGTTTACCTTGCATGTTCTGTTTGTGTTTTCGTGTTAGTTGCAAGGCTATTCTTAGTTTTCTTCTGGTGATTCTGTTCTTATCTTGAAGTTTAAAGTTTTACATGCTAGTTATAATTATCTGTTTATCTTTTATTCCTTTTGCTTTTCGATTATCCTTTGTTTCATTCAGCATAATTTCGTATATCCTTGTCTATTAAATCTAAGCTATCTCCTAATCTTTTAAATTGCTTTAAGTCTGCAGAGTGATAAGATTTTTGGTTATTATGTCCCCCAAGCTTGGATATCACAACCTACTTCAGTCTAAGCATTCTCCTCAAAATTTTTGTCATATCAATGTTTAAGCCTGAAGCTCCATCCAAAGATTTAATTATGGTTTATTGGCTGCATATATTTAGTCATTTGGCTTCCCTTTGTTGGTTTCTAGTGTATTTTGCCTTTACGTTCTTCTTTATCTCATTGTCTACATTAGGCTTTCTTATTGATATATCTCTTTGTTTGAATGGTTCTTCTTTGCTTATTCTCATAATTAGTCTCAGATTAGATTATGCTGTCATTCTCATGCATGGTTTACTAAATTTCAAGAAATTTAGGGTCTATGTTGAATTTCGATACATTGCTTAGTCCATTGTTTTACGAGCATGTCTGCTTTATAAAGAGTCTGGTGGTTAGTGTATGTCTATGCCATAAACCTTTAAAGCTATGAAGATTTAACTGCCATTCGCTTGAAGCACAAACTAGGTCTATTGCCATTGGCATCACATTTAAATTAATAATCGTGAATTAATAACTAGATTCAACTATATCAAATAGCCTGTTGATTGATGCATTTGCCTGGGATTTTTGTGCTTCTGTAACATGTTGAAAATGGTTTTAGTAGCTACAAGACATGATCAATATTGCTCGGTAGGACTGCTATGCTAAATTTCAAAATTGCTAGTTTTAAGATAAAATCGAATTATAATCTGTTATAGGTTAAATAATTGTTTAAGCATCTAATAACCTAAGTGTTTTTATTGACTAATTCTATAAGTTCTAATCAATACTGTCTCAATGCTAAGTGGCTCGTTGTGCAAATACATGTCTGCGAAAAGGTATTAGCCTGTGCCTTTGAAGCCTGGCAAGTTGCTGTCTCCGTGTGTTTTGGGCCTAGCCTGTCTAAATGATTGGTTTTGTTATGTTGGCACCCAGATCGGGCTAGTTTTAAATAGTTAATTCCAATAACTCAGAATCAAAAATTTAAAATTGAAATAATTTGTCTTAATTGATCAGGAATTAGATTATGGAAAGCAACCGAAATAGTTTCTTGTACAAATACAAATTTCTTTAAATACTAATGCTGTGTGGTCAAGCATTGTTGTCAGGCGTGCTGGTGATTTAAATTTGGGGTAGGTCATGGTAGTCATGTTGCCCTTGAGGGGCACAATTAGAACTGGAAATAGTATTCTAGTAAATAGTTAGAACTTAGGCAAGTGCCTCTGATTTCAAGAATTAGTATATATTTGTAGGCATCGGTCTCGTCGGGAAACTGTGCCTGGGGCCCCTGGGAAGCGTCTACCTTTATTTCCAGCCATTAATGCCGAGTGATGTTGGCCTCCAAATGGGGGCTTAGCAAGTTGATGCAGGGTGGGGAGAAGTCCCATAACTTTCTCCCTGTTTCAGCCTTAGGTTACCATAAATACACCTTCAGCAAAGGGAACAAATCGAAGCACCAAATTAGGTCGATAGCGAGGGTGAAATAGCAATAGAACTAGGCAGCGCTGACTATCACCCTGCTTTGGGGTCGGAGCCCGGGATTGCTGTTTTTGTCGCGGGGATTTCTTTTCGTTTTGGGCCTTCCAGACTGATTGCCTGATTTGGCCCAGCTTTGGGTTCATATTTTCCTCTTTATTTTCATCGCTTCCTTTATTGATTCATTTATTCAAAACTAAGCCAGAATGAAAGGACTTTTTCATGAAATAGCATGAGTTTTCATTTTAATTTAATTTTTGTCATTTTGTATTATTTGATTTACTTAATTTTTCAAACCATATAGTAAAGAAAACAGAAACTAGCTAAGCATGTAATAAATTTAAAGGCAATAGTAGTAGTATAGTATAATGCATATAAATCGCTTAGTTGTTGCAAGTAATCATAAAATGGCAGCAAATAACTTCAGATATGAATCGATAAGAGAGCCCACCAACTTCAATGAAAATTAGATTTGGAATTTGATATCGGTCTCAAGTAAAGTTTAAAATGAGGAAATCGTTTTTAATTGGAGTTTTAAATAACGTAGTTAAATCGCTACAACATTAAAATAAAACTCCGCATCGCATTAACATCATTAGTTAATGACACTCACAGCTAGTGTGTATTAAATAAGTCAGTATATTAATAGTTAGAAGAACCGCAAAATCATTGGTAATCGGAAACTGTATTCTAGCTTCGCTTGCATAGAAATCCAAACAATGCATAGTTATTAATTTTAGATAGTTTATAATTAGTTAGTTTTTCAAGCTTCATATTTAATGGTTTTCGCCAATATGAACATTAAAGTTAGAAGTAGTCCGCGCAAAAGTTTACTTTATTTGACTACGCTTAATAATATTGATGTATTGAGTTTTCTTATCAATAATATAAATCGCATTGATTCGACCCGTTTAAATATGAGTAATAATATACTTAGCATTATATTTAGTTTGTGTCTACATAATAAATATTGTAGTATATATAAGTTGAAGATTGTTTGGGCCTTTAAGGCCTCGGCAGGTTAATTGTTCGATTAATCATGGATACGTAAGCTCATGACTAAAATAAGAGCTGTGATGATATACGAGCCCTGAATTAAGAGTTGAAATACGGATAAGGAAAAACCAATATAGATAATCTAGTACATACAAGATTGGGACTTTAAAATTAAATTGGGACGAGCCTCGCACGAATAACAACGGGGCCCCCTTTAGTAACAATATAATACAATTAGACTCGGGAAGACTATTAATTAATTCCATAGTCTTACCCAAAATAATTAAAAGCCGATAGACGCTACTTTAGGGCACGATTTTAATATACCTTCCTATGAACGAGTGTCCCAGTTGCAATACGTGGTTTATTGCCTAAAGAAGTGTGTGAACCAATTATAGAGCTTGGAATTTTTTTCAAGAATCTATTTTTTTCCCAATTTTTTTTGAATTCTTATCTAGAACTGTTTCTTTTGAACTCTTGGAATAAAAGGCATTTTGTTTGATTGAAAGTAAAGTTTGAAAAGCTAATTCGGCTTTGAATATTATGGGGGTTGGATCATCACTAATTATTGTTCTACTCTCTTCCTAATTTGTGAAAGAAATTGCATTCTCCTCATTTATGTTCTTGTATGAGATATTTGTAGTGTTGCTAAGTTGCTGAAATCTTTTATGCAGTGCACTTACGGTACATGCATTAAAGTGATCTTGTATTTTTTTGTGTAATAGCAGGGACAAGGTTCTTAAACAATAGAGACAATCAAGGAGGTGCTTCAAGGCACTTAGTATTTTGCTCTTTTGGGATGTATATGCATACAATTACAATGAAGTATTATGCATTGTATAGAGAGATTCAAAAATAAATTTCTTAGAACATTATTATTATTAATTCTTTTTACTGGTTGTTCAGCTTCTCTTAGTGGCATTGCCGGTTATTTTTTATCTCTTCTATCTCGCTTAAATTTATAAAAAGAGATCAATTTTAAATATCTTCACCACCGTGCAAAGCGCGAGCAATTTCACTAGTATACTATAATACCTTTTCATAATCCCCTCGATCTAGATTAAAATATACGGTTTAAAAATCGCAGCCCTACAATAACTATAATAAGGAAAGTCACATCTTAACTTTCCTCCGCAATCTTTGTCTCATGTAACTGGGGGTGTAAATGCATATTTAAAAACCGACTAAACCTATCGAACAGCATCGCATTGAACCAATATTTTGGTTTCTTTTAATAAAATCGTAGGTTTTTATATAAATCTATAATTGTACCATAATTAGGGTAAGCTTTTTATTTTATGAAATAAACAAAAAACTGAGTATCTAATAAATTTACTTATGGAAAATATATTTATGTATGAAGTTTAAAAATAATAAAGCTTTAAATTTTTTGTTGGACTACAAGCCAACAAGTAATTAAACTCAAAATTCTAATTTCCAAATATACTATGCTACTCCTACTTAAACTAAATTATTTTCAGCATATTCAGTAGTAAGACACAAAGTATTCTAGCGATTATGAGTAGAAAATTACAATGTATTATATATGTTTCCTTTTGTATGATTTAGATTTATCTTTTTGAATATTTAATCTTTTACATACATTATTCTTGAGCCCCAACATTGTTAATATTTTTTTACTAGTGTGGTTTGTTATTTTTTGTCTTTGCTAAGCTTCTTTAATTAAGAAAACATGAAAGATGGTCAAAATATAGATCATCAACTATTCTATAGTAGCGTAAAAGAAGCTTAGCAAAGACAAAAAATAACAAACCACACTAGTAAAAAAATATTAACAATGTTGGGGCTCAAGAATAATGTATGTAAAAGATTAAATATTCAAAAAGATAAATCTAAATCATACAAAAGGAAACATATATAATACATTGTAATTTTCTACTCATAATCGCTAGAATACTTTGTGTCTTACTACTGAATATGCTGAAAATAATTTAGTTTAAGTAGGAGTAGCATAGTATATTTGGAAATTAGAATTTTGAGTTTAATTACTTGTTGGCTTGTAGTCCAACAAAAAATTTAAAGCTTTATTATTTTTAAACTTCATACATAAATATATTTTCCATAAGTAAATTTATTAGATACTCAGTTTTTTGTTTATTTCATAAAATAAAAAGCTTACCCTAATTATGGTACAATTATAGATTTATATAAAAACCTACGATTTTATTAAAAGAAACCAAAATATTGGTTCAATGCGATGCTGTTCGATAGGTTTAGTCGGTTTTTAAATATGCATTTACACCCCCAGTTACATGAGACAAAGATTGCGGAGGAAAGTTAAGATGTGACTTTCCTTATTATAGTTATTGTAGGGCTGCGATTTTTAAACCGTATATTTTAATCTAGATCGAGGGGATTATGAAAAGGTATTATAGTATACTAGTGAAATTGCTCGCGCTTTGCACGGTGGTGAAGATATTTAAAATTGATCTCTTTTTATAAATTTAAGCGAGATAGAAGAGATAAAAAATATTATCCACATACATACATAAATTAATTCTATACACATTATGAACCAAATTCATAAACATTTTGCATAGAGCTGAAATGTACTTCATTTTCGTTTTCTTTAAAATAAAAATAATAATAATAATAATGTTCTAAGAAATTTATTTTTGAATCTCTCTCTTCTCTATAAATATTTTATTTAATTTATTAGTAAAACATTTCTATTTCTAGAATATTCTTGTACTCAAATAAGAAAAAACGTGAAATGTAAAGTTAAGATGCTAAACACATAAATAAATTTTGTTTTTTAATATGAAGGTAAAAGAAAGTTTGATATTAATACAATTTACCAAAAATCTGGTACTATGCCATATGTATTTGCCAGTCTTGCCATATGCACTAAATACCTCTGTCACACCTCCCTTTTTTACTACCCCACACTGCTTAAGAGCGTATAAATACACTTGTAGGGTATACCCCGACGCTCAATTACCCGAAACGGATAAAATAACGTAAGGGAAGGAGTTTTTCCAATTTAAGGACAATCGGTTCGGGATTTTATTAGAGATTAATCAGAGTCGCCACTTGGGAATGACAATGGTGTCCCAAGTCACCGGTTAATCCCGAATCCGAGGAATTTTGACTCTTAAAATGTCTGCGAAGCAGAGGTCCGGATAAGGAACTCCGTTAACCCGGGAGAAGGTGTTAGGCACTCCCGGATTCCGTGGTTTTAGCACGGTCGCTCCACTGTCGTTCTTGACTTTTGTTTGACTCAATTATAGGTTTTAACAACATAATGTGCTTTTACGTTAAATATTATTTTTTAGGAATTTGCGGTATCGCGAAAACACGCCTCGAGTCATACCGCAACCAGTACGCCTATGACTTTTGGTGTATTTCAGCTTTACCGAGATTTGGATTTGAGTCGCACCAAGTGCACACTCGTTCATAGGAAGGTATATTAAAATCGTGCCCTAAAGTAGCGTCTATCGGCTTTTAATTATTTTGGGTAAGACTATGGAATTAATTAATAGTCTTTCCGAGTCTAATTGTATTATATTGTTACTAAAGGGGGCCCCGTTGTTATTCGTGCGAGGCTCGTCCCAATTTAATTTTAAAGTCCCAATCTTATATGTATGTACTAGATTATCTATATTGGTTTTTCCTTATCCGTATTTCAACTCTTAATTCCAGGCTCGTATATCATCACAACTCTTATTTTAGTCATGAGCTTACGTATCTATGATTAATCGAACAATTAACCTGCCGAGGCCTTAAAGGCCCAAACAGTCTTCAGACCTATATTAGGCAACCCAGTTGGCTCTGCTCGAAGGTTCAGGCCCATAACACATATTGGGCCTAAACTAAATAACAGTATTAACAATTGAGGTAAATGAACAAGATACACATCCGAAATAAAAATGCAGTTTTATTTATTCAGTAAGAAAACTCAATACATCAATGATATTAACCGTGAATCAATTATTCGATGCCGTAAACTTTAACTAACAGACTACTTCTAACTTTTAATGTTCATATTAATCCCGAGAAAGACAATTCGATTACATATGAAGCTTGAAGAACAATTAAACTAACTAATTATAAACTATCTAAGACTGACTCAATGACTTGTACATGATTATATTACTGGTTCTAATACAACTTAGCTTAGGTAATGTTACAGACCCAGTTGCAAATGATTTTACCAGTTCTTCTAACTATTCTTCTCCTTTTGGACTTGTTTGTACCTACCTACTAACTCACAGATAAGATTAACTATTGATGTTAATACGTGCCAGGTTTATTTAATGTTATCAAAGCCAGTTTTAACCCAGTTATTACTTCAATTAAGTTGTTTCCTCTTTAAACTTACTTGAATTCAGATATCAAATTCCAAATCCTATTACCTACGTGAGTTGATTGGACTTACTGCTATCGATTCATATCTGAGTTATTTAGCCTCATTTTATGATTCTTACCCACTTAGCTAAGCGATTTATGACTACGACTATACTATACTACTACTATTATACTAGCTATTACATCTTTTCTGTTTGGTTTTCTGTTTTTCAACTACTATATACTACTACAATTAAGCTATAAATCAAATAATACAAAATGACAAGTAAATTAAGGCGGAAACTTCATGCTATTTCATCAGGATCATCATTACAGCTTCATTTCGAATAGAAATGTACCTGGATCAACAAAAGGAAGCCGATGAGTTCTAAGGGGAAAATATGAGCAAATAATCAGCAATAGACTCAACAGCAATGCAACAGTGATTGAAGATCCACGAAAACAGAACACCACAGCCAAACAACAAATAGAAATCCCACAGCAAAGGCAAACAGAAATCCAGATCAGTTTTGAGCAAGGAACCCCAAAAACCAGAAGAAATTCACCCAAGTTCTCGCTCAAAAATACCAGAAACACTACTGTTCTATTGCTATTTCACCCTCGAAATTACTGTATTTTATCAACCTAGATATATATTTCAGATTGCTTCAGTTTGGAACCCCCTTTTAGCTCTTTTTGAAGGTGTATTTATAGCTAACCTAAGGCTGAAACTTGGGGAGAAAGTTATGGGATTTTATCCCACTTCTCCCCCTCCTAAAATTATCCAACTTACACTTAAGCCCCCATTTCAGTTACCAGAAATCCTTCCAGCATGTGCTGGAAGGTTCTAAAGATTCCTTTTTATGGGTTTTTACTAGTATGACCTTAGGGGTTTGAGATTTTTACAGATTTCCCATTTTTAGGAGACCATTATACCCCTAAACCTCTGCAAAATTGCAGAAATCAGGAGCATAAATGTCTCAATTACCCTTTTAAGTTCTAACTATTTACTAGAATACTATTTCAAGTTCTAATTGTGCCCCTAAGGGCACTGCTTATTTACACAGCCTACCTAGGTTAAATCTCAGCACCTTTGCACCTATTTAACTAATAGCCAGCCCTGCATTAGTATTTAAGGGCTGGCCAGATTTATTTTAAGAAACTATTTCAGTTTTAGCCACTTTTAATCTAATTCCAATCAATTAAGACCAAATTATTTCAATTTAAACTAATTGCAGGCATAGCCTGTTTTATTGTTATGTTTAAACTATTTAAGATTTAGCCAGTCTCAAGTTGAGACTTAGCTTGGGCTATTAGAGCCATATACTGAACAGCTAGGCCCAAAACCTTTACAGGTTTGGCCACTTTGCTGTTCAGGGCTCTAAAGAGAGCCTGGGCCAGTCTGCATTTGCAGACACAGCCCTTTTGCACAACCAGCCACTTTTAACAGTGAGCTGTGTGTTAGGGCTTATAGAATTGGTCAACCCCTTGCAAGGTTGACCATTCTTAGGCCAATTATTTAACTTATAGCCTAATTATGATTTTCAGTTTTAGTCCTATTTCAAAACTAGCCACTTTCATGGAACTTAGTACTAACAGCTATAACCAATCCCCTACAGCTTAATGAGTATTGATCAAATATTCATGCTAACAAGAACTACTAAAACTCAATCATTTTCAACATGTTTTGCACACAGAGGCACATAAAAATCAAACAAGATGCATCAATCAACCAAAACTCGGAAAGGGCAATTTGATATGGTTGAATCTTAGTTAATTAATTCACATTATTCAATTTCATGTGACAAAGTATGAGCCCATGTCAATTTAGACCTAGTTTCTATTAGCTCAAACCAGATGACAGTTGAAAATCTTCATAAGCTTTAAGGTTTATGGCATAGACATACACAGAAGCACAGACTCTTATAAAACAGTCAACATGGCTCATAAAACAATGGACTTAAACAGAATGGTAATCAGAATTCACTTTCAAATATGGACCCTAAGATCATGCTAAGCAAGCAGGACAGGTAAAGCTAAACAGGATAGACTCATGCATGAGAATGACAGCCAATCCTAATCCTGAGACTAATCATGAGAATAAGCAAAGAAAAAGAACCATTCAAACTAAAAAGGGGTTATCTGATATCAATAAGAAGAGAAAGCCTAATGCTAACATAGGACCAATGAGGTAAAAGAAGGACATCAGAACAAAAGTTCACACTAAGAAACCAACAAGCGAGAATCTATAGCAAATGACTAAACAAATATGCATGTGAAAAACCATAGTCATGCTTTTGAGATGAATCAGGAACTAACAGTCAATATGACAAAGAAAGACGAGGTACTTGAACTCAGAGTAAGGACCATGATATCAAACAGGACACATAACCAACCAAAATCTTATCACTACCGGGCTTAAAAGAACAATTTAAAAGATAGGAGATAACTAGGCTAATAGACAAGGATATACAGGATATACTGTGAAACAAAAGAAGATAATCAAAAAGCAAAAGGAATAAAAGATAAACCGAGATAATTATAAACTAGCATGTGAAACTCAAACTCGAGATAAGAACAGAATCACCAGAAGAAAACTAAGAATAGCCTTGCAACTAACACGAAAACAAACAGAACATGCAAGGCAAACACAAACACAAACAAAAAAAAATCAAGAAAAATCCAACAGAACAAAGAAAAGAAGGGAGGGGGTACTTAGCTTGGCGGGGTCTGTCCCCCAAGCTTTCCTATTTCCTTCCCTTTTCACCCTCTCTCGGACTCCTCCAGACCTCTTTTATTCTCTTCTTTTTTTTTCTTTTCGTTTCTGACTCTCTTGCTTGAACTTCAAGACGAAGCCTTTTTTGGGGTTTTGTTTGAAGGGGTGTTTTAGGAGGGTAAAGGACGGATCTTGGAAGGGTTTGAAGTTCTGAGTCGCCGGAGTTAGGTTTCCGGCGACCTTCTTCGGGATATTCGAGAAGTTCAAGGGATATTCGAGGGGTGTGGCTAGTATGGTTGGATAGATCAGAGAAGAAGGGTTCGAATGGCATTGGTTTTATGCGGTGGTTCATACTTTAGTGGTCACCGGCGAGGATTCCGGTGACCGGGACTTTGAAGAACAGGGGTTTTCTTGGTTCTTTCTGGAGTAAAGAAGAAGGAGAAGAAGAAGAGAAAGAGGGATGGGAAGTTGAAAAGCCGGCGACCACCGTAGAGGGTGGTGGCCGCCATGGCCGCCTAGGGTTGAAGGGTTGAAGACGATGGAGGAGATGAGAGAAAAGGCGGCTGAGTCTCTAGGGTTATGTAAAATGGGCGAGAATTTTCGGACAAAAGGCATTATATAGCCATTGAATCCGAGGTAATCTCAACCGTTCAAATGATCAAGATCGACGGCTCACACGCACGTTACTAAAACGGCGTCGTTCGATTGTTTATGAGACTAAGGTCTTTAGCCGTTAGATTAATATAGATGGACGGCCGAGATCACTTTTACCAGATTAATTAAACTCATATAATTCAACTAAATTCCCAGCCGTTGGATTGGATGGATGGAACGGCTGAGATTGAATCTTCTGTGTGGATCAGACGGGCCAGTCTTTGGGCCAATGGACTGGGCCACCAATTGGACTTCAATTGGCCCAGTTTATTATACCTACATATATATATTTTGTATTTTCTGGTTTTTTAATGATTTTTATGTATTTTCTTTTATACTTTTTTTTTCTTTTTCTTTTATGGAAAAATATAAAACCTAATTTCTTACCTACTCTAATTTTCTAGTATTTTTTGCAATTTTTTCTGCTATTTTTCTTTATTTTCTACTACTTAAACTATTTTTAATTTTCTAATTAACTAAACTAACAAATTAATTACTTAGCCTATTTTTTTTTGATTTTCTTCTAATTTCTACTTATTCAAACTCAAAAGTATAGCTAATTCCAAACAAATCAAGTAATTGCACTCAAAAACATTTTATTTTAATTTTGGAATTTAAATGCTTAGTGCAAAAATCATGTGCTCACAGCTGCCCCTCTTTGCTCGGGAACACGAAGAGTTTCAGTGCAAAGATAAGTGAGCAGTAATGAGAGATTTTTGCACATCGGCACATTCCGTGAAAGCATTTTTGAAAACCTTTCGACCGCACCCTGCTTTAGAGGTTGCCTACATATCCTGGGCTAAACAGGAATCAGGTCAGTGTAGTTCGGGAAGGTCTGGCAGTTTAAAAACTACCAGACTCACTGTTGCATTGACACTGTTGAGACCTGCTGACTTACTCCTTATTACACCGGGGGGGGAAATGTAAAATGAAGAAGCTATTCTAAGCTATGATCCTACAATTACAATTGTTCTTAATCTAGCTTTTGCTCTTCTTCCCTTTCCGGTGATGCAGAATCTTCCCTTTTGTTGATTTTCTTCGATGCCGACTCTCTTTTTGTTGATTTTCTTGTTTTTCTTGTTGACTCTCTTTTTTGTTGATTTTCTTGATCTCGAAATGAACCTGCTTAAAACAAAACAAAACAACAAACTACCTCTTTTTTTCTTTTTTCTGCCCCAAGAAGCATTTTTGAAAACCTTTTGACCGCACCCCGCTTTAGAGGTTGTCTACATATCCTCGAGCTAAACAGAATCATGTCGTCGTAGTTCGGAAGGTCCGGCGCTTTTAAAACTACCGTACTCACCGATGCATCGACACTGTCGAGACTCGTCGACTTACTCCTTATTACACGTGGAAGGGGGGAATGTAAAATGTATTAGCGTATTCTAAGCTATGCATCCTACAATTACAATTGTTCTTAATCTAGCCTTTGCTCTTCTTCCCTTCCGGTGATGCGGAATCTTCCTTTTTTGTTGATTTTCTTTGATGTCGACTCTCTTTTGTTGATTTTCTTGTTTTTCTTGTCGACTCTCTTTTTTGTTGATTTTCTTGATCTCGAAATGAACCTCTGCTTAAAACAAAACAAAACAACAAACTACCTCTTTTTTTCTCTTTTTCTGCCCCAGTGTGGGCTTTTTAACTGTATAAACCATGATGTGCAAAAAGCAAAAATATTCCCGTATTTGAAGGTGGGCGCCTAACCGAATTTAAACGTGCAATGCGAATGCATAAAAGTATTCCCGTATTAGAAGGTGGGCGCCTAACCGAATTTAAACGTGCAATGCGAATGCAGAAAAGTATTCTCGTATTGAAGGTGGGCACTAACGTAATTTAAACGTGCAATGCGATGCGTAAAATATTCCCGTATTGAAGGTGGGCGCCTAACGTAATTTAAACGTGCAATGCGATGCTGAAAAATATTCCCGTATTCGAAGGTGGGCGCCTAACAGAAATTAAATGTGCAATGCGATGCAGAAAAGTATTCCCGTATTTGAAGGTGGGCGCCTAACAGAAATTAAAACGTGCAATGCGATGCAGAAAAATATTCCCGTATTCGAAGGTGGGCGCCTAATAGAATTTAAACGTGCAATGCTATGCAAAAAGTATTCCCGCAGCCTGAGGACTGGGGAGTGGATTTTAAAGGATGCTACCTTCCTCTTTTTGGTATTTTCCCGTATTTGAAGGTGGGCGCCTAACAGAAATTAAACGTGCAATGCGAATGCAGAAAATATTCCCGTATTAGAAGGTGGGCACCTAACAAAATTTAAACGTGCAATGCAAATGCAGAAAAGTATTCCCGTATTTGAAGGTGGACGCCTAACTGAAATTAAACGTGCAATGCGAATGCAGAAAAGATTCCCTCAGCCTGAGGACTGGGGAGTGGATTTTAAAAGATGTTACCTTCCTCTTTTTGGTATTTTCTTTTTCTACCAACTTATCTCTTGCCTGTGAATTTCTCCACTTATTCAGCATACTTTCTCTTTTGGTATTTTAAATTTTCCACATTGGTCACATTCACTTTAAAGTGACTAGTGACAATTTGTTCCTGCATGAAACAAAATTTATTAGATATAAACTGCTGGCAACTGGCATCCGCCGTCCCCACTTCTTATTGCTTCCTTTGTTTTTGCTTTCTCATGTTGCATGACTTTCAACTTCTTGTCCCTTGCAGACTCTTTTTGTATTTTCTCATTTCTCCATTTTTGTTTTGTTTTCTTGTCCTTTGGCCATGTTTGCCAAGCTTCTTTATTCCTTTCCCCAATCTTCTATCCTTTCTGATCCAGTGTTGTTTCAACTTCCGTTATCAGGAGCCGGTAGTTAGCTCTCAAAAGGGTAAACAATGAAATGCAGAAAAAATGAAAGAAAGGTAAGGGTATTTTGGAGAGATGACAGAACTTATCTGGGTATTTGCTGGCTGATTCCGCTGACCATGCCATGTATTTAAACTCCGACCCAGTTCGTTCCAATCATTATTCTGACTCTGGATTGCCTTTGACCCAAAACCGATACTCTTTTTTGTTGCCTTTTCTCTTTTCTGATAGTCCTCACGATCGCCTTACGGTGCCTCGAAAGGTTTTCACCAATAAGACTCTCTCATTTATTCTCCCAACCTCACAATCATCTCACAGTGCCGATTAAGGTTTTCACTGATGAGACTCTCTCATTTTATTTCTCTCAACCTCACAATCGTCTCACAGTGCCGGCTAAGGTTTTCACCGATGAGACTCTCTCATTTTTTATTTTTCCATTTTTCCTTTTTGTATTTCGTTTTCTGTACCACGGGTATTGTCCGATGCTTCGCTCCTCCTTCGTTGTATTTGTTATCATTTCAAAATTGATCAGAAGGTCTTTCTTTGGACTGTAACGTGGCTTTTGGACGGGTTAAGAAAGAAAGATATAAAGGCTCAAAATTTCAACGAGGGTTAAAAATATTTACAACTCTCGAAATTATTAAACATAACTTCTGCCCCAGTTTCAATATGTGGGGAATTTTTGAATTTTTCGTTATTGTGACTGAACCTCAGAGAGGCTGCCTACGTACCCTTTCGGGATCAAGTCAGACGTAGTTCATCCAACTTTATAAGTTAGATGGATTTCTTTTTGACTTTTTCCCGATTTTTTTGTCTTTTTCTCTTTCTTTTTTTTTCATCATTTTTTCATTTTTCATTTCATTTTTCATTTTTTCATTTTTCCATCGTTTCATTTTTCATTCTGGCAATTTCGATCTTATTGTACTAGAGCGATTCCGAGAGAGGGATATGAAAGAATTCATTCATTAAGGCTCAAAGGGGTTAACAATGGATAAAGTGTTTGGATAGAGAATAAAATGCCTTCGTCATTTCAATTCCAAAATCACAACAAAATACAAAACATACAATTGAAAAGAAATCATACATAGTATCTTTTGACCGCATCTGAATTGATAGCAGTCTCTACGCACTTTCCTTCAACATCCGTTAAATATAATGCTCCATTGGACAACACCCGTGATACCACAAATGGTCCCTGCCAATTCGGCGCAAACTTGCCTTTTGCCTCTGCCCAATGTGGTAAGATACGCCTCAATACCAGTTGTCCGACTTCAAACTTTCGAGGTCGTACCTTCTTATTATATGCTCTGGCCATTCTTCGCTGATACAACTGCCCATGGCAGACTGCGGCCAATCTCTTCTCATCAATCAAATTCAACTGTTCTAACCGGGCCTTTACCCATTCATCGTCATCTATCTCAGATTCGGCTATAATTCGCAATGACGGTATTTCTATTTCTGCGGGTATAACAGCCTCCGTTCCGTACACCAGTGTATAAGGTGTGGTTCCAATAGAAGTACGTACCGTCGTGCGGTAACCCATGAGAGCAAAGGGTAACTTTTCATGCCATTGCCTGGATCCCTCCACCATTTTTCGGAGAATCTTTTTGATATTCTTGTTAGCCGCTTCTACTGCTCCATTCGCCTTTGGCCTGTAAGGTGTGGAATTGCGGTGTGTAATCTTAAATCTTTCACAAACTTCCGCCATAAGATGACTGTTCAGATTGGCTCCATTGTCCGTGATAATCACCTCGGGGATTCCAAATCGGCATATAATATTCTCGTGCACAAAATCCACCACCGCTTTCTTTGTCACTGCCTTGAATGTCTTAGCTTCAACCCACTTGGTGAAATAATCAATTGCAACTAGAATGAACCCGTGCCCATTAGAAGCGGCTGGATCTATTGGGCCGATGACATCCATGCCCCAAGCAACAAAGGGCCAAGGCGCTGACATTGTGTGCAACTCGTAAGGCGGGGAGTGGATCAGATCCCCATGTACCTGGCATTGATGGCATTTCTTTACATACCTGATACAATCACGCTCCATCGTGAGCCAGTAGTACCCAGCTCTTAAAATCTTCTTTGCTAAAACGTATCCGCTCATGTGGGGTCCGCATACTCCGGCATGTACTTCAATCATGATTTCATCTGCTTGTTGTGCATCCACACATCTCAATAAACCCAGATCTGGTGTTCTTTTGTATACCACTCCTCCACTGAAGAAAAATCCATTGGCTAGACGCCTGATGGCTCTCTTCTGGTCTCCAGTGGCTTGCTCCGGGTATTTGCCAGCTTTCAAGTATTCTCTAATATCATGATACCACGGCTCTCCATCTGACTCTTCTTCCACATCGAAGCAATAAGCATTCTGATCTCGGACTTGGATCTGGAGTGGATCTATATATGTCTTATCCGGATGATGCAACATAGAGGACAATGTGGCCAAAGCATCTGCAATCTCATTGTGCATTCTCGGGATATGCTTGAATTCTATAGACCGGAATCTTTGAGACAACTCGTGCAAACAATACCGATATGGTATCAATTTCAAATCTCGTGTCTCCCATTCCCCTTGAATTTGGTGTACCAAGAGATCCGAGTCACCCATGACCAAAATCTCTTGAATACCCATGTCAATCGCCATCCTTAATCCCAAGATGCACGCCTCATATTCGGCCATATTGTTGGTACAGAAAAATCGAAGCTGAGCTGTGACGGGATAGTGTTGACCCGTACTTGAAATGAGTACCGCTCCGATACCAACGCCCCTGCTGTTGACAGCTCCGTCAAAGTACATTTTCCATCCCGGCCTCTCCTCTTGCTCCATCTCCTCGACAAGCATTGCCTCTTCATCCGGAAAGTATGTCTTCAATGGCTCATATTCATCATCCACCGGATTCTCGGCTAAGTGGTCCGCAATAGCTTGTGCCTTCATTGCCGTACGAGTTACATAGACAATGTCGAATTCCGTGAGCAGAATCTGCCATTTGGCCAGTCTTCCCGTAGGCATAGGCTTCTGAAATATATACTTGGGAGGATCCAACCGTGATATCAAGTACGTGGTGTATGCTGACAAATAATGCTTTAGCTTCTGAGCCACCCAAATCAATGCACAACAAGTTCTCTCCAGTTGGGTATACTTCACCTCGTAGGATGTAAACTTTTTGCTGAGGTAGTAGATGGCTTGTTCTTTCTTGCCTGTCTCATCATGTTGACCCAGTACACAACCGAAAGAGTTATCTAGCACCGTCAAATACAAAATCAGAGGTCGCCCTGGTTCCGGAGGTACTAACACCGGAGGATTGGCCAAATATTCCTTGATCTTGTCAAAGGCTTCCTGACATTCGTCGGTCCATTTCACTGCTGCATCTTTCTTCAACAACTTGAAGATTGGCTCGCATGTTGATGTCAATTGAGCAATGAACCGACTAATGTAATTCAACCTTCCTAATAAGCTCATGACCTCCTTCTTGTTCTTCGGTGGAGGTAGACTTTGAATAGCCTTGATCTTTGATGGGTCCAGTTCAATACCTCGCCGACTCACAATAAACCCCAGTAGTTTCCCTGAAGGTACTCCAAAAGCACACTTCGCCGGATTGAGTTTTAGACTGTACCTCCGGAGTCTTTGGAAGAACTTCCTCAAATCTTTCACATGATCAAGTTGTTTTCTGGACTTTATGATGACATCGTCCACATATACTTCAATTTCTCGATGCATCATATCATGAAACATTGTGGTCATTGCCCTCATGTAAGTTGCCCCGGCATTCTTCAATCCAAACGGCATTACTCTATAACAATACGTTCCCCAAGGTGTAATGAAGGCAGTTTTCTCAGCATCTTCTTCGTCCATCAGGATCTGGTGATAACCTGCGTAACAGTCCACAAACGAACCGATCTCATGCTTGGCGCAATTGTCGATCAATATGTGAATGTTTGGCAATGGGAAGTCATCCTTCGGACCGGCTTTGTTGAGGTCTCTATAGTCTACACACACTCTGGTTTTGCCATCTTTCTTCGGGACCGGCACAACATTTGCCAACCAGGTGGGGTATTTGGTAACTCTTATGACCTTTGCCTCAAACTGCTTATTCACCTCTTCTTTTATCTTCACGCTAATGTCCGTTTTGAATTTCCTCAGCTTTTGTTTTACTGGCCGGCATTCCGAGTAGATAGGCAACTTGTGTACCACTAGATCTGTGCTAAGCCCGGGCATGTCATCATAGGACCAGGCAAAGATGTCCTTAAATTCATGTAACAACCTTATCAACTCATCCCTAAGGGGTGCCTCCAAATGCACACTAATCTTTGTTTCTCGGACGTCATCTTCGCTCCCCAAGTTTACAGATTCTGTATCACTCAGATTCGGCTTGGGTTTTTCCTCGTATTGTTTCATGTCCTTACTTATTTCCTCCAGGGCTTCCTCATCCTCACATTCTATTTCACTATCTTCCTCAATTTCTTGTATAGTAACGTGATTGTCAGAACTGGGTCTAGAATCCTTCACGCATGACATGGCATTGGAATCAACACATGCAAAACTGTACAAAAAGAAAAATAAGGCAAAAGTGAAGAAAAAGGGAAACTGCATTTTATTGATAAAAGAAACGAACAATGTTCGGGATACATGGTGATTTTTTTTCATGAGGGGAATGGGGAAACTATAAAATAACAACTTTCGGGGAAGCAATGATGAAATTTTGAGCTAACTACCAAGACTCCTTCCGGATAAGGAAAGGAGTAGCTACCCAATTGTTCAATGTGACTCCAGGCCCCACAAATTGCACGTCCATTCTGCTCGTGCCTTCCCCTGCTTCAATCGTATTCACCTCCCAAAACATTTTCTTAAAACCAAGCATTTCTTCATCAAGTTGGGTCTCAATGCACTTTGCTACAGCAGATGGTTGATATTTTGTACCAGGCCTGGTGAAAGTGTCGGATAATTTGGGTATGGGTTTGGGCAAGGTCCAGGTTCTTCTTGGCTTTAGAGGCTCTTTGGATATCGGCAAAGGTGGGTTTGAACCCTAAGCCGAATGTACCTTTATTCTCCGAAAGCTGAACTGGTTGAATGACTCCCTGCAGTGTTTTGCCTAATCCCCTCCCCGGTGCAAATCCGTTTTTCAGCATTTCTCTGGCCACCATCACAGCAGTTGGTGCCATCATAGGGGTTGGTAACTTTTCTCCTTCAACAATTTTGTTCACTACAACAGCATCCGTCACCTGGTAGACCCAAGGACCCCTATCCCCATTAGTATCATCAAAAGGTGCTACCACATTACAAGCATTTTCCTCCCCGTGTACAACAATCTCTTGTTGTTCCCATTCAAACTTGACCATCTGGTGTAGAGAAGATGGTACTGCCTTGGCCGCATGAATCCAGGGTCGACCTAACAGCAAGTTATACGATACGGCAATGTCGAGCACCTGGAACTCCATCGTAAAATCAACGGGACCGATGGTCACTTCCAAAATAATATCTCCTAACGTGTTCTTACCTCCGCCGTCAAACCCTCTCACATTGATATTGTTTCTCCGGATTCTGTCCGGGCTAATGTTCAGCTTCCCTAAAGTTGACAGCGGGCAAATGTTCGCGCTCGATCCATTGTCAATCAATACCCTGGTCACTACTGACTCTTCACTTTTTACTGTAAGGTACAATGCCTTATTGTGTTCAGTTCCCTCCACCGGCAGCTCCCTATCAGAGAATGTGATCCTATTAGACTCAAAAATTTTGTTGGTAATCTTTTCCAAGTGACACACTGAAATCTTTTCCGGAACATGAGCCTCATTTAGAATCTTCATAAGAGCCTTCCGGTGCTCTTCTGAATGTATCAACAAAGATAGCAAAGAAATTTGGGACGGGGTCTTTCTTAACTGCTCAACCACTGAATACTCTTGCGACTTCATTTTCTTAAGAAATTCTTCTGCTTCCTCCTCCGACACTGGCTTCTTCAATTGACTTTCTCTTACCGTCTTCATCTTTCTCAGTTCCTCTGGAGCAAAACACCTTCCGGATCGGGTGAGTCCATGCGTTTCGTTAATTTCACCAGAAATCTCTTTTCCCTTGTAAACTACTGCTACCTTGTTATAGTTCCAAGGCACAGTCTTTGTATTCACCACTGGCATTTGCACTACTGGTTTTATGATTACTGGCTCTGCACTTGCGCCTTTCACAGTCATAATCGTCTTTGCGCCGGAACTACCACCTTTAAACCTCCCACCACTACTGGCTTTGGCTTTTCAACAATTGCTTTCTCCTTCACAACTTCCTTTTCTAACTTGTCACTCGACTTTATCATCATGACGGCCTGAGATGGTTTTTGATTGCCATCACCCTGCACCAATTCTATCATATGCGTTTCGTGGTGATTTGGCAATGGATTCTGGGTAATGTTTGGGGCTTCGGGAGCCTGTACTTCGATTCTCCTCTCATCGATAAGATCTTGAATGGCATTCTTTAATTGCCAACACTTCTCAGTATTGTGGCCCAATGTTCCCGAACAGTATTCACATCTGACAGAAGAATCAAGATTTTTCGGGGGTGGGTTTGGAACTTTTGGTGCGACTGGTCTTAACATCCCCAACTCTTTCAACCTGTGGTAAAGACTGGTATATGATTCTCCGAGAGGAGTGAATGTTTTTCTTGCTTTGTTTCTCCAATCAGCGTCCGGCCCGGGTCTATTCTGGTTTCGGTAAGGTTTAGGGGTTGGGTATGTGTTCTGGGTGTGGTACACATTGTGTGGAGCTTGAGCTCTCCACACATGGGGCGGTGGTGGTGGGTAGGTTTGGGCTTGAGGGTGGTGGTAATGTGGGATAGTTGGTGGGTATGGTGGTGGTGGTGGGTTATATGGGCTTGGTGTGTTGTAGGGGTTTGGCGGGTAAGATGGTGGTGGTGGATTATATGGAGTTGCTGGGCTTGATGGGTGTTGGCGGTAGGGTCTTGGTGGGTTATAATGTGGGTTGCGACTCCATGACCTACTTTTAATGGTTGCTACTTCTTCTTTCTTCTTCTTTCCCATCACTCCCCCGTTTCCACTCTGTATAGCTTGATTGGTGGCTTTGATGGCCGAAAAACTCATAATTTTGTTTGTCTTCAAACCCTCTTCTACAAAACTTCCCATTTTCACAACTTCGTTGAAACTCTTTCCAATTGCTGACACTAGATGGCCGTAGTATGTTGGCTCCAGAGCCTGTAAAAAACAATCCACCATCTCTCCTTCTTTCATTGGTGGATCCACTCTAGCGGCCTGTTCCCTCCATCTAAAACCGTATTCTCTAAAGCTCTCTCCTGGCTTTTTCTCCATCTTGGTAAGGGATAACCTGTCGGGTATGATCTCCAAATTGTACTGAAAGTGACTAGCGAAAGCTTGCGCTAAGTCATCCCAAACGAACCATCTTGTATGGTCCTGTCGGGTATACCATTCCAGAGCTGATCCACTCAAACTTTGGCTGAAGTATGCCATCAACAATTCATCTCTACCTCCCGCGCCTCTCATCTTGCTACAGTATCCTCTGAGATGAGCTACCGGATCCCCGTGTCCGTTGTACATGTCAAACTTTGGCAACTTGAATCCCGCAGGAAGCTGCACCTCAGGGAACAAACACAGGTCTTTGTAGGCTACACTTACTTGCCCTCCCAGTCCTTGCATATTACGGAAAGCATTCTCAAGACTCTTCACTTTCCGAGCCATCTCTTCCTGCCCGGCACTTGCTTCCATCATCGGAGCGTGAGACTCGTGTTGTCTGAAAGTAGGCTCCGGAGGGTAGTAGTGAGAATCCTGGATATGAAACATTGGTTCACTAGAGGATTTGTGGATAACAGCGAGCGGAGGTGCCACATATACAGGAGCGGCTTGTGGTATCTGGGGTGGTGCTTGCTTGGCTGGAGGTGGTGGTATCTGGGAGGTGGAAGCATAGTATTGAGGGTAGTCGGGGTAGGTGGAGGACGAGTTCATTGTTGGTGGCTCGGGGTTAGGATTGGCTGGAGGGACATATGCAGGGTTAGCAGGGTAGGCTGGTAGTGGTTGACCTCTTGACCAAGCCTGGTACATTTCAGCCATCTGTTGTCTTAACTTGTACATTTCTTCTTTCATCCCTGCCACATCCACGATTTCTTCTTCGTGAGCAGGGTCTACAATGGTTGCCTCGATCTCCTGGGACACGGCCTTTGTCATATTTTTAGATCTGGTGTTATATGGATGGGTAGCCAGAATGCCAGTTGCCTAGAAAATCCGGACTCACAAACATCAACACTCGTTAGTTGTTAGCGCATAAATAAGATGCAACGACTTTAAAAGCAAATACATTTCCTCGAGTCGTTATGCATCATCCCGGCCGCTGCTCACTTCAATCATCTTTTCTTTTTCCGCTCTTTTGTTTTCTTTCTTTCTTTTCTTCTTTTCTTTTCTTTTCTCTATTGCTTTTTCTCTTTTCTTGCTTTTTCCTCTCTTTTCTTTTCTTTTTTTTTTCTTTTCTTGCTTTTTTTTTTCTTTGTTGTTTTCATAATTACGCTCCTATTTATTTGCCTAGCGGATTTAAAGGAAATGACATAAAGCAAAAGGATTGGTAACAACACTTGTTTTCTCATTGATAATTCAAAACATTGATTACAAGTGATGTTTTAAAAAGAAAAATAAAAGATGATGCATGACCTAAGAGTACATTAATGAACCTAGTGCCCGCGAGGCATCGTTCGGCCTTGCCGCGGGCCTATATGCTAAACCCCTTTGAAGCCTATCCAGGTCGGCCATGACTTGTTGTACAAAAAACTTCACTGCAGATACAAAAGTCCTCCGAGACATATCTTCACAAAGCTGAGTCTTTCGGGTGATGTATTGGGCGATGCGAACAATCTTTTCTCTGATGACCCCTTTCTCTTGCAATAGCCGACTTATTTGTCGAGCGCGAGCATCCAAGGTATGTTGGTTGTCCTTTTGCACCTGTTGCAGCTCTAATTCTAATCTAGCCATAGTCGTGTAGCAGTGCCCTCTTTCTTCTTCAAGATCTTTGATAATCTTGTTACTCTTGACTGTGGCTGAGATTATTTTCTTTCTAAGCTGAGCTATTTCAACATCGTGCTTGCCTTGTAGCTGCCGGACCAACTTGGCTCTTTCTTCGGCGTCTTTGTCCATTTGCTTCCGAGCCTTGACTAACTCTTTTTCAGCTATGTCCAAATCAAAGCTATAGTCATTTACTTTCCGCCGGAGAATCTCAATTAACTTTTCATCTCGGGCTGAACGAACCGGGGTCTCGGATGCAATTTTCATTTGAGCTATTTGAGCCTTCAACATATCATTTTCTTTTTTCAGCTGTTTCTTTTCCACTTCATCGGATGCTGCTTGTAAGCCACTCTCGAAATGAAGATTTCTCAGTTTATCCTCCAACAGACTGATTTTGGCCTTGTATTCTTTTTCCTTGGCCACCCATTTCAGATTTTCCTCGGATTGCTCTATCAGGTCTTGCAAGTGAGGTCTCTTTGAAAGACGTTCGTGTTCAACCCCTCGTCGGTACCATGTGGAGTACCCAGGTGATATCTCCCCCTTTGCTCTATTCGGCACACAAGTATCAATCTTCAAATTTTGGCATTCATTCCAGATTTGCCGGATTTTTGCTTCCGGGAATTGCCCGTCCGGACCAATCTCCACAGCTTGCACACTGAGATCCCCATCTCTCGGAATAATCTGACACCGACCCAACTGTCGCAGGGCTCTGTATGGGGCATAGGGTTGTATACTCTTCAAACCCATGATCAAAAACGGCGATCCCTCCGTTGGCATGTATATCACCTCGTCAAGAGGTAACCAGTCATACGTCCAATCAATTTGACCGTCGGTTAGTGATCGAAGATACACAATCCAACCTTGGACTCCCTCTGGCAACTTTACTTCTTTTGTCCTCGCATTGAACTCTTCCAAACATGTCCGATCGGCCGAACCATAGCTCGAGTACGAAGGATGGTGGCATAGATGCTCAATTAGCCAGATTTGCAAGATCAAGTTACACCCTTCGAAGAAGCTAGCCCTCGCTTTGCACGCAGTCAGAGCACGATAGATATCTGCAACAATCATCGGGGCCAGAGTACAGTTTTCTTGTACTATCAGTGTGGTAGCTACCCCGGCGACTTTTATATTGATATGTCCATCTTTCCTCGGGAATACAACAACTCCGAGAAATGCCACCAAAAATGCGAACCTCCGGTGTTCCTCCCATTTCGCTCGGTTGGACTTACAGCATAATTTGTTGGTAGGATCATTGAAACCCCCAACGTGTCCAAACCTATTGTAGATGAAGCTCAGAGAACAGAACCCGTCGGCCAGGTCTTCATTATGAACATTCCGGGCAATTATCAAAGAGTCGAGGAAGCGATGTACTGTCACCGTCCTCGGATATACCGGATATTTTCTTTTCAGCGGAACCTCGGTCTTCCCAATGTAAAAGGCAATCTCCTCCAAAGTTGGGGTAAGTTCAAAATCTGGGAAATGAAATACGTTGTGTGCCGAATCCCAAAACGTGACCAACGCTCTAACCACATCACCTCGAGGAACTATGTCGAGTAACCCCGTAAGGCCTTTCAAGTACTTTTTGACCCAGTCTTGACCATCGGATCCCATGTCCTGCCACCATAATCTCAGCTCCAAAGGGATTTTATTTAGGGAAAATTGTTCATTCATCATCGTGCTCGTCCCGCACATTTATTAAGGTGATTTTATTTAGAAAAGGAAAAATCTTTTTCAATGCAAGTTTTCAATTTTTGAATGAAAGAAAAGAAAAATGATTTTTCGAAGTGGCCATTTTTGCAAAAACAGTCTTCCGTCGTCCTTTCGGAACATTCGGCAATTTCCAAAAATAGCAATCACCTCGATTATTTGAAAAGAAAATCTTTTTGGTCTTTTTTGAAAAGTGTGGTTGGACCCGTTTAAGGGTTGCCTACGTATCCCACCTAATGGCGAGAATCAAACCTGCGTAGTTCGGTCAGATTATTTGACCAATTATTCTCAACAAAACTGTTCCTCCTATTTTTCAAATTTTCGATTTTTCCGGGTACCTATTTTCTATAAATCCTTAATTTCTTCTCTCTCTTTTTTTTTCAACCATTTTTCCAATCTCGGGATTTTCGCCGGTCCGCATAACGATCAAGGACAATAAAATGCAACACATAGCATGCTCGGTCTTTTCAATACCGGGTCACCTGTCCTAGACGGACCCAACCCCCGTGTTGAGTCCCCTAAGTCAAATATGATGCAAATAATCATCCTAGACCTATGTTCAAAATCTTACGGTTTCATAGAGTGCTAGACCGTGTACCCGAGCGGACAACTCGAATCGAGGAGGGGCTACGTACCGGTGACCCGCGGAGTCAATCGGCTTTGTAACTTATCCGGCCTCTATTTTCTTAATTTAAGGTGACTTTAACAGAAAGGGGAGTCTCAACCAGTAAGCACATCCCCGGGGGAGAAGAGAGAAGGGTTTTCGGCACTGTTTTATATATACAGTTCCCATAATATCCAAAGCGATAAAGCACATAGCATGCTATTCAAATCACATAATGAAGTCAAACAAAAAACGCGAACGGCAGTTCTAAGGAGCTCGAGTTCTTAAACCCTGAAACCGAAGTTCAGGGTTGGATCCCCAGCAGAGTCGCCAGAGCTGTCACACCTCCCTTTTTTACTACCCCACACTGCTTAAGATGTATAAATACACTTGTAGGGTATACCCCGACGCTCAAATAACGTAAGGGAAGGAGTTTTTCCGATTTAAGGACAATCGGTTCGGGATTTTATTAGAGATTAATTAGAGTCGCCACTTGGGAATGACAATGGTGTCCCAAGTCACCGGTTAATCCCGAATCCGAGGAATTTTGACTCTTAAAATGTCTGCGAAGCAGAGGTCCGGATAAGGAACTCCGTTAACCCGGGAGAAGGTGTTAGGCACTCCCGGATTCCGTGGTTTTAGCACGGTCGCTCCACTGTCGTTCTTGACTTTTGTTTGACTCAATTATAGGTTTTAACAACATAATGTGCTTTTACGTTAAATATTATTTTTTAGGAATTTGCGGTATCGCGAAAACACGCCTCGAGTCATACCGCAACCAGTACGCCTATGACTTTTGGTGTATTTCAGCTTTACCGAGATTTGGATTTGAGTCGCACCAAGTGCGCACTCGTTCATAGGAAGGTATATTAAAATCGTGCCCTAAAGTAGCGTCTATCGGCTTTTAATTATTTTGGGTAAGACTATGGAATTAATTAATAGTCTTCCCGAGTCTAATTGTATTATATTGTTACTAAAGGGGGCCCCGTTGTTATTCGTGCGAGGCTCGTCCCAATTTAATTTTAAAGTCCCAATCTTATATGTATGTACTAGATTATCTATATTGGTTTTTCCTTATCCGTATTTCAACTCTTAATTCCAGGCTCGTATATCATCACAACTCTTATTTTAGTCATGAGCTTACGTATCTATGATTAATCGAACAATTAACCTGCCGAGGCCTTAAAGGCCCAAACAATCTTCAGGCCTATATTAGGCAACCCAGTTGGCTCTGCTCGAAGCTTCAGGCCCATAACATATATTGGGCCTAAACTAAATAACAGTATTAACAATTGAGGTAAATGAACAAGATACACATCCGAAATAAAAATGCAGTTTTATTTATTCAGTAAGAAAACTCAATACATCAATGATATTAACTGTGAATCAATTATTCGATGCCGTAAACTTTAACTAACAGACTACTTCTAACTTTTAATGTTCATATTAATCCCGAGAAAGACAATTCGATTACATATGAAGCTTGAAGAACAATTAAACTAACTAATTATAAACTATCTAAGACTGACTCAATGACTTGTACATGATTATATTACTGGTTCTAATACAACTTAGCTTAGGTAATGTTACAGACCCAGTTGCAAATGATTTTACCAGTTCTTCTAACTATTCTTCTCTTTTTGGACTTGTTTGTACCTACCTACTAACTCACAGATAAGATTAACTATTGATGTTAATATGTGCCAGGTTTATTTAATGTTATCAAAGCCAGTTTTAACCCAGTTATTACTTCAATTAAGTTGTTTCCTCTTTAAACTTACTTGAATTCAGATATCAAATTCCAAATCCTATTACCTACGTGAGTTGATTGGACTTACTGCTATCGATTCATATCTGAGTTATTTAGCCTCATTTTATGATTCTTACCCACTTAGCTAAGCGATTTATGACTACGACTATACTATACTACTACTATTATACTAGCTATTACATCTTTTCTGTTTGGTTTTCTGTTTTTCAACTACTATATACTACTACAATTAAGCTATAAATCAAATAATACAAAATGACAAGTAAATTAAGGCGGAAACTTCATGCTATTTCATCAGGATCATCATTACAGCTTCATTTCGAATAGAAATGTACCTGGATCAACAAAAGGAAGCCGATGAGTTCTAAGGGGAAAATATGAGCAAATAATCAGCAATAGACTCAACAGCAATGCAACAGTGATTGAAGATCCACGAAAACAGAACACCACAGCCAAACAACAAATAGAAATCCCACAGCAAAGGCAAACAGAAATCCAGATCAGTTTTGAGCAAGGAACCCCAAAAACCAGAAGAAATTCACCCAAGTTCTCGCTCAAAAATACCAGAAACACTACTGTTCTATTGCTATTTCACCCTCGAAATTACTGTATTTTATCAACCTAGATATATATTTCAGATTGCTTCAGTTTGGAACCCCCTTTTAGCTCTTTTTGAAGGTGTATTTATAGCTAACCTAAGGCTGAAACTTGGGGAGAAAGTTATGGGATTTTATCCCACTTCTCCCCCTCCTAAAATTATCCAACTTACACTTAAGCCCCCATTTCAGTTACCAGAAATCCTTCCAGCATGTGCTGGAAGGTTCTAAAGATTCCTTTTTATGGGTTTTTACTAGTATGACCTTAGGGGTTTGAGATTTTTTACAGATTTCCCATTTTTAGGAGACCATTATACCCCTAAACCTCTGCAAAATTGCAGAAATCAGGAGCATAAATGTCTCAATTACCCTTTTAAGTTCTAACTATTTACTAGAATACTATTTCAAGTTCTAATTGTGCCCCTAAGGGCACTGCTTATTTACACAGCCTACCTAGGTTAAATCTCAGCACCTTTGCACCTATTTAACTAATAGCCAGCCCTGGCATTAGTATTTAAGGGCTGGCCAGTTCTATTTTAGGAAACTATTTCAGTTTTAGCCACTTTTAATCTAATTCCAGTCAATTAAGACCAAATTATTTCAATTTTAAGCTAATTGCAGGCATAGCCTGCTTTATTATTATGATTAACTATTTAAGACTTAGCCAGTCTCAAGTTGAGACTTAGCTTTGGCTATTAAAGCCAATCACTGAACAGCTGGGCCCAAAACCTTTACAGGTTTAGCCATTTCATGCTCAGGGCTCTAAAGAGAGCTGGGCTAGTCTGCATTTGCAGACATAGCCCCTTTTGCACAACCAGCCACTTTTAACAGTGGGCTGTGTGTTAGGGCTTTATAGAATTGGTCAACCCTTTGCAAGGTTGACCATTCTTAAGCCAATTATTTAACCTATAGCCTAATTATGAATTCCAGTTTTATCCTATTTAAAAACTAGCCATTTTGTGAAATTTAGCACTAACAGCTATAACCAATCCCCTACAGCTTAATGAGTATTGATCAAATATTCATGCTAGCCAGAACTACTAAAACTCAATCATTTTCAACATGTTTTGCACACAGAGGCACATAAAAATCAAACAAGATGCATCAATCAACCAAAACTCAGAAAGGGCAATTTGATATGGTTGAATCTTAGTTAATTAATTCACATTATTCAATTTCATGTGACAAAGTATGAGCCCATGTCAATTTAGACCTAGTTTCTATTAGCTCAAAACAGATGACAGTTGAAAATCTTCATAAGCTTTAAGGTTTATGGCATAGACATACACAGAAGCACAGACTCTTATAAAACAGTCAACATGGCTCATAAAACAATGGACTTAAACAGAATGGTAATCAGAATTCACTTTCAAATATGGACCCTAAGATCATGCTAAGCAAGCAGGACAGGTAAAGCTAAACAGGATAGACTCATGCATGAGAATGACAGCCAATCCTAATCCTGAGACTAATTATGAGAATAAGCAAAGAAAAAGAACCATTCAAACTAAAAAGGGGTTATCTCATATCAATAAGAAGAGAAAGCCTAATGCTAACATAGGACCAATGAGGTAAAAGAAGGACATCAGAACAAAAGTTCACACTAAGAAACCAACAAGCGAGAATCTATAGCAAATGACTAAACAAATATGCATGTGAAAAACCATAGTCATGCTTTTGAGATGAATTAGGAACTAACAGTCAATATGACAAAGAAAGACGAGGTACTTGAACTTAGAGTAAGGACCATGATATCAAACAGGACACATAACCAACCAAAATCTTATCACTACCGGGCTTAAAAGAACAATTTAAAAGATAGGAGATAACTAGGCTAATAGACAAGGATATACAGGATATATTGTGAAACAAAAGAAGATAATCAAAAAGCAAAAGGAATAAAAGATAAACCGAGATAATTATAAACTAGCATGTGAAACTCAAACTCGAGATAAGAACAGAATCACCAGAAGAAAACTAAGAATAGCCTTGCAACTAACACGAAAACAAACAGAACATGCAAGGCAAACACAAACACAAACAAAAAAAAATCAAGAAAAATCAAACAGAACAAAGAAAAGAAGGGAGGGGGTACTTAGCTTGGCGGGGTCTGTCCCCCAAGCTTTCCTATTTCCTTCCCTTTTCACCCTCTCTCGGACTCTTCCAGACCTCTTTTATTCTCTTTTTTTTTTCTTTTCGTTTCTGACTCTCTTGCTTGAACTTCAAGACGAAGCCTTTTTTGGGGTTTTGTTTGAAGGGGTGTTTTAGGAGGGTAAAGGACGGATCTTGGAAGGGTTTGAAGTTCTGAGTCGCCGGAGTTAGGTTTCCGGCGACCTTCTTCGGGATATTCGAGAAGTTCAAGGGATATTCGAGGGGTGTGGCTAGTATGGTTGGATAGATCAGAGAAGAAGGGTTCGAATGGCATTGGTTTTATGCGGTGGTTCATACTTTAGTGGTCACCGGCGAGGATTCCGATGACCGGGACTTTGAAGAACAGGGGTTTTCTTGGTTCTTTCTGGAGTAAAGAAGAAGGAGAAGAAGAAGAGAAAGAGGGATGGGAAGTTGAAAAGCCGGCGACCACCGTAGAGGGTGGTGGCCGCCATGGCCGCCTAGGGTTGAAGGGTTGAAGACGATGGAGGAGATGAGAGAAAAGGCGGCTGAGTCTCTAGGGTTATGTAAAATGGGCGAGAATTTTCGGACAAAGGCATTATATAGCCATTGAATCCGAGGTAATCTCAACCGTTCAAATGATCAAGATCGACGGCTCACACGCACGTTACTAAAACGACGTCGTTCGATTGTTTATGAGACTAAGGTCTTTAGCCGTTAGATTAATATAGATGGACGACCGAGATCACTTTTACCAGATTAATTAAACTCATATAATTCAACTAAATTCCCAGCCGTTGGATTGGATGGATGGAACGGCTGAGATTGAATCTTCCGTGTGGATCAGACGGGCCAGTCTTTGGGCCAATGGACTGGGCCACCAATTGGACTTCAATTGGCCCAGTTTATTATACCTACATATATATATTTTGTATTTTCTGGTTTTTTAATGATTTTTATGTATTTTCTTTTATACTTTTTTTTTCTTTTTCTTTTATGGAAAAATATAAAACCTAATTTCTTACCTACTCTAATTTTCTAGTATTTTTTGCAATTTTTTCTGCTATTTTTCTTTATTTCTACTACTTAAACTATTTTTAATTTTCTAATTAACTAAACTAACAAATTAATTACTTAGCCTATTTTTTTTTTGATTTTCTTCTAATTTCTACTTATTCAAACTCAAAAGTATAGCTAATTCCAAACAAATCAAGTAATTGCACTCAAAAACATTTTATTTTAATTTTGGAATTTAAATGCTTAGTGCAAAAATCATGTGCTCACAACCTCCAATTCCTTCTTTATAGCAACTCTCAAATGCTATCGTGTTGTATTTTCCAGAAGGAAAGATGACGCCATTATTAATTTTTTAATAATTCAACAAACATCCCTTAACAACTCATGTCTACTCGATTAATTGTTCGTCAATCGTTAAACAATATTTTTCATTTTTTAAAATATTCTATCAGTCCCAAGAAAGAAAATATACAGACAATAGAGAACATGAGTGTCTCACTCACATAAGCAAATCTTTTCAAGAAGTTCACTTCAACCGCTATTTGTTCGGTAACATAGAAGTGTGAAAACTCGATATTTTACTTTCCAGGAGCTAGGTCTCTCCTCTAACCAAGATTGCGCTAAAATTTCAAAGAATGGCTTATTACAAATCGATGGCTTGGATCTATTACTCCATCTCAACACTATTTTCGTCCATTTCGCATTAATCTCTTGATTTTTTTGAGAATAAGAACTAATACAAGAAGGAAGTAAATTCTTTGAAGTAATAAACTAAGTGGCCAAGAAATTAATAAGATGTCATTTAATCAAATTGTGACGAATATACTCATGGCAAACATGCTATTTATTTTTGGTAAGGAAATGCAAGATATATATATTTCTTGCATCGACATAGGCAATGCTAAGCGCTGAATGATTGTGACTGATGTTATATTTTCTTCCACATCATTTGTGTGTTGCCTTTGTTCATTACTTTAATATATATATGAAAAGCGAGAGAGCAAAAAAGTGCAGCAAATAAGAAAGAAATAAAATTAAGAACATTGACCTTTTTTAGGAGAAAAAAAATCCGTACCACACCAGAAACAACTCTCATTTTTAATTTTTTTTTCCGGCAAGAATACATTAACTTTCTCTCATATCTTTGACATTATGTGGTACTTCTTCATAAGTTTTATTTTGCTCATGGCATCACCAATCTTTTGTCTCTTTTGGTAATTCTTTCCACAACATAACATATGAGTTACTTATATAGGCATATATGGAGAAATATTATAAAATAGTATCATATCTTACACATTAAATATTAGGGGGTTATGGAAATGAAAGGCATGAGAGTTATGAGTAATATTAAACATAGAAGTTATGAAGATGAAAAGCATGAGAATTAAGAGTAATTTAAACATAGTAGTTATGGAAATGAAGAGGTGTTAGTTAATGTATGTAGCCTCTCCTTATTTTAATTATTTATATCATTGGAGCTATCAAGAAGGATGTAATTCATGTGTAGTATCTAAAATTTAAATTATACTAAAATGAGGTAAAAACCCAAAAAATTCAGAAAAAGGATAAATGTGAATGAAGCCCAAAGAGAGGTGCCACATAAACTTTTTCATTCCCTACTTTATATATAGATATAGATATAGATATTTAGTCTCTAATTATCTTCTTATTTGTTGCCCTTTGCATGGCGGTGAAAATGAATATCCCACCTGAATATCCCACCTCATTTTTCTACGCTTTCCATCCTTTTTTCTTTGTTTTTGTTGGCAAATTCACCATTGAATATGCAGCCCCGAATTCCCAATTTATCTCCTCAAGATCACATCCATTGTGCTTTGTGGAACTATATATTAAAGATGTTTATACCAATTTTTCTCCAGAGTCAATCTTTCTCTTCTACTTCCTTTCATCTTCAACCGATCAACACCACAAATGGAGCGACCCTATTTCCCATTAGAACCTCATCGGTATAGTTGAAATTCACACAACCTAGCTAAATAAACATAAATTACTAACAACATACAATGACCTTCATACGCATAAAATCATTCTAAGAAATTTAAAACCTTCAAATCCTCTAGTAAATAAATCGACAAATGGAAGTGATAATCTCTAAAATTTGAGGGAGCAAAATCACGTGTTAGAATTTGGATCTTGGTGTGTTGGATTTTGCCACTTATATGAGACCAGAAAGTTTCAAGACATTTATGATTAATTACAATTGTTCGTTATCAAAAAATAAAACGTAAAATTAGAGAGATGTGAGGGGAAGTTACGAAGAAGAACTGACACAATAATAACGGAAGAAATAATGGGATAGCAATAACAGTGAATGATAAATAGGTTACATTTATTTTCGTGAAATATTTTGGCCGAAAATGTGAGAAAAATCTCAAGTAACTGAGAAAAAAGATAAATTGTAAAGCTGGCTAAAGAAGGGTACCACGTCACTTCTTTTGTGCCCGACTTTATATAAATATATAGATGCTTGAAGAATATATACTATAGAGGGGGAATTCTTACACGATAATAATAATAATAATTTTTTTTTGTAATCAAAGAATTTTATTACCAAATATCAAATATGTACAGGTTCAAAAACGGAACAACTGAAGAACCAATAAGATATTGCCTGCAAGTTGGACATGAAGCCCCTACTGGAGTGATCATCTTATCTTCCTCACTATATATATATATATATATCTATATCTCTTACACCTATGAATAACTATTAAGCTTTCTCTCAATCTATATTTTATCTTAGTTTTCCTATTACCTCTCTGAAAGATGTCCTGAACTAATGATCTAAGTATCCCTTCTACATGCTGAGATTTAGCCTTGAATATTCTTGAGTTCCTTGTTGTCCATATGTAGTAGATGCAACATGCTAATGTCATTCTATATACTTCTGCCTTCAGTGTTTTCCCCTTCATTTCCTTTATTTTCCATTTCACTTCTTCATTTCATGTCTTTACTAATCTTTGAATTCCCTTCCATTTCTAAAATCTTTCCAAACCTCTCTAGTCACCTTGAATTATATTCAAAAAATAGATGTTGCATGATTTCATTTTCTTTGTTACAGAGCTCACATCTTAATCAATCATCGATCCACAACTTGCTACCTTGTATTTGATATGTATCCTTGATTGTAGTGCTAGGTTTAGTATAAAACCCCGCAAGGTACAACATAGTTGTTAAAAGTTAGTTTCCTCCATGGATTTTTAGGACAGTCTTCTCTTAACTGATGGATAAATTACTTTTATGGAGTATGAATTCATTTTTAGCAGGTCAGTGATGCATAACCCCGCCTTTGACAGATATGTTTTAGCTTTTAGTATCTTGTTTAGAACCCGTGAGGCTTGGTTGACTTGAACTTCCCAAATATTTATTCATTTCCCATAGTATATATGGATCCACCTTTACCTACATATTATCTTTCTTTGTGCATAGGTTCCACAGTATTTTAATCACAATAGCCTTGTTCGAGGTCTCCAGACGCAGTACATTAAATCCTCCTGATGTCCTCGGCCACCATACTTTCTCCCATGCTAGTAGTGCTCTTCATGATATATTAATTGTGCTTGTCCATAGAAAACTTTTGCATGTTGCTTCTATCACCTCAACAAAATTTTGGTAGCACAAGGGTTTGTGACCAGAAGACATTGATTAAGAAAAGTACATTCTTTATCAGTTGAAGTCGTCCAACATATGATAGGAATTTTGTAGACCATGAAGTAATCCTCCCTATCAGCTTCTCTAGTATTGGTTGGCATTACACTATTGAAATTCGTTTAGAGCTCAATGGGACTCCAAGATATTTGATTGGCAATTCCCCTTTGGCAAATCTAGATGTTGCTAGTATCTCATCTTGCATTTTTCTACTAACACTTCCAAAGTAAATAAAATTTTTATCTTTATTTGTTGTCAGACCAGACCACCTTGGGAACTCATTGAAACAATTTATGAGTAGTCGTGTCACGAGTCAAAACACGATATATCGTGATGGCTCCTATCGATAATACTAGGCAAGTCAACATTACCAAATTGCTTTCAACAATAACCAGAATAAATCAAGACTCTTAAAATAGCTGAAATCTTTGCCATAAAATGAGGTGAACCCTAAAACATAAGTGCCAAATTAAAGCCCGATATATAGGTGTGACTTGTCATGAGCGTCTAACATAACCGATTCAAAAATAACAAGACTAAGTCTGGAATCTATAATATAGAAAATAAGGAAAGATAAGGAAGAAGAAAGCAGGGGTGTGAACACTGTCACACCTCCCTTTTTACTACCCCACAACACTTAAAGTGTATAAATACACTTGTAGGGTATACCCCGACGCTCAAATACCCGAAACGGATAAAATAACGTAAGGGAAGGAGTTTTTCCAATTAAAGGACAATCGGTTCGGGATTTTATTAGAGATTAATCGGAGTCGCCACTTGGGAATGACAATGGTGTCCCAAGTCACCGGTTAATCCCGAATCCGAGGAATTTTGACTCTTATAAATGTCCGCGAAGCAGAGATCCGGATAAGGAACTCTGTTAACCCGGGAGAAGGTGTTAGGCACTCCCGGATTCCGTGGTTTTAGCACGGTCGCTCCACTGTCGTTCTTGACTTTTGTTTGACTCAATTATAGATTTTAACAACATAATGTGCTTTTACGTTAAATATCATTTTTTAGGAATTTGCGGTATCGCGAGAACACGCCTCGAGTCATACCGCAACCAGTACGCCTATGACTTTTGGTGTATTTCAGCTTTTACCGAGATTTGGATTTGAGTCGCACCAAGTGCACACTCGTTCATAGGAAGGTATATTAAAATCGTGCCTTAAGATAGTCTATATCGGCTTTTAACTTTGGGAGAGGCTATGGAATTCACTATTAGCCTCTCCGATTCTACTATGTTATCTTATTACTAAATGGGGGCCCCGTTGTTATTTGGACGGGGCTCATCCCAATTTTTATTAAAGGATGCTAATATTTGGCTAAGTTTTCTATATTTTTGTTCTTGCCTTAAACGATAAATATTCCAGGCCCGTTGAATTTGTTATTTAATTGGGCATGGTCTTCTCTTCAACCAATTAAACGGATCCGCAAAAGGCGAACCTAAGCCTCAAAGCCCAGAATGTCTTCAAATTCTCGATCAGTGGACTAAGCGATTTCATAGGACAGTTCAGGCCCAACATCACATAAGGCCCAAACCAGAACGTAATGACAAAATATGACGCAGAATACATAATGAAACAAGTACTCGAAATCAAAACCACTTTTATTTATTAACAAAGAAATCAGTACACCAAAAGCAGTAGACTTAAGTCAATAATTCATGTACAGAAAAACTCGAACAATTGCTATCACTATATCTGCTCATAACTAAAAATCCATACTAATCTCTAATTATTTGCTAGAAGAGCATTTTGGGACACAACCCACTTTGCCTAGGAAATCAAGTTGAAAGAAAGAGATTCAATTAATTGCTTATAGTGTCAAAAGAGAATAGACGATTAAGCGCAGATGTTTGCTATATTGCTAGTCTTATTGCGAACTATACCTTTCATCACCATCAATTCATCCTACTTGAACTGCTTCAATATCTAATCACTTCCCCTTTTTAATTCTCATTCAGATTTGAACCTATTTGGTATTCTTAAAGCCGTTTCCATTCTAATTGTTACTTCATGCGATTGTTTCCTCCTTTTGATTATTCACATCTGGACTTAGACCCTTAAAATTAATTAAACTACACAAGCATAATTTAAACATTCCAATTACTCAATTGCAATAATCCTAAGCATCTACATCTACGTGATTCAAAGACTTGAAAGCGCTTATACTACTGATTTTACCATGACTTTAGCTCGATACAGTGTACTTAACCCAATCGTGAATGACTCACTGTTTAATCTAATGTTTCCCATTTTAAACTTATCCGCATTTGAATGAATCCTAATATATAATTGTGATTTACGAATCTACTGTTTAGCGAGTGATTACCAGTTTTGAAACTATTATTAACTACCTTAGTTTTTACCTAATTAATACTAAGTGATATGCTATTACTACCGCTATACTACTATTATACTACTTATTCTAAGCTATTACATCTTTTGTGTTTTGTTTTTCCTTGCTATCTACTGCAATATACTACAAACTTAAAATAAAATTACAGGACAGATAACAAAATAATTCTAATCTTCATTTCATTCAGCAGATCAATCATTACAGCTCCATTCGAATAGAAAATGTACCTGGATAGCAAAAGGAACCAATGAGTTCTAGGGGGACAGAAGCAAGTAATCAGCAAAGGTTCAAACAAGGCAATGCAACAGTGATTATAGATGACTGAAGATCCACAAAGCCGAAAATACCACAGCAACAACAATAGAAACCCAGCAGCAATCAAACCAGCAGAAAACCAGATAATTGATCAAGCCAAAAACCCAAAATCAGAAGCAATAGGCGAATTTTAACTCGAGAAATCCCAGAAAATCCTACTGTTTCTATGCTATTTTCACTCTGAAAACTTTTTGTTCCAAAAGCCCCCAGATATCTATTTCAGATTGCTCAAAATTGGAACCCCCCATTCAGCTCTTTTTGAGGTGTATTTATAGCTAACCTAAGGCTGAAACTTGGGGAGAAAGTTATGGGATTTTATCCCACTTCTCCCCTCCTAAAATTATCAAATCTACACTTAAGTCCCAATTTTCAGTTATCAAAACCCTTCCAGCATGTGCTGGAAGGTTCTAAAGATTCTCTTTTATGGGTTTTTACCAGTATGACCTTAGGGGTTTAAGATTTTTACAGATTTCCCATTTTTAGGAGACCATTATACCCTTAAATCTCTGCAAAATTGCAGAAATCGGGGGTACAAAGGACTCCCTTACCCTCTTAGGTTCTAAACTATTTACTGTTTTACCTTTTTAACTCCCAATTGTGCCCCTAAGGGCACTGCTGATTTACTAGCCTACCTAGGTCAGATTTCAGCTTCTTTTGAACCTATTTAACTAATAGCCAGCCCTGGCATTAGTATTTAAGGGCTGGCCACTTCTATTTTAAAGAACTATTTCAATTTTAGCCTATTTAAACTAATTCCAGTCAATTAAGACCAATTTATTCCAATTTAAAGCTAATTGCAGGACTAGCCTGTTTTATTATTGAGATTAACTATTTAAGAACTAGCCGGTCTCAAGTTGAGACTTAGCTTGGGCTATCAAAGCCAAATACTGAACAGCTGGGCCCAAAACCCTTACAGGTTTGGCCACTTTGCTGTTCAGGGCTCTGAAAAGAGCCTGGGCTAGTCTGCATTTGCAGACATAGCCATTTTGCACAACCAGCCACTTTTAAAGTGGGCCGTGTGTTAGGGCCTTATAGAATAGGTCAACCCTTTGCAAGGGCTGGCCATTCTTAAGCCAATTATTTAACTTATAGCCTAATTTTATGATTTTCAGAGTTTTATCCTATTTAAAAAACTAACCACTTTCATGGAACTTAGTACTAACAGCTATAACCAATCCTCATAAGCATAATAGACATCAACCAGTGTTCATACTTAACATCAAACTATTGCAAACCTAGCCATTTCAACATGCAATTGCACACATAAACACATGAAACCAAATATGTTTATCAACTAATCAAAATTCAGAAAAGAAGTTGGATAATGTTGAATTTTAATTAATCAGACTTACAAACTCAATTTCAAGTGGTACAGTGTTAATTAAACATTAAGCAGGCATGAGTTACAATCAATTTCATGTTGAGTGATTCACTGGAAAGCCAAAAACCTACTTAGCATTCATGGACATAGACACACATAAGCATAAACTCTCACAAAATAGCCAACAAGGTTTAACTGGACATAAACACAATGGACTTTAACAAGGTAATCATAAGCATGTTAATCAGAAATCATTCTCAAGTACTGACCCTAAAATCATGCTAAGCAAATAGAATGGGTAAAGCTAAGCAGAAAAGACTCATGCATAAGAATAACAAACCAATCCTAATCCTGAAACTAATCATGAGAATAGACAGAGGACAAGAATCACTCAATCTAACAGAAGTTGTCTGATATCAACAAGAAGCAAGGGCCTAATGCTAACAAATAACGAAGAAGACAACTACATGAGGAGAAACAAAAGTCATGCTGTTTAAGATCAGAAATCACAAATAAAAGGAAAAGCACAAGATAAAAGATAAGTCTTTTGACTTAGTAAAAATGAGCATGGTTTACAGCAGACAGAATCAATCAAAAGACGAACAGAAAAGGAACAATTAAAACAAGAAAAACAGTATGAACAGGATGAACCCTAATACTAAGCATGTCTTCTTTCGAATCAGAGAAATAAAGCATAAAGACAAAAATGAACATAAACCCTAAAACTAAACAGACGAAGCACAAAGAGATGAAGAAATAAACAAAAGGCGACAAGTATCAAATAAAGGAAAGCATGAACAGATGAAAACAAACAGAACAGAAACCCTAAAATTATCATGCGAGAACAGATAAGACATGTAGCAAAGATTTCAGAAAGCTAACAGAGTATAACAAAGAACAAAAAGAACAATCAAAGAAGAAAAGCAAACAACAAACAAGATAAGGAGGGGAACTTAGCTTGGCGGGGTCTGTCCCCCAAGCTTCCTATCCTTCTCTTCTCTCTTCTTTTTATCAGACTTCACTCTCCTCTTTGTTTTCTTTTTCTTTATTTGTTCATATCTCTCTTTTTTTTTCGATTTTCTTTTTTGACCTTCTTCTAGGGCTTAAAGACTAAGCCTTTTGGGGTTCTGAGTTATAGGGAGTGTTTGGGGGAGTAAAAGGTGAGGCCTTTGGGAGGTTTTAAGTTTGGGGGTCGCCGGAGTTAGGTTTCCGGACGACCTTCTCTTGGATATTCGACGAGTTCCAGAGATATTCGAAGGGAACCAGTGGGGTAGGGTGATAGATCAGGTGGAGAGGGTTCTTTTGGCATTGGTTTTATGTGGTTTCTCATACTTTAGTGGTCACCGGCGAGGGTTCCGGTGACCGGAGTTCTGGAGAAGGGGAGTTCTTGGGGGCTTTTGATGGCGAAGAAGAAATAGAAGAAGAGAGAGATGAAAGGGGAGTTAAAAGAGGCCGGCGACCACCGTGGGAGTGGTGGCCGCCATGGCCGTTTATGATTCAGGCGAGGTTGACGAAGAAGAAACGGGAGAGATGAGAAGAATGAATGGGCGGCTAGGGTTAAGGGTTTGTAAAAATGGCCAAATTGTTCGGACATAAGCATTATATAGCCATTGAGTCCGAGGTAATCTTAACCGTCCAAATGATCAAGATCGACGGCTCACACGCACGTTACTAAAACGGCGTCGTTCGATTGCTTATGAGACTAAGGTCTACGGCCTTTAGATCAAATCAAATGGACGGCTGGGATCAATCCACTTATCTAATTAACTAAATTAATTTGGGCAAAATATCTCCACCGTTGGATTCATCCTGTTGAACGGTGGAGATTCAATCTCGTGGGAATTCAGACGGGCCAATTCTTGGGCTTAACAGACTGGGCCACTAATTTTAATTAAAATGGCCCAATTTCATTAGTCCTATGTATTTTTTGTATTTTCTGTTTTTTAATTATTTTTATGTATTTTCTTTTATATTTTTTTTTTCTTTTATGAAAAATTAGCAATCCTAATTTCCTATTTACTCTAATTTTCTAGTATTTTTTTTGCAATTTTTCTGCTATTTTCCCTTATTTCTACTACTTAAGCTATTTCTAATTTTCCTTAAAATCTAACCAATTATACTAACAACTAATTTCCTAGCCTATTTTTTTTTATTTCTAATTATTCAAATTCACAAAGTATAGCTAATTTCAAACAAGGCAAGTAATTGCACTCAAAAAATATATTTATTTTAATTTTGGAATTGTTTGCTTGGTGCAAAAATCATGTGCTCACAACAGGCAGAATTATAAGTCAAGCGGCTCTCAAGGCTGCAGCTCAGGCTGTCCAATTTGAATCTAGTGACACGAATGAGAGGGATGAAGAAATCATGATGATATCAGGGTCAAGAAAAGGTTCCAAAAGAACACCTCGACGGTATGCGATGTCTCGACAGGTTTTCCATAACTCTACCAGACTCACTGTTGCATTGACACTGTTGAGACCTGCTGACTTACTCCTTATTACACCGGGGGGGAAAAATGTAAAATGAAGA
Organism: Nicotiana noctiflora; assembly: GCA_032618575.1. Classification (NCBI taxonomy): domain Eukaryota; kingdom Viridiplantae; phylum Streptophyta; class Magnoliopsida; order Solanales; family Solanaceae; genus Nicotiana; species Nicotiana noctiflora. The sequence continues at coordinate 56,127 of JASVEL010008067.1, forward strand.
AGCTATTCTAAGCTATGATCCTACAATTACAATTGTTCTTAATCTAGCTTTTGCTCTTCTTCCCTTTCCGGTGATGCAGAATCTTCCTTTTTTGTTGATTTTCTTTGATGCTGACTCTCTTTTTTGTTGATTTTTCTTTTCTTGTTGACTCTCTTTTTGTTGATTTTCTTGTTTTTCTTGTTGACTCTCTTTTTTGTTGATTTTCTTGTTTTTCTTGATCTCGAGCTGAACCTGCTCAAAACAAAACAACAAACTACCTTTTTTTCTTTTTCTGCCCCAGTGTGGGCTTTTTAACTGTATAAACCATGATGTGCAAAAATATTCCCGTATTAGAAGGTGGGCGCCTAACAAAAATTTAAACGTGCAATGCGATGCAGAAAGTATTCCCGTATTCGAAGGCGGGCACCTAACGGAATTTAAACGTGCAATGCGATGCAGAAAAGTATTCCCGTATTTAGAAGGTGGGCACCTAACTGAAATTAAACGTGCAATGCAAATGCAGAAAAATATTCCCGTATTAGAAGGTGGGCACCTAACCGAAATTAAACGTGCAATGCAAATGCAGAAAATATTCCCGTATTAGAAGGTGGGCACCTAACGTAAATTAAACGTGCAATGCAAATGTAGAAAAATATTCTCGTATTGAAGGTGGGCACCTAACGAATTTAAACGTGCAATGCGATGCGTAAAAATATTCCCGTATTGAAGGGTGGGCACCTAACGTAATTTAAACGTGCAATGCGATGCGTAAAAGTATTCCCGTATTAGAAGGTGGGTACCTACCGTAATTTAAACGTGCAATGCGATGCGAAAAATATTCCCGTATTAGAAGGTGGGCACCTAACGTAATTTAAACGTGCAATGCAAACGCAGAAAAATATTCCCGTATTTGAAGGTGGGCGCCTAACATAAATTAAACGTGCAATGCAAATGCAGAAAATATTCCCGTATTAGAAGGTGGGCACCTAACAGAATTTAAACGTGCAATGCAAATGCGAAAATATTCCCGTATTAGAAGGTGGGCACCTAACAGAATTTAAACGTGCAATGCAAATGCAGAAAATATTCCCGTATTAGAAGGTAGGCACCTAACGAATTTAAACGTGCAATGCGATGCAGAAAAATATTCCCGTATTAGAAGGTGGGCACCTAACAGAATTTAAACGTGCAATGCGATGCGTAAAAGTATTCCCGTATTAGAAGGTGGGCACCTAACAGAATTTAAACGTGCAATGCGATGCAGAAAAATATTCCCGTATTGAAGGTGGGCACCTAACGGAATTTAAACGTGCAATGCGATGCGTAAAAGTATTCCCGTATTAGAAGTGGGCACCTAACGAATTTAAACGTGCAATGCGATGCGTGAAAAATATTCCCGTATTAGAAGGTGGGCACCTAACGTAATTTAAACGTGCAATGCAAACGAGAAAAATATTCCCGTATTAGAAGGTGGGCACCTAACGGAATTTAAACGTGCAATGCGATGCGTAAAAGTATTCCCGTATTAGAAGGTGGGCCCCTAACGTAATTTAAACGTGCAATGCGATGCAGAAAATATTCCCGTATTAGAAGGTGGGCACCTAACCGAATTTAAACGTGCAATGCGAATGCAGAAAAATATTCCCGTATTAGAAGGTGGGCACCTAACGTAATTTAAACGTGCAATGCAAATGCAGAAAATATTCCCGTATTAGAAGGTGGGCACCTAACCGAATTTAAACGTGCAATGCGATGCAGAAAATATTCCCTCAGCCTGAGGACTGGGGAGTGGGTTTTAAAAGATGTTACCTTCCTCTTTTTGGTATTTTCTTTTTACCAACTTATCTCTTGCTTGTGAATTTCTCCACTTATTCGGCGGACTTTCTCTTTTTGGTATTTTAAATTTTCCACATTGGTCACATTCACTTTAAAGTGATTAGTGACAATTTGTTCCTCCATGAAACAAAATTTATTAGATATAAACTGCTGGCAACTGGCATCTGCCGTCCCCACTTCTTATTGCTTCCTTTGTTTTTGCTTTCTCATGTTGCATGATCTTTAACTTCTTGTTCTTTGCAGACTCTTTTTTTGTATTTTTCTCATTTCTCCATTTTTGTTTTGTTTTCTTTTTCTTTGTCCATGTTTGCCAAGCTTCTTTATTCCCTTCCCCAATCTTCTATCCTTTCTGATCCAGTGTTGTTCCAGCTTTCGTTGTCGGGAGCTGGTAGTTAGCTCTCAAAATGGTAAACAATGAAATGCAGAAAAAATGAAAGAAAAGTAAGGGTGTTTTGGAGAGATGACAGAACTTATCTGGGTATTTGCTGGCTGATTCCGCTGACCATGCCATGTATTTAAACTCTGACCCAGTTCGTTCCAATCATTATTCTGACTCTGAATTGCCTTTGACCCAAACCGATACTCTTTTTTGTTGCCTTTTCTCTTTTCTGATAGTCCTCACGATCGCCCTACGGTGCCTCGAAAGGTTTTCACCAATAAGACTCTCTCATTTATTCTCTCAACCTCACAATCATCTCACAGTGCCGATTAAGGTTTTCACTGATGAGACTCTCTCATTTTATTTCTCTCAATCTCACAATCGCCTCACGGTGCCGGTTAAGGTTTTCACCGATGAGACTCTCTCATTTTTTTTATTTTTTTCCATTTTTCCTTTTTGTATTTTGTTTTCTGTACCACGGGTATTATCCGATGCTTCATTCTTCCTTTTTTGTTATCATTTCAAAATTGATCAGAAGGTCTTTCTTTGGACTGTAACGTGGCTTTTGGGTGGGTTAAGAAAGAAAGATATAAAGGCTCAAAATTTCAACGAGGGTTAAAAATATTTACAACTCTCGAAATTATTAAACATAACTTCTGCCCCAGTTTCAATATGTGGGGAATTTTTGGATTTTTTCTTTATTGTGACTGAACCTCAGAGAGGCTGCCTACGTACCCTTTCGGGATCAAGTCGGACGTAGTTCATCCAACTTCATAAGTTAGATGGATTTCTTTTTGACTTTTTCCCGATTTTTGTCTTTTTCTCTTCTTTTTTTTCATTTTTTCATTTTTTCATTTTTTCATTTTTTTCATTTTTTCATTTTTTTTTTCATTTTTCTATCATTTCATTTTTCATTCTGGCAATTTCGATCTTATTGCACTAGAGCGATTCCGAGAGAGGGATATGAAAGAATTCATTCATTAAGGCTCAAAGGGGTTATCAATGGATAAAGTGTTTGGATAGAGAATAAAATGCCTTCGTCATTTCAATTCCAAAATCACAACAAAATACAAAACATACAATTGAAAAGGAATCATACATAGTATCTTTTGACCGCATCCGAATTGATAGCAGTCTCTACGCACTTTCCTTCAACATCTGTTAAATATAATGCTCCATTGGACAACACCCGTGATACCACGAACGGTCCCTGCCAATTCGGCGCAAATTTACCCTTTGCCTCGGCCCAATGTGGTAAGATACGCCTCAATACCAGTTGTCCGACTTCAAACTTTCGAGGTCGTACCTTCTTATTATATGCTCTGGCCATTCTCCGCTGATACAACTGCCCATGGCAAACTGCCGCCAATCTCTTCTCATCAATCAAATTCAACTGTTCTAATCGGGCCTTTACCCATTCATCGTCATCTATCTCAGATTCGGCTATAATTCGCAATGACGGTATTTCTATTTTTGCGGGTATAACAGCCTATGTTCCGTACACCAGTGTATAAGGTGTGGTTCCGATAGAAGTACGTACCGTCGTGCGGTAACCCATAAGAGCAAAGGGTAACTTTTCATGCCACTGCCTGGATCCCTCCACCATTTTTCGGAGAATCTTCTTGATATTCTTGTTAGCCGCTTCTACCGCTCCATTCGCCTTTGGCCTGTAAGGTGTGGAATTGCGGTGCGTGATCTTAAACCTTTCACAAACTTCCGCCACGAGATGACTGTTTAAATTGGCTCCATTGTCTGTGATAATCACCTTGGGGATTCCAAATCGGCATATAATATTCTCGTGCACAAAATCCACCACCGCTTTCTTCGTCACCGCCTTGAATGTCTTAGCTTCGACCAACTTGGTGAAATAATCAATTGCAACCAGGATAAACCTGTGCCCATTAGAAGCGGCTGGATCTATCGGGCCAATGACATCCATGCCCCAAGCAACAAAGGGCCATGGTGCTGACATTGTGTGCAACTCATAAGGCGGGGAGTGGATCAGATCTCCATGTACCTGGCATTGATGGCATTTCTTTACATACCTGATACAATCACGCTCCATCGTGAGCCAGTAGTACCCTGCTCTCAAAATCTTCTTTGCTAAAACATATCCGCTCACGTGGGGTCCGCATACTCCAGCATGTACTTCAATCATGATTTCATCTGCTTGTTGTGCATCCACACATCTCAATAAACCCAAATCTGGTGTTCTTTTGTATACCACTCCTCCACTGAAGAAAAATCCATTGGCTAGACGCCTGATGGCTCTCTTCTGGTCTCCAGTGGCTTGCTCCGGGTATTTGCCATCTTTCAAGTATTCTCTAATATCATGATACCACGGCTCTCCATCCGACTCTTCTTCCACAGCGAAGCAATAAGCATTCTGATCTCGGACTTGGATCTGGAGCGGATCTATGTATGTCTTGTCCGGATGATGCAACATAGAGGACAATGTGGCCAAAGCATCCGCAATCTCATTGTGCATTCTTGGGATATGCTTGAATTCTATAGACTGGAATCTTTGAGACAACTCGTGCAAACAGTACCGATATGGTATCAATTTCAAATCTCGTGTCTCCCATTCCCCTTGAATTTGGTGTACCAAGAGATCCGAGTCACCCATGACCAAAATCTCTTGAATACCCATGTCAATTGCCATCCTTAATCCCAAGATGCACGCCTCATATTCGGCCATATTGTTAGTACAGAAAAATCGAAGCTGAGCTGTGACGGGATAGTGTTGACCCGTACTTGAAATAAGTACCGCTCCGATACCAACGCCCCTGCTGTTGACGGCTCCGTCAAAGTACATTTTCCATCCTGGTCTCTCATCTTTCTCCATTTCCTCGACAAGCATTGCCTCTTCATCCGGAAAGTATGTTTTCAATGGTTCATATTCATCATCCACCGGATTCTCGGCTAAGTGGTCCGCAATAGCTTGTGCCTTCATTGCCGTACGAGTTACATAGACAATGTCGAATTCTGTGAGCAGAATCTGCCATTTGGCCAGTCTTCCCGTAGGCATAGGCTTCTGAAATATATACTTGAGAGGATCCAGTCGTGATATCAAGTACGTGGTATATGCTGACAAATAATGCTTTAGCTTCCGAGCTACCCAAATCAATGCACAACAAGTTCTTTCCAGTTGGGTATACTTCACCTCGTAAGATGTAAACTTTTTGCTTAGGTAGTATATGGCTTGTTCTTTCTTGCCTGTCTCGTCATGTTGACCCAGTACACAACCGAAAGAGTTATCTAGCACTGTCAGATACAAAATCAAAGGTCGCCCTGGTTCTGGAGGTACTAACACCGGAGGATTGGCCAAATATTCTTTGATCTTGTCGAAGGCTTCCTGACACTCGTCGGTCCATTTCACCGCCGCATCTTTCTTCAACAACTTGAAGATCGGCTCGCATGTTGATGTCAATTGAGCAATGAACCGACTAATGTAATTCAACCTTCCTAATAAGCTCATGACCTCCTTCTTGTTCTTCGGCGGAGGTAGACTTTGAATAGCCTTGATCTTTGATGGATCCAGCTCAATACCTCGCCGACTCACAATAAACCCCAGTAGTTTCCCTGAAGGTACTCCAAAAGCACACTTCGCCGGATTGAGTTTTAGATTGTACCTCCGGAGTCTTTGGAAAAACTTCCTCAAATCTTTCACATGATCAGGTTGTTTTCCGGACTTTATGATGACATCGTCCACATATACTTCAATTTCCCGATGCATCATATCATGAAACATTGTGGTCATTGCCCTCATGTAAGTTGCCCCGGCATTCTTCAATCCAAACGGCATTACTCTGTAACAGTACGTTCCCCAAGGTGTAATGAAGGCAGTTTTCTCAGCATCTTCTTCGTCCATCAGGATCTGATGATAACCTGCATAACAGTCCACAAACGAACCGATCTCATGCTTGGCGCAATTGTCGATCAATATGTGAATGTTTGGCAATGGGAAGTCATCTTTCGGACTGGCCTTGTTGAGGTCTCTATAGTCTACACACACTCTGGTTTTGCCATCTTTCTTCGGGACCGGCACAACATTTGCTAACTAGGTGGGGTACTTGGTAACTCTTATGACCTTTGCTTCAAACTGCTTATTCACCTCTTCTTTTATCTTCACGCTAATGTCCGTTTTGAATTTCCTCAGCTTTTGTTTTACCGGCCGGCATTCAGAGTAGATAGGCAACTTGTGTACCACTAGATCTGTGCTAAGCCCGGGCATGTCATCATAGGACCAGGCAAAGATGTCCTTAAATTCATATAACAACCTTATCAATTCATCCCTGAGGGGCGCCTCCAAATGCACACTAATCTTTGTTTCTCGGACATCATCTTCGCTCCCCAAATTTACAGATTCCGTATCACTCAGATTCGATTTGGGTTTTTCCTCGTATTGTTTCATGTCCTTACTTATTTCCTCCAGGGCTTCCTCATCCTCACATTCTATTTCACTATCTTCCTCGATTTCTCGTATAGTAACGTGATTGTCAGAACTGGGTCTAGAATCCTTCACGCATGACATGGCATTGGAATCAACACATGCAAAACTGTACAAAAGGAAAAATAAAGAAAAATAAGGCAAAAGTGAAGAAAAAGGGAAACTGCATTTCATTAATAAAAGAGTGAACAATGTTCGGGATACATGGTGATTTTCTTTTCATGAGGGGGAATGGGAAAACTTATAAAAATAACAACTTTCGGGAAAGCAATGATGAAATTTTGAGCTAACTACCAAGACTCCTTCCTCATAGGGAAAGGAGTAGCTTCCCAATTGTTCAATGTGATTCCAGGCCCCACAAATTGCACGTCCATTCTGCTCGTGCCTTCCCCTGCTTCAATCGTATTCGCCTCCCAAAACATTTTCTCAAAACCAAGCATTTCTTCATCAAGTTGGGTCTCAATGCACTTTGTTGCAGCAGATGGTTGATATTTTGTACCAGGCCCGATGAAGGTGTCGGATAATTTGGGTATGGGTTTGGGCAAGGTCCAGTTCTTCTTGCCTTTAGAGGCTCTTTGGATATCGGCAAAGGTGGGTTTGAACCCTAAGCCGAATGTACCTTTATTCTCCGGAAGCTGAACTGGTTGAATGACTCCTTGCAGTGTTTTGCCTAACCCCCTCCCCGGTGCAAATCCGTTTCTCAGCATTTCTCTGGCCACCATCACGGCAGTTGGTGCCATCATAGGGGTTGGTAACTTTTCTCCTTCAGCAACTCTATTCACCACAACAACATCCGTCACTTGGTAGACCCAAGGACCTCTATCCCCATTAGTATCATCAAAAGGTGCTACCACATTACAAGCATTTTCCTCCCCGTGTACGACAATCTCTTGCTGTTCCCACTCAAACTTGACCATCTGGTGTAGAGAAGATGGTACTGCCTTGGCCGCATGAATCCAGGGTCGGCCTAACAACAAGTTATACGACACGGCAATGTCGAGCACCTGGAACTCCATAGTAAAATCAACGGGACCGATGGTCACTTCCAAAATAATATCTCCCAACGTGTTTTTACCTCCGCCGTCAAACCCTCTCACATTGATATTGTTCCTCCGGATTCTGTCCGGGCTAATGTTCAGCTTCCCTAAAGTTGACAGCGGGCAAATGTTAGCACTCGATCCATTGTCAATCAATACCCTGGTCACGACTGACTCTTCACTTTTTACTGTAAGGTACAATGCTTTATTGTGTTCAGTTCCCTCAACCGGCAGCTCCTTATCAGAGAAGGCGATCCTATTAGACTCGAAAATTTTGCCGGTAATCTTCTCCAAGTGACACACCGAAATTTTTTCCGGAACATGAGCCTCATTTAGAATCTTCATAAGAGCCTTCCGGTGTTCTTCTGAATGTATCAGCAAGGATAGCAAAGAAATCCGGGCAGGGGTCTTTCTTAACTGCTCAACCACTGAGTACTCTTGTGACTTCATTTTCTTAAGGAATTCTTCTGCTTCCTCCTCCGACACTGGCTTTTTCAATTGACTTTCTTTTACCGTCTTCATCTTTCTCAGTTCCTCTGGAGCAAAACACCTTCCAGATCGGGTGAGTCCATGCGTTTCATTAATTTCACCAGAAATCTCTTTTCCCTTGTAAACTATTGCTACCTTGTTATAGTTCCAAGGTACAGTCTTTGTACTCACCACTGGCATTTGCACTACTGGTTTTATGATTACTGGCTCTGCACTTGCGCCTTTCACAGTCACGATCGTCTTTGCACCTGGAACTACCACTTTTAGGCTTCCCATCACTACTGGCTTTGGTTTCTCAACAATTGCTTTCTCCTTCACAACTTCCTTTTCTAACTTGTCACTCGACTTTATCATCATTACGGCTTGAGATGGTTTTTGATTGGCATCACCCTGCACCAATTCTATCATATGCGTTTCGTGGTGATTTGGCAGTGGATTCTGGGTAATGTTTGGGGCTTCGGGAGCCTGTACTTCAATTCTCCTCTCATCGATAAGATCTTGAATGGCATTCTTTAATTGCCAACACTTTTCAATATCGTGGCCCAATGTTCCCGAACAATATTCACATCTGACAGAAGAATCAAGATTTTTCGGGGGTGGGTTCGGATTTTTTGGTGCGATTGGTCTCAACATCCCCAATTCTTTCAACCTGTGGAAAAGACTAGTATATGACTCTCCGAGATGAGTGAATGTCTTTCTTGCTTTGTTTCTCCAATCGGCGTCCGGCCTGGGTCTATTCTGGTTTCGGTAAGGTTTGGGGGTTGGGTATGTATTTTGAGTATGGTACACATTGTGTGGAGCTTGAGCTCTCCACACATGGGGTGGTGGTGGTGGGTAAGCTTGTGCTTGTGGGTGGTGGTAATGTGGGACAGTTGGTGGGTACGGTGGTGGTGGTGGGTTATATGGGCTTGGTGTGTTGTAGGGGTTTGGCGGGTAAGATGGTGGTGGTGGATTATATGGAGTTGCTCGGTAGGGTCTTGGTGGGTTATAATGTGGGTTGCGACTCCATGACCTACTTTCTACGGTTGCTACTTCTTCTTTCTTCTTCTTTCCCATCACTCCCCCGTTTCCACTCTGTATAGCTTGATTGGTGGCCTTGATAGCCGAAAAACTCATAATTTTGTTTGTCTTCAAACCTTCCTCTACGAAACTCCCCATTTTCACAACTTCATTAAAACTCTTTCCAATTGCCGACACTAGATGGCCGTAGTATGTTGGCTCCAAAGCCTGTAGAAAACAATCCACCATTTCCCCTTCTTTCATGGGTGGATCCACTCTAGCGGCCTGTTCCCTCCATCTAAAACCGTATTCCCTAAAGCTCTCTCCTGGCTTCTTCTCCATCTTGGTAAGGGATAACCTGTCGGGTATGATCTCCAAATTGTACTGAAAGTGACTAGCGAAAGCTTGTGCTAAGTCATCCCAGACGAACCACCTTGTATGGTCCTGTCGGGTATACCATTCCAGAGCTGATCCACTTAGACTTTGGCTGAAGTACGCCATCAACAATTCATCTCTACCTCCCGCGCCTCTCATCTTGCTACAGTATCCTCTTAGATGAGCTACCGGATCCCCATGTCCGCTATACATGTCGAACTTTGGCAACTTGAATCCCACGGGAAGCTGCACCTCAGGGAACAAACACAGGTCTTTGTAGGCTACACTTACTTGCCCTCCCAGTCCTTGCATATTGCGGAAAGCATTCTCAAGACTTTTCACTTTCCGAGCTATCTCTTCCTGCCCGGCACCTGCTTCCATCATCGGAGCATGAGACTCGTGTTGTCTGAAAGTCGGCTCCGGAGGGTAGTAGTGAGGATCCTGGATATGGAACATCGGTTCACTAGAGGATTTGTGGATAACAGCGAGCGGAGGTGCCACATATACAGGAGCAACTTGTGGTATATGAGGTGGTGCTTGCTTGGCTGGAGGTGGTGGTATCTGGGAGGTGAAAGCATAGTAGTGAGGGTAATCGGGGTAGGTGGAGGACGAGTTCATTGTTGGTGGCTCAGGGTTAGGATTGGCTGGAGGGACATATGCAGGGTTAGCAGGGTAGGCTGGTAGTGGTTGACCTCTTGACCAAGCCTGGTACATTTCGGCCATCTGCTGTCTCAACTTGTACATTTCTTCCTTCATCCCTGCCACATCCACGATCTCTTCTTCATGAGCAGGGTCTACAATAGTTGCCTCGATCTCCTGGGACACAGCTTTTGTCATCTTTTTGTATCTGGTGTTGTATGGGTGGGTAGCCAGAATGCCAGTTGCCTAGAAAATCTGGACTCACAAACATCAACACTCGTTAGTTGTTAGCGCATAAATAAGATGCAACGACTTTAAAAGCAAATACATTTCCTCGAGTCGTTATGCATCATCCCGGCCGCTGCTCACTTCAATCATCTTTTCTTTTTCCGCTCTTTTGTTTTCTTTCTTTCTTTTCTTCTTTTCTTTTCTTTTCTCTATTGCTTTTTCTCTTTTCTTGCTTTTTTCCTCTCTCTTTTCCTTTTTTTTTCTTGCTTTTTCTTTTCCCTCTTTTTCCTTGTCGTTTTCATAATTACGTTCCTATTTATTTGCCTAGCGGATTCAAAGGAAATGACATAAAGCAAAAGAATTGGTAACAACACTTGTTTTCTCATTGATAATTCAAAACATTGATTACAAAGTGATGTTTTAAAAAGAAAAATAAAAGATGATGCATGACCTAAGAGTACATTAATGCACCTAGTGCCCGCGAGGCATCGTTCGGCCTTGCCGCGGGCCTATATGCTAAACCCCTTTGAAGCCTATCCAGGTCGGCCATGACTTGTTGTACAAAAACTTCACTGCAGATACAAAAGTCCTCCGAGACATATCTTCACAAAGCTGAGTCTTCCGGGTGATGTATTGGGCGATGCGAACAATCTTTTCTCTGATGACCCCTTTTTCTTGCAATAGCCGGCTTATTTGTTGAGTGCGAGCATCCAAGGTATGTTGGTTGTCCTTTTGCACTTGTTGCAGCTCCAATTCTAATCTAGCCATAGCGTGTAGCAGTGCTCTCTTTCTTCTTCAAGATCTTTGATAATCTTGTTACTCTTGACTGTGGCTGAAATTATTTTCTTTCTAAGCTGAGCTACTTCAACATCGTGCTTGCCTTGTAGCTGCCGAACCAATTTGGCTCTTTCCTCGGCGTCTTTGTCCATTTGCTTCCGAGCCTTGACTAACTCTCTTTCGGCTATGTCCAAATCAAAGCTATAGTCATTTACTTTCCGCCGGAGAATCTCAATTAACTTTTCATCTCGGGCTGAACGAATTGGGGTCTCGGATGCAATTTTCATTTGAGCTATTTGAGCCTTCAACATATCATTTTCTTTTTTCAGCTGTTTCTTTTCCACTTCATCGGATGCTGCTTGTAAGCCACTCTCGAAATGAAGATTTCTCAGTTTATCCTCCAACAGACTGATTTTGGCCTTGTATTCCTTTTCCTTGGCCACCCATTTCTGATTTTCCTCGGATTGCTCTATCAGGTCTTGCAAGTGAGGTCTCTTTGAAAGACGTTCGTGTTCAACCCCTCGTCGGTACCATGTGGAGTATCCAGGTGATATCTCCCCTTTTGCCCTATTCGGCACACAAGTATCAATCTTCAAATTTTGGCACTCATTCCAGATTTGCCGGATTTTTGCTTCCGGGAATTGCCCGTCCGGACCAATCTCCACAGCTTGCACACTGAGATCCCCATCTCTCGGAATAATCTGACACCGACCCAACTGTCGCAGGGCTCTGTATGGTGCATAAGGTTGTATACTCTTCAAACCCATGATCAAAAATGGCGATCCCTCCGTTGGCATGTATATTACCTCATCAAGAGGTAACCAGTCATACGTCCAATCGATTTGACCGTCAGTTAGTGATCGAAGATACACAATCCAACCTTGGACTCCTTCTAGCGATTTTACTTCCTTTGTCCTCGTACTAAACTCTTCCAAACATGTCCGTTGGGTCGAACCATAGCTTGAGTACGAAGGATGGTGGCATAGATGCTCGATTAGCCAGATTTGCAAGATCAAGTTACACCCCTCGAAGAAGCTAGCCCCCGCTTTGCATGCAGTCAGAGCACGGTAGATGTCCGCCACAATCATCGGGGCCAGAGTACAGTTTTCTTGTACTATCAGTGTGGTAGCTACTCCGGCAACTTTTATATTGATATGTCCATCCTTCCTCGGGAATACAACAACTCCGAGAAATGCCACCAAAAATGCGAACCTCCGGTGTTCTTCCCATTTCGCCCGGTTGGACTTACAGCATAATTTGTTGGTAAGATCATTGAAACCCCCAACGTGTCCAAACCTATTGTAAATGAAGCTTAAAGAACAAAACCCGTCGGCCGGATCTTCATTATGAACATTCCGGGCAATTTTCAAAGAGTCGAGGAAGCGATGTACTGTCACCGTCCTCGGAGATACCGGGTATTTTCCTTTCAGCGGAACCTCGGTCTTCCCAATGTAAAAGGCAATCTCCTCCAAAGTCGGGGTAAGTTCAAAATCTGGGAAATGAAATACGTTGTGTGCCGAATCCCAAAACGTGACCAACGCTCTAACCACATCACCTCGAGGAACCATGTCTAGTAAACCCGTAAGGCCTTTCAAGTACTTTTTGACCCAGTCTTGACCATCGGATCCCATGTCCTGCCACCATAATCTCAGCTCCAAAGGGATTTTATTTAGGGAAAAGTGTTCATTCATCATCGTGCTCGTCCTGCACATTTATTAAGGTGATTTTAGTTAGAAGAAAGAAAAAATCTTTTTCAATGCAAGTTTTCAATTTTGAAAGAAAGAAAAGAAAATGGCTTTCGAAGTGGCCATTTTTGCAAAAACAGCCTTCCGTCGTCCTTTCGGAACATTCGGCAATTTCCAAAAATAGCAATCACCTCGATTATTTGAAAAGAAAATCTTTTTTGGTCTTTTTCTAAAAGTGTGGTTGGACCCGTTTAAGGGTTGCCTACGTATCCCACCTAATGGCGAGAATCAAACCTGCGTAGTTCGGTCAGATTATTTGACCAATTATTTCAAAAAATGTTCCACCTATTTTTTTTCAAATTTTCTAATTTTCCATGTACCTATTTTCTATAAATCATTATTTTCCTCTTTCTTTTTTTTTCCAACAATTTTTCCAATCTCGGGATTTCCGCCGGTCCGCATAACGATCAAGGGCAATAAAATGCAACACATAGCATGCTCGGTCTTTTCAATACCGGGTCACCTGTCCTAGATGGACCCAACCCCTGTGTTGAGTCCCCTAAGTCAGATATGATGCAAATAATCGTCCTAGACCTATGTTCAAAATCTTACGGTTTCATAGATTGCTAGACCGTGTACCCGAGCGGACAACTCGAATCGAGTAGAGGGCTACGTACCGGTGACCCGCGGAGTCAATCGGCTTTGTAACTTATCCGGCCTCTGTTTTCTTAATTTAAGGTGACTTTAACAGAAAGGGGAGTCTCAACCAGTAAGCACATCCCCGAGGGAGAAGAGAGAAGGGTTTTCGGCACAATTTTATATATAGTTCACATAATATCAAGCGATAAAGCACATAGCATGTTGTTCAAATCACATAATGAAGTCAAATAAAAATGCGAACGGCAGTTCTAAGGAGCTCGAGTTCTTAAACCCTGAAACCGAAGTTCAGGGTTGGTTCCCCAGCGGAGTCGCCAGAGCTGTCACACCTCCCTTTTTACTACCCCACAACACTTAAAGTGTATAAATACACTTGTAGGGTATACCCCGACGCTCAAATACCCGAAACGGATAAAATAACGTAAGGGAAGGAGTTTTTCCAATTAAAGGACAATCGGTTCAGGATTTTATTAGAGATTAATCAGAGTCGCCACTTGGGAATGACAATGGTGTCCCAAGTCACCGGTTAATCCCGAATCCGAGGAATTTTGACTCTTATAAATGTCCGCGAAGCAGAGGTCCGGATAAGGAACTCTGTTAACCCGGGAGAAGGTGTTAGGCACTCCCGGATTCCGTGGTTTTAGCACGGTCGCTCCACCTGTCGTTCTTGACTTTTGTTTGACTCAATTATAGATTTTAACAACATAATGTGCTTTTACGTTAAATATCATTTTTTAGGAATTTGCGGTATCGCGAAAACACGCCTCGAGTCATACCGCAACCAGTACGCCTATGACTTTTGATGTATTTCAGCTTTACCGAGATTTGGATTTGAGTCGCACCAAGTGCACACTCGTTCATAGGAAGGTATATTAAAATCGTGCCTTAAGATAGTCTATATCGGCTTTTAACTTTGGGAGAGGCTATGGAATTCACTATTAGCCTCTCCGATTCTACTATGTTATCTTATTACTAAATGGGGGCCCCGTTGTTATTTGGACGGGGCTCATCCCAATTTTTATTAAAGGATGCTAATATTTGGCTAAGTTTTCTATATTTTTGTTCTTGCCTTAAACGATAAATATTCCAGGCCCGTTGAATTTGTTATTTAATTGGGCCTGGTCTTCTCTTCAACCAATTAAACGGATCCGCAAAAGGCGAACCTAAGCCTCAAAGCCCAGAATGTCTTCAAATTCTCGATCAGTGGACTAAGCGATTTCATAGGACAGTTCAGGCCCAACATCACATAAGGCCCAAACCAGAACGTAATGACAAAATATGACGCATAATACATAATGAAACAAGTACTCGAAATCAAAACCACTTTTATTTATTAACGAAGAAATCAGTACACCAAAAGCAGTAGACTTAAGTCAATAATTCATGTACAGAAAAACTCGAACAATTGTTATCACTATATCTGCTCATAACTAAAAATCCATACTAATCTCTAATTATTTGCTAGAAGAGCATTTTGGGACACAACCCACTTTGCCTAGGAAATCAAGTTGAAAGAAAGCGATTCAATTAATTGCTTATAGTGTCAAAAGAGAATAGACGATTAAGCGCAGATGTTTGCTATATTGCTAGTCTTATTGCGAACTATACCTTTCATCACCATCAATTCATCCTACTTGAACTGCTTCAATATCTAATCACTTCCCCTTTTTAATTCTCATTCAGATTTGAACCTATTTGGTATTCTTAAAGCCGTTTCCATTCTAATTGTTACTTCATGCGATTGTTTCCTCCTTTTGATTATTCACATCTGGACTTAGACCCTTAAAATTAATTAAACTACACAAGCAGAATTTAAACATTCCAATTACTCAATTGCAATAATCCTAAGCATCTACATCTACGTGATTCAAAGACTTGAAAGCGCTTATACTACTGATTTTACCATGACTTTAGCTCGATACGGTGTACTTAATCGTGAATGACTCACTGTTTAATCTAATGTTTCCCATTTTAAACTTATCCGCATTTGAATGAATCCTAATATATAATTGTGATTTACGAATCTACTGTTTAGCGAGTGATTACCAGTTTTGAAACTATTATTAACTACCTTAGTTTTTACCTAATTAATACTAAGTGATATGCTATTACTACCGCTATACTACTATTATACTACTTATTCTAAGCTATTACATCTTTTGTGTTTTGTTTTTCCTTGCTATCTACTGCAATATACTACAAACTTAAAACAAAATTACAGGACAGATAACAAAATAATTCTAATCTTCATTTCATTCAGCAGATCAATCATTACAGCTCCATTCGAATAGAAAATGTACCTGGATAGCAAAAGGAACCAATGAGTTCTAGGGGGACAGAAGCAAGTAATCAGCAAAGGTTCAAACAAGGCAATGCAACAGTGATTATAGATGACTGAAGATCCACAAAGCCGAAAATACCACAGCAACAACAATAGAAACCCAGCAGCAATCAAACCAGCAGAAAACCAGATAATTGATCAAGCCAAAAACCCAAAATCAGAAGCAATAGGCGAATTTTAACTCGAGAAATCCCAGAAAATCCTACTGTTTCTATGCTATTTTCACTCTGAAAACTTTTTGTTCCAAAAGCCCCCAGATATCTATTTCAGATTGCTCAAAATTGGAACCCCCCATTCAGCTCTTTTTGAGGTGTATTTATAGCTAACCCAAGGCTGAAACTTGGGGAGAAAGTTATGGGATTTTATCCCACTTCTCCCCTCCTAAAATTATCAATTCTACACTTAAGCCCCCATTTCAGTTACCAGAAATCCTTCCAGCATGTGCTGGAAGGTTCTAAAGATTCCTTTTATGGGTTTTTTACTAGTATGACCTTAGGGGTTTGAGATTTTTACAGATTTCCCATTTTTAGGAGACTATTATACCCTTAAATCTCTGCAAAATTGCAGAAATCAAGGGTACAAAGGACTCCCTTACCCTCTTAGGTTCTAAACTATTTACTGTTTTACCTTTTTAACTCCCAATTGTGCCCCTGAGGGCACTGCTGATTTACTAGCCTACCTAGGTCAGATTTCAGCTTCTTTTGAACCTATTTAACTAATAGCCAGCCCTGGCATTAGTATTTAAGGGCTGGCCACTTCTATTTTAAAGAACTATTTCAATTTTAGCCTATTTAAACTAATTCCAGTCAATTAAGACCAATTTATTCCAATTTAAAGCTAATTGCAGGACTAGCCTGTTTTATTATTGAGATTAACTATTTAAGAACTAGCCAGTCTCAAGTTGAGACTTAGCTTGGGCTATCAAAGCCAAATACTGAACAACTGGGCCCAAAACCTTTACAGGTTTGGCCACTTTGCTGTTCAGGGCTCTAAGGAGAGCTTGGGCTAGTCTGCATTTGCAGACATAGCCCTTTTGCACAACCAGCCACCTTTAAAGTGGGCTGTGTGTTAGGGCCTTATAGAATAGGTCAACCCTTTGCAGGGCTGGCCATTCTTAAGCCAATTATTTAACTTATAGCCTAATTTTATGATTTTCAGAGTTTTATCCTATTTAAAAAACTAACCACTTTCATGGAACTTAGTACTAACAGCTATAACCAATCCTCCTAAGCATAATAGACATCAACAGTGTTCATACTTAACATCAAACTATTGCAAACCTAGCCATTTCAACATGCAATTGCACACATAAACACATGAAACCAAATATGTTTATCAACTAATCAAAATTCAGAAAAGAAGTTGGATAATGTTGAATTTTAATTAATCAGACTTACAAACTCAATTTCAAGTGGTACAGTGTTAATTAAACATTAAGCAGGCATGAGTTACAATCAATTTCATGTTGAGTGATTCACTGGAAAGCCAAAAACCTACTTAGCATTCATGGACATAGACACACATAAGCATAAACTCTCACAAAATAGCCAACAAGGTTCAACTGGACATAAACACAATGGACTTTAACAAGGTAATCATAAGCATGTTAATCAGAAATCATTCTCAAGTACTGACCCTAAAATCATGCTAAGCAAATAGAATGGGTAAAGCTAAGCAGAACAGACTCATGCATGAGAATAACAAACCAATCCTAATCCTGAAACTAATCATGAGAATAGACAGAGGACAAGAATCACTCAATCTAACAGAAGTTGTCTGATATCAACAAGAAGCAAGGGCCTAATGCTAACAAATAACGAAGAAGACAACTACATGAGGAGAAACAGAAGTCATGCTGTTTAAGATCAGAAATCACAAATAAAAGGAAAAGCACAAGATAAAAGATAAGTCTTTTGACTTAGTAAAAATGAGCATGGTTTACAGCAGACAGAATCAATCAAAAGACGAACAGAAAAGGAACAATTAAAACAAGAAAAACAGTATGAACAGGATGAACCCTAATACTAAGCATGTCTTCTTTCGAATCAGAGAAATAAAGCATAAAGACAAAAATGAACATAAACCCTAAAACTAAACAGACGAAGCACAAAGAGATGAAGAAATAAACAAAAGGCGACAAGTATCAAATAAAGGAAAGCATGAACAGATGAAAACAAACAGAACAGAAACCCTAAAATTATCATGCGAGAACAGATAAGACATGTAGCAAAGATTTCAGAAAGCTAACAGAGTATAACAAAGAACAAAAAGAACAATCAAAGAAGAAAAGCAAACAACAAACAAGATAAGGAGGGGAACTTAGCTTGGCGGGGTCTGTCCCCCAAGCTTCCTATCCTTCTCTTCTCTCTTCTTTTTATCAGACTTCACTCTCCTCTTTGTTTTCTTGTTTCTTTATTTGTTCATATCTCTTTTTGTTTTTTTCGATTTTCTTTTCTGACCTTCTTCTAGGGCTTAAAGACTAAGCCTTTTGGGGTTCTGAGTTATAGGGAGTGTTTGGGGGAGTAAAAGGTGAGGCCTTTGGGAGGTTTTAAGTTTGGGGGTCGCCGGAGTTAGGTTTCCGGCGACCTTCTCTTGGATATTCGACGAGTTCCAGAGATATTCGAAGGGAACCAGTGGGGTAGGGTGATAGATCAGGTGGAGAGGGTTCTTTTGGCATTGGTTTTATGTGGTTTCTCATACTTTAGTGGTCACCGGCGAGGGTTCCGGTGACCGGAGTTCTGGAGAAGGGGAGTTCTTGGGGGCTTTTGATGGCGAAGAAGAAATAGAAGAAGAGAGAGATGAAAGGGGAGTTAAAAGAGGCCGGCGACCACCGTGGGAGTGGTGGCCGCCATGGCCGTTTATGATTCAGGCGAGGTTGACGAAGAAGAAACGGGAGAGATGAGAAGAATGAATGGGCGGCTAGGGTTAAGGGTTTGTAAAAATGGCCAAATTGTTCGGACATAAGCATTATATAGCCATTGAGTCCGAGGTAATCTTAATCGTCCAAATGATCAAGATCGACGGCTCACACGCACGTTACTAAAACGGCGTCGTTCGATTGCTTATGAGACTAAGGTCTACGGCCTTTAGATCAAATCAAATGGACGGCTGGGATCAATCCACTTATCTAATTAACTAAATTAATTTGGCCAAAATATCTCCACCGTTGGATTCATCCTGTTGAACGGTGGAGATTCAATCTCGTGGGAATTCAGACGGGCCAATTCTTGGGCTTAACAGACTGGGCCACTAATTTTAATTAAAATGGCCCAATTTCATTAGTCCTATGTATTTTTTGTATTTTCTGTTTTTTAATTATTTTTATGTATTTTCTTTTATATTTTTTTTTTCTTTTTCTTTTATGAAAAATTATAAATCCTAATTTCCTATTTACTCTAATTTTCTAGTATTTTTTTTTTGCAATTTTTCTGCTATTTTCCCTTATTTCTACTACTTAAGCTATTTCTAATTTTCCTTAAAATCTAACCAATTATACTAACA
This sequence comes from Nicotiana noctiflora, assembly GCA_032618575.1. Classification (NCBI taxonomy): domain Eukaryota; kingdom Viridiplantae; phylum Streptophyta; class Magnoliopsida; order Solanales; family Solanaceae; genus Nicotiana; species Nicotiana noctiflora. The sequence goes on from JASVEL010008067.1 coordinate 75,499, forward strand.
ACTAATTTCCTAGCCTATTTTTTTTTATTTCTAATTATTCAAATTCACAAAGTATAGCTAATTTCAAACAAGGCAAGTAATTGCACTCAAAAAATATATTTATTTTAATTTTGGAATTGTTTGCTTGGTGCAAAAATCATGTGCTCACAAACACCGATCGCTATATCGCAATCTCCAATGACCAGCTATAAGTACTATCAACAACATTTGCATCCAACAACTTCCGGATCTGCACACGAGGTGCAGGGAGTAACATGAGTACACCAACTCAGTAAGTAATAATAATAAATAAGGAACTAAAGATAGTGACGAGCTACACAGTTTTAGTTTATTTTCAATAATTTTAGAAAAAAAGAATAATAGTTATGCTTCCCAAGTTTCGGTAATTCAAGTCAAATCAGTTTATTTTAAGTCAAGTTCAAGTAAAACCAGATAATAATATCTTTCAACAGTTTTCAAAACATGGATATCAGGCAACTGTATGCATAAATAATGGAATCAGATACAACCTCTCGGGCAATCATCGGTCAGTCCTCTCATTCACTCCAACCTCACAATCACTCTTACCTCACATTCACTTATTCTTCACAATTACTCGACACTCGCAATCAGTAGCTACCTGTGCTTACCGGGGGTGTGCTGACTCCGGAGGAGCTCCTTCAACCCAAGCGCTATATCAACCCAATCATGGAATAAATCAATAAAACATGTTATGACGTGCTGCCTGATCCCATAAATATCCTTATAATTAGGCCCTCGGCCTCACCAGTCATCAATCTATCGAGCTCTTAGAAATAAGGAAAATCAAACCAAAGAGCAATAACATGAAGTATCATATAGAATAACAGAGACTAAGATAGGATATACGAGTATAAACTGTGACTGAGTACAAATAGAACATAATAGAAAATTCAACAAGTAATGCGGCCTCTATGCGACTCAACAGTACCAACACATAGCCTAGACATGGTTTCTAACATGATTTACAATAAATTTCCATAACACATAGAGAGCATATAATTAACAGCATGTTGTTCAACTTTACGGCTTATACAGGGCGGATCAATTCATAATTCCCTCGGTGCACGCCCACACGCATGTCACCTAGTATGTCTGTCACCTACAAAATAGTCACAAGACACAATGTCCAAGGTTTTATTCCCTGAGGAACAAATTTATAACCGTTACTTACCGCAATTCGAGCAAAATCCTACTCCACGATGCCTTTGCCTCTCGAATCGGCCTTCAATTATCCGAATCTAGCCAAAAGTAATACAACACAATCAATATATGTCAAGGAACCAATTCCACAAGAAAAACTACTAAATTGGACTCAATTACCCAAATCCGCTCAAACTCGGCTCCCGAGATCACGTCTCGAACCCCCGACAAAAGTCACAAAACCCGAAATACCATTCACTCACGAGTCTAACCATACAAAATTTATCAAAACCTGACATTATTAGGTCACACAAAACCCAAAAGTTCACTATCCAAAATCCCAAGCCCTAACCCCCAATAATCACTTCAAAACCCCACTAATTAGATGAGAAAACAACGAGGAAACACCATAGCTAAGGTTACTTAGGTCAAGGGACTTACCTCAGTGGAAATCCTTGAATCCCCTTCAAAAATAACCTTAAAAGCTCTAACTTCCGAGTTGAAAATGGTGGAAAATGAGGAAAAATCACGAAGTTTTCTATTTATACATTATGACCAGCGAAGCCGCACCTGTGGTCCCATCACCACATCTGCGGGCCAAGCTCCACTTTCGTGGAAATCACTTAAAACCCCTGGGACCGCTTATGCGCCTCTAGACCTCATCTGCGATCATTGCAGGTGCTGGAACTTCATCACACATGCGCCTTATGCCCCGCTTCTCCAATCTCGCATATGCGATCTCCTGCTCGCACATGCAGTGATACATCCGTAGGTGCGATTATGAAAACTGAGTTCAACTTCAGCAAATCCTCCAATTTCCAAACTTATTCCATTAATCACCCGAAATCAACCCGAGGCCCTTGGGACCTCAACCAAAAATACCAACATATCCTAAAACATCATACGAACTTAGTCAAATAATCAAATCACCTCGAACAACGTTAAAACACCATGTTATATTCGGATTCAAGCCTAAGAACTTCTAAACTTCTTAATTCCACAAATGGTGCCGAAACCTACCAAATAGCGTCTGAATGACCTCAAATTTTGCACACAAGTCAAAAATGACACCACGCACCTATTCCAACTTCCCGGATTTCATTCTGACACTGATATCAAACTTTTGCACTGCCAACAAAGATCGCCAAAGTTTAAACTTTCGCCAATTCAAGCCTTGTTCTACCACAGACCTCCAAATCACATTTTGGACGTGCTCCTAAGTCCAAAATATCTAACGGGGCTAACAGAATCATCAAAAGTAAAATATGATATTGCTTATACACAATTCAATACTCGGTCAACGTTTTCAACTTAAACCTTCTCATAAGAGACTAAGTGTCTCAATTCACTCCAAAACCACTCCGGACCCGAATGAGCTAACCCGGTAAATCAAAATACAATTATAGAACACAAAAGAAGCAAAAAAGTGGGAACACGACTTTAACTCTCGAAATGACCTACCAGGTCATTACATCCTCCCCCTCTTAAACAAACATTCATCCTCAAACGGGTCTAGAAACATACCCTGAGCCTCAAATATGTGTAAATATCTGCTCCGTATCTCCCGCTCGGTCTCCAATTAGCCTTATCCATGGGCTGACATCTCCACTGCACTTTACTGATGTTATATCTTTTGACCTCAACTTTTGAGCTTGACGCTCTAAAGTAGCCATCGGCTCCACATCATAAGTCAAATCACCATCCAACTGAACCGTGCTGAAATCTAAAACATGAGATGGATCAATGATATACTTTTAAAGCATAGAAACATGAAATAATGGATAGATACTCGATAAGTTGGGCGACAAAGAAAGCTCATAGGCCACCTCCCAAATCCTCCAAAGCACCTCAAACGACCCAATAAACCGAGGGCTCAACTTGCCCTTCTTCCAAAATCTCATAATACCCTTCATGGGTAAAACCTTCAGTAGCACCTTCTCCCCAACCATATAAGACACATCACAGACCTTCTTATCAGCATAACTCTTTTTCCTTGAATGTGTTGTATGAAGCCGCTACTAAATCATCTTCACCTTGTCCAAAGCATCATGTAGTCGGTACCCAGAAGCCTAGACTCACCCGGCACAAACCAACCCACTAAGGATCTACACCGCCTCCCATATAAAGCATCATACAGAGCCATCTCATTGCTCGACTGATCACTGTTGCTGTAGGAAAACTTTGCGTGTGGTAGAAACTAGTCCCATGATACACCAAAATCAATGACACGAGCACGTAACATGTCCTCCAAAATCTGAATAGTGTGCTCGAACTGTCCGCCTGTCTGAGGATGAAATGATGTCCTCAACTCAACTAGAATGCCCAACTCTCGCTGCACAGCTCTCTAAAACTGTGATGTAAATTGTGTGCCTCAATCATAAATGATGGAAATTGGGACACCGTGCAGGTGAACAATCTATCATATGTAAATCTCAACCAACCGATTTGAAGAATATGTAGTACACACATGAATAAAATGCGTCAGCTGATCCATAATCACCCAGTAGCATCGAACCAACTGCGAAATCCATGGTGATCTACTCCCACTTCCACTCTAGAATTTCTATCTGCTGAAGTAAGCTACCCGGTCTCTAATGCTCATATTTTACCTGCTGGCAATTGAGATACCGAGCTACAAACCCAACTATATCTTCTTCATCCTCCTCTACCAATAGTGTTGTCTCAAATCCTCGTACATCTTTGCAGCACCCGAATGGATAAAATATCGTGAAATGTGGGACTCTTATTGAATTAACTCTCGAAGCCCATCTACATTGAGAACACATATCTAACCATGCATCCTAAATACCCCATCATATCCAATAGTCACATCCCTAGCATCATCATGTGTCGCGCCTCTTTTTTTCCTCTTTGCATCAGGAGATCGGGTTTATGACAGTTTGGGGTAGGACAACTCATTCCTTTTGGGAACTGGGTTTTTGCATTTGAAGAGTCGCTACCTAATAATTTAAGGTGCATTAGGACACCTATGAGGTTTACTTATGATTTTGTTTGATAACTAGAGATGGGGTAAGGGCTTGAAATTATCCTAAGGGAAGGTGTTAGGCACCCCTCAGGATCCACTAGTGTGGTTCCTCGCCAGATAGTTCTTTGTAAATTTGGTATAATTAACATGTAAACAACTAAGGCTCAAATAAGAGGGCATTTCAATACACATATGTTTGGAAGTGATAAAAGCAAATAAAACAATCATTAAAAAGGCTAATTTTGAAGTCATAATGCTTTAAAGGAAAAGAAAGATGGGGAGGATGTCCTAGGTTTATTTGTAGTACGAATCACATCAATGCAATACCCGGTAATCACTCCTCAAAAGAAAGGCTATATGTCTTATTAGCGCACCGGTCATCATATCCATATCTACCATTCCCACCCTGTTAACATACTAAAGCATGGACTGGTCTCCACTACTATTGCATGTTATTACCCGTCCTAATCCTATCAGTCCCAGAGGCACTTAGGAATACTACTCTTAAATGTGATGGATATTCGGCTGACTTTGGGTTTTCAAGGTGAAAACTCTAAAGAGACATACAAAAATACATAGGACTGCACATTAAAAGGGGAAGCACTTAAACTGTCACGACCCCAAACCCCGGTCGTGATGGCGCCCAACACATTGCTAGGCAAGCCCGACCATCTTATCCAATTAAACCAGCCAAGTATAATTAATACTGATTAATTGGCGTGATTAGCCTGTTTTCATAACAAATCAAGAAGTGTAGAACTGAAATACAAGAACACAGCCCCAACCAAATCGTGGTGTCACAAGTCTGAGCCTCTACAAATGAGATCTACTACACAATCAAGTCTAACCAGAATGGAGACAACAAAATGATAAAAAGAAAGAGGTCAGGTACTGCGGACGCTGGCAGCTACCTCGAAGTCTCCACAGAATGGGGATAATAAAGCAGTTGCGATAGCTCAACTGCCCTCCTGAACCTATGAATCTGCACAAAAAGTGCGGGTGAGTATATTTCAACTCGGTGAGTAACAATAATAAACAATAACTGAAAGTAAGAACTCCGGTACTATCACTAAACAGTTCTAAGGCAACCCCCACAAGTTAGTCATCACTATAATGAGTACTCTGATCTCTAGTCCACATCTACCTCAACAAGGTCTAACACTTACCAAACTCTCACTCGTACCACTTCGATGTACAACCATCTCAATATATGGAGTAAATACATATGTCTACAATGTATAAGTATTTAAGTATGTATAAGGATATGAATAAGTATAATGTTGCGGCGCGCAATCCGCTCCAATACATATACCGCTGCGGCGCGCAGCCCGCTCCAATACATATACTGCTGCGGCGCGCAGCCCGCTCCATTTAACGTCGACGGCGCTCACTGGGGGTGTATACAGACTTCGGAGGGGCTCCCTAGGCCCAAGCACTATAATACTGCGGCGTGCAGCACGATCCACACAAATATTACTGCGGCGTGCAGTCCGATCCAATATATATATATGTATATATCTCTATATTGCTGCCGCGTGCATCCCGATCCCATAATATACACTAGTGCTCACTGAGAATGTGTGCAGACTCAGACTCCGAAGGGACTCCTACAGCCCAAGCGCAATAATATTGCGGCGTGCAGTCCGATCCAACATAAATACCGCTGCGTTTGAAATTTGAATGAAGTAAGATTCGAGTTGATATCTCAAAATCCAAGGTTTGTCATGTTTAGCCAAATATGTGTGCACATGTATGTTACATGTATATTACATGTATATTACTGCGGCGTGCAGTCCGATCCAATATATATACTGCTGCGGCGTGCAGCCCGATCCAATGTAGGTATATATATATATATATAATACCTCATAATGGGTCCTCGACCCTATCCCAGTCAATATATGCTTGGCCTCTCAGGCCCAATATAATATATCACAGTGGGTCCTAGACCCTGTCTCAGTCAATATAAACTTGGCCTTTCAGGCCCACTCAGCTAGAACAGGGAATTCCACCCTAGATAATCTCTCTCAATGTACACATCTAGTACGGGCTCATATTATGCTATACGGCTAGAGCTACGGTTGAGTGTATGTTTCCAATCACGATATAAGGGTCACCTAGCTCTATAGGTTCCCTAATACTCTACAGATCGGCACAAGGCCCCAAACATGACTTTTAGCCCTATTGTGCAGTTATAATCTCATTAACAATCATACAACACAATATTCTATTAGCCGGGAAGGACCAAGTCCGAACCCTCAATCACAATGTCTCTACGCCCGTCAGAGAACGCATGTCTCATCTCAATATAGCACTGTGAAGTGCTAGTACGGGGTTTCAAACCCTCAGTACATTGTTTACTACTACCACTCACCTCGAATCGGTAGAAGCCTCGGTCCGCCTTGCGCTTGCCTCGCAAATCAATCTCCTCGGTTGCCAAATCTGCTCAAAATCAATGATAATACATCAATATATGCTAAATTCACGTAACCCATTCGAAATAACCCAAATTGCATCAAAACCCACAAAGTTGTCAAAACCCGACTTTTGGTGCGCTTCTCGAAAAATTAAAAAAGTTACATATTCGGAACCCTCGTCTCAATACGAGTCTAGGCATATAAAATTTACCAAATTCGAACTCCATTTGCCCGCTCAAATCGGTATTTTACCAAAGCCCTGGCCTAGGCTAAATTTCCCCACAATTTGATCCAATTTCAGCGAAATAAAGGGGGATTTCAAGATAAAAACGCGTAAATGAACCATAAAACTTACCTCCGACAATATCCCGATGATTTTCTAGCTATTTCCCTTCACTTCCACTCTCTAGGCTTCAAAAATGGAGGGTTTTGCAAATGAACCCGTATGTGAAATGTTTCTGGTTTTAATTCACTGCCTGGAACTTTTCTTCTATGCGTTCGCGTGACTCCACTCGCGTCCGCGATGCACAGACCGGCTAACCCTTCGCGAACGCGGCCCTTATCCATGCATTTGCGATCACCATTTTCCTCAGCCCCCAGATTTTGTTCTTCGCAAACACGGCACCTTTGCACGCGAACGCGAAGCTTCCCTACTTCCTCCTACGCGACATCCACCCTCGCGAACGCGATGCCCAACTGGACTCTGCCTACGCGAACGCGGCCATGCCCTCGCGAACGCGATGGCTTAATTTCTGCACAGTGATCTGCAATTTACAACAGACATTTCCTTGTTTCAAAATGTTGGATGATGGTCCGGATTCATCCCGAGGCCCCCGGGACCCCAACGAAAACCACCAACATACTCCAAAACATGATACGGACTTGTTCCAAGCATAAAAACACCATCCTAAACATCAAAATCACCAATTACACACGGATTCAAGCCTAAGTTTCTTCAAAACTTCCGAAACTAACATCCAATCCAAAACCCGATCAAACGATCTCCGAATGATCTGAAATTTTGCACGCACTTCCAAAATCACACAACGGAGCTACAGGAACTGTTGGAATTCCATTCCGACTCCCGGATCAAAATCTCGCCTATCGATCGGATATCGCCAAAGTTCAACTTTAGCCAATTCAAGCCTAAAACTACACCGGACCTCCAAATTCATTTCCGATCGCTCTTCTAGCTTATAAATGACCTCCCGGAGCTGATCGAATCATCAGAATTCAATTCCGAGCTCTCTAGCTTACAAGTCAACGTCCAGTTGACGTTTCCCAACTATTCCTTCTTCTAAGAGACTTAATGTCTCAATTTCAATCAAACTCAACCCGGATTGACTCAAACTTACCCAACAGGAATATTACAACATCAACAAGCATATAACGGGGGTAACGAGGTGATAACTCATATGATGATGGACCGGGTCATCACATTCTCCCCAACTTAAGCAAACGCTCGTCCTCGAGCGGACCAAGAGGTCTACTCGAAGTGACCTAATAGCCGAATGACCTTACCAAGCATATATTCGGGGCGATACCACTTCACCCTATCTTTCATAAGTCCAATAACATAGTATAGCTGAATTTCCACAGTCTAATTGAACCATAAACTACATTGCACTTTCCGAAATCATATACTAGTCTGAATCCCACATCTATACTCAGAGTACACACGATCCAACTGTAATAGCCAACTCACCACTCCAGGTGAGATCACATGATGTATCAAACAACCCGATCACTCGATACGATAGTCTCTAATCACGACAACTTGCCACAATAACCAAATACTAGGAGAAAGAACCTTTCTCATTAGATAGAGTCTTATTCCAACACCTTCATATCCTGCCCACGGCAACTGAAGCACGCGATACACCGAACCCATCTCTCGGGTCAACCATTCGTGAATCCATTTCCCTTTTAAAACTGATACCACAATAGGTTTCAGAGCCAAACCTCGATATTACCTTTCTAACAAGCTAAGATCAAATATGCTCGTACTCATTAATGACTCGAACGATCATTTCGATCATAACATACCACACTGGTGACATGACACCTCAGCATCGGCCTATGCCACAACGAGCACAACACAGGCTCCAATAAGAACGATCTGAACACACTCGAATCATGACAACAGACTCACATAAAGAGCTATAATTCAAATTCCTCAATACCATCACAACACATAACTGCGATCTCGTCTCACATCATAGAATTAGAGTACCTGAATCCTCATCGAAAGGTCATAACACCACGTGGCCTTGCCACAGCTCCCGATTCTATCCAAACACTATTACTCTTGAAGCACCTCAAGTCACCATGCTCAGAACGATCATCCACGCACAGATCTAGGTCTGAACCCAAGCAATCAATCACACCCGCGGTGAAACAATTGATTTACGCTATCAAATCCTGAAAGGACATATCTGATGTGCTATTCCCCGAGCGATACCCAGAGACAAGATCAACATAGCACACAACAGTGCAATTAATTAATCAATAACAACATCCCCAACTTGGCTTGGAGCCATACACCCAAGCACTTTCAGCCACTCATAGCATTCTTACTCAAATAATGCCACAATGTTCTAGTTAGATTAAACTCAAGTCATTTACAAGCTTCGGCAGAGATTCGAATCATCACACATCTTAACTCTTTTGCAACTCTCGCATTTATACACACACCATTTAAGCCTATTCTCCAGGTGACAGAATTATTTTCTAAACCCCAAATTTTCCAGAAATTTCGACAGAGTTTCCTCTGCAATTTGGCCTATCCACCTACCAGCGAATCACCAAAATCATCCTAACAATACATCCGCAACTCGACAAAACATCACAATGTATATCAACAACATAAATCTCAATACTACATGATTATATCATCAGCATTAGTGCATGAACATGCGCTGCACTTGCTCAAATCATAACACATATACCTTTCACCATGATACACCTAGCACAACCAATTCAGTTTTCTTGAGTTTGAACTCATACTACCACACATAGTGCATTACATTTCCGCTAAGAGGCAATAAACATATTCGCCATGCCCATAGCTAGGGCTACGTAACAGGTCACAATAAGGATTGAATACCTCGCAGCTCACCCATTATCAACTGCCATTTTCACAATTAAGATCAATATTGATCGCATGAATTTCATAATACCGGCTCGCGAAATTAGCACCTCGGTGCTCAAGCCATATACAAGGATTCGGCCTCAAGTCCTCCAGACTGGCCCAACATGAACTCACAGAGATTATATCTCGTCCCTCGATTGGGGAATCATAAGCCGTCAAGGCAAATTTATCACTAAGCACTCGAGTGCGCACATCAACGTGCAGGAGGAATTTCAAGAATAACATCTCAAGCTGAATCAAACACGCACGATAAGAATTACAAGAATTTGAAACTTTCCTAAAGGTTTGCAGCCTCCCGAGGATAAGTACACGCATCCCCGTACCGATCCACGAGACTCTACCAACCGGCTCATGACTCGCGAGACCTGTTAACCTAGGCTCTGATACCAACTTGTCACGACCCCAAACCCCGGTCGTGATGGTGCCCAACACATTGCTAGGCAAGCCCGACAATCTTATCCAATTAAACCAGCCAAGTATAATTAATACTGATTAATCGGCGTGATTAGTCTGTTTTCATAACAAATCAAGAAGTGTAGAAATGAAATACAAGAACACAGCCCCAACCAAATCGTGGTGTCACAAGTCTGAGCCTCTACAAATGAGATCTACTACAAAATCAAGTCTAGGTGAAATGAGAACAACAAGATGATAAGGAAATGAGAAAATAGGCTCTGCGGACACTAGAAGCTACCTCGTAGTCTCCGCAAAGTGGGTATGAGCAAGCAGCTACAATGCCTCAACAGCTCTCGGGCACCTATGGATCTACACAGAAAGTGCAGGGGACTAGGGTGAGTATATTTCAACTCAATGAGTAACAATAATAAACAATAACTGAAAGTAAGAACTCATGTGCTATCACTTAACAGTTCTAAGGCAACCCTCACAGGTACGCCATCACTACAATGAGTACTCTGATCTCTAGTCCACATTTACCTCAACAAGGTCCAACACTGACCAAACTCTCACTCGTACCACTTCGATGTACAACCATCTCAATATATGGAGATAAATATATATGTCTACAATGTATAAGTATTTAAGTATGTATAAGGATATGAATAAGTATAATGTTGCGGCACGCAACCCGCTCCAATATATATACTGTTGCGGCGCCCAGCCCGCTCCAATACATATACCGCTGCGGCGCGCAGCCCGCTCCATTTAACGTCGACGGTGCTCACTGGGGGTGTATACAGACTTCGGAGGGGCTCTCTAGGCCCAAGCACTATAATACTGCGGCGTGCAGCATGATCCACACAAATATTACTGCGGCGTGCAGTCCGATCCAATATATATATGTATATATCTCTATACTGCTGCGGCGTGCAGCCCGATCCCATAATATACACCAGCGCTCACTGAGAATGTGTGCAGACTCAGACTCAGAACGGGCTCCTATAGCCTAAGCGCAATAATACTGCGACGTGCAGTCCTATCCCACATATCTTATTGCGGCGTGCAGCCCGATCCAATATATATACTGTTGCGGCGTGCAGTCCGATCCAATATATGTACTGTTGCGGCGCGTAGCCCGATCCAATATAGGTATATATATATAATACCTCATAATGGGTCCTCAACCCTATCCCGGTCAGTATATACTTGGCCTCTCAGGCCCAATATAATATATCACAGTGGTTCCTTGACCCCCTAACTCAGTCAATATAGACTTGGCCTTTTAGGCCCAATATAACATCTCATAGTGGGTCGTTAACCCTATCTCATCTCAATCTGTATAGACTTGGCCTTTCAGGCCCACTCGGCTAGAACAAGGAATTCCACCCTAGATAATCTCTCTCAATGTACACATCTAATACGGGCTCATATTATGCTATACAACTAGAGCTACGGCTGAGTGTATGTTTCCAACATGATATAAGGGTCACCTAGCTCTATAGGTTCCCTAATACTCTACAGATCGGCACAAGGCCCCAAACATGGCTTTTAGCCCTATTGTACATTTATAATCTCATTAACAGTCATACAACACCGTATTCTATTAGCCGGGAAGGACCAAGTCCGAACCCTCAATCACAATGTCTCTACGCCCGTCAGAGAACGCGTGTCTCATCTCAATATAGCACTGTGAAGTGCTAGTACGGGGTTTCAAACCCTCGGTACATTATTTACTACTACCACTCACCTCGAACCGGTAGAAGCCTTGGTCCGCCTTGCACTTGCCTTGCAAATCAATCTCCTTGGTTGCCAAATCTGCTCAAAATCAATGATAATACATCAATATATGCTAAATTCACGTAACCCTTTCGAAATAACCCAAATTGCATCAAAACCCACAAAGTTGTCAAAACCTCTGACTTTTGGTGCGCTTCTCGAAAAATTATAAAAGTTACATATTCGGAACCCTCGTCTCAATACGAGTCTAGGCATATAAAATTTACTAAATTCGAACTCCATTTGCCCGCTCAAATCGGTATTTTACCAAATCCCTGGCCTAGGCTAAATTTCCCCACAATTTGATCCAATTTCAATGAAATAAAGGGGGATTTTAAGATAAAAACGCGTAAATGAACCATAAAACTTACCTCCAACAATATCCCGATGATTTCCCAGCTATTTCCCTTCACTTCCACTCTCTAGGCTTCAAAAATGGAGGGTTTTGCAAATGAACCCGTATGTGAAATGTTTCTGGTTTTAATTCACTGCCAGGAACTTTTCTTCTACGCGTTCCCGTGACTCCACTCGCGTCCGCGATGCACAGACCGGCTAACCCTTCGCGAACGCGGCCCTTATCCACGCGTTCGCGATGACCATTTTCCTCAGCCCCCAGATTTTGTTCTTCGCGAACACGACACCTTTGCACGCGAACTCGAAGCTTCCCTACTTCCTCCTACGCGAACGCGACATCCAACCTCGCGAACGCGATGCCCAACTGGACTCTGCCTACGCGAACGCGGCCATTCCCTCGCGAACGCGATGGCTTAATTTCTGCACAGTGATCTGCAATTTACAGTAGACGTTTTCTTGTTTAAAATGCCGGATGATGGTCCGGATTCACCCCGAGGCCCCCGGGACCCCAACGAAAACCACCAACATACTCCAAAATACGATACGAACTTGTTCCAAGCATAAAAACACCATCCTAAACATCAAAATCACCAATTACACGCGGATTCAAGCCTAAGTTTCTTCAAAACTTCCGAAACTAACATCCAATCCAAAACCCGATCAAACGATCTCCGAATGACCTGAAATTTTGCAAGAACATCCAAAATCACACAACGGAGCTACAGGAATTGTCGGAATTCCATTCCGACTCCCGGATCAAAATCTCTCCTATCGATCGGATATCGCCAAAGTTCAACTTTAGCCAATTCAAGCCTAAAACTACACCGGACCTCCAAATTCACTTCCAATTGCTCTTCTAGCTCATAAATGACCTCCCGGAGCTGACCGAATCATCAGAATTCGATTCTGAGCTCTCTAACTCACAAGTCAACATTCAGTTGACTTTTCCCAACTATTCCTTCTTCTAAGAGACTTTCTGTCTCAATTTCAATCAAATTCAACCCGGATTGACTCAAACTTACCCAACAGGCATATTACAACATCAACAAGCATATAACGGGGGTAACGGGGTGATAACTCACATGATGATGGACCGGGTCATTAAAGAAAAAGAAAGATGGGGAGGATGTCCTAGGTTTATTTGTAGTACGAATCACATCAATGCAATACCCGGTAATCACTCCTCAAAAGAAAGGCTATATGTGTTATTAGTGCACCGGTCATCATATCCATATCTACCATTCCCACCCTGTTAACATACTAAAGCATGGACTGGTCTTCACTACTATTGCATGCTATTACCCGTCCCAATCCTATCAGTCCCGGAGGCACTTAGGAATACTACTCTTAAATGGGAGGGATATTCGGCTGACTTTGGGTTTTCAAGGTGAAAACTCTAAAGAGACATACAAAAATACATAGGACTGCACATTAAAAGGGGAAGCACTTAAACAGTGAAGGCTCGTGTATACCTACTCAAGCAAAGCAACCAAATAGCATGAATCAAACAACAATCAAGGTTTAAATCTAAAAAATACTAAGGCAAGGGGAGTTTTAAGTTGTTGAAGTAGGCCGATTTATTACGTAATGTAGATACGAAGTCCGAATCAGGCCTGCCTGCTGGTTGTAGCAATTACTAGTTAATAGAAGCAGACTTAGTTTATTTGTTGTTATTATATAAGGATTGCCTAAGTGTTTGGGTGAGATCTTATAAACACAATATCTATTACTGGTTCAAAATATGCAAAGCAGTAACAAACTTGAAGACGAACGGTTTGAGATCTATAAGCATGCTTGCTAATCGTGTCAATGAGAGGGGATTATGTTGTTTTAAGAAACTAGTTCACAACAATATGAATTAGGATGATTTTAAGCTAAAATGGTTTCCGATTCTACAGACGATAATATCTATTATTGCTGATTTTAATTCCTATAGACATGATATCTAGTTGAACATGAAATGGAAACATACAGGATTTTACTTGGGAATTCCTATGGGCATGATATCTAGTATTGCTGATTTTAATTCCTAGAGACATGATATCTAAGAAGGATGTTGATTTTAGTTCCTATAGACATGATATCCTCTTATATCCATTCAGATCATAAAAAGCATGGTGTCTAAGTATGGTAACAAACATGCAGAATTTTAAACAAGTCCTATAGGCAGTTATCTATATATAGAGTCAAGCATGTAGAATTTATTAAAGCACTGAACCTATAGGCATGATATCTAGATGTAAAGTTGAAAATGCAAAATTTAAAGTAAGTCATATAGACATGGTGTCTAAATGCAGAATTGAACATGTAGAATTTAAACCAGTCATATATGCATGTTATCTACCCTTTTAATAGGTAAACATGCATAATTACCCATCCCTTTTACACTAGCCAACTCCAAACGTTTATTACAAATTATTACAGACCAAAATAATGAATTACATCAAAAATATAAAACAAAAGAAGTTTCAACCAAAAGGAAGACTGATTCTTGACTTCCTCTCTAAGTTAGGGAATAAACCACCACAAATGCCATTTTTATTTCCAAAGACTTTCTCAAACCTAGGTGTATCAAAGTTCCCTAAGGTTATCGAGGGACCCTGGACAGTGCTTACACCCAAGTTTGCAAAAATAGGTAGATATGAGTGTAGTGTAGAAGGGCCAGCCCTTATGTGTCCAAGTTCAGAGGGAGCTCATGGGTCCCAAGGCAAGGCTCACACAAGTGAGGCAGAACCTAAGTCTAAGAATATGATGGAAGTGCAGGAATAGAGATTTTAAACTGAGTGGAGAATAAAGAGGGGTAGGGGTGATGAGAAAATAGTAGTTGTAAACCATAGAATCAGCATTTCCATACAAAAGGGTCAGGGATTTGGGAATACATTGCAAAGAGCATATGTCTTAGGTAGGGATTAGGTTTGGGAATGCAGAGCAATAGATGGTTTTGGCATGCCCATAAACCAACCATAGCACACAACACATAGAGGGGACATGGAAGTTGTGACCTCAGGGGGTCAGGTTTCGGTCATGCACATCAATGTCTAATGTTGGCATACCCCAAACCAACCAAAGGATACCAAACACATAGGGGATATAGGGGTTTAGAATTCATACGTCATAATAAGTCACTGACAGAATTCATACGTAAGAAAACATTAACTCAGAAAAGGAAACGAGAGATTACAACAAGCTTAGTAATGGAACCTGATTAAACACAAGCAAGAAACAGGCAAGAATGAAGGAAGTAGTAGAAAAACTTGTTGTTGGAGCTGAAAATTAATTAGAACATACCAGTAAAGATGCAAATGATAAAATAAAGGTAAGCAAGCTTCTCACAGCCTAGCCTTGGCTTTCAGCCGTCTATGTAAGGTAGCAACACAAGTAGCAACAGAGAAAAGAGAGAGAATTTTAGTGGAGTGTGTTTTCTGAACTCAAATGTTTTTATTCCTTGTGTTCGTGTCTTTGAAAGAAGAGGGTTCGTGGTATTTATATTATTTTGAAAACAAGTGAATAATAGGTAACAAGTAAAATCTCTGTGCAAACATGGAAACAATCAATCAGAATCAATTATACAAGTGATTCCCTTTAATTAAGGAATCACTGTTTAACAGATTCAAAATGAAGGAAATCAATTTAGAGACAGCCTAATTGTTGCCATAAAAGAAGTAGTGAAAACAAAATATTAAATAAAGGGAAGGGAATCAATCAATTCTAAATAGGCGAGTAAAATCATGGTTCATAAAAGAAAAGTTTTGAAATCGGTCCGAAGATTGAAGATTAATCAAAGAAGTAACTTCAATAAATAGAGTGATCAAAAACTAGACATGTGAGGCCAAACCTATTGGCAAAAGAAATAACATACAATAGTAGCACACGGTTCAGTAGATAGCAAACATTCGAAGCATAATAATCCAGTAGGTCAAGTTACATTGAATCAATAATGAAGAAAAATAGAGTATCAGAAGCATGCAAAGGGTCTCACGATAGCAGATGAGAAAACCTTTTGAAAAGTTAGGGTTTCAAGCATAGTCGAGTTTTAAAGATAGTAAAAACCTAGAATCAGAGGAATCACATAAAGAAAAAAGAGATTCTGAAACAAGGAACTTCAAATCGAGTTAGGTATTCAAACGAACAGTTTCAAACCCACAACCATAGGTTTTTTTTCAACTGTAGTCGAGCTTAAAATATGATAAACAAATAAATCGAACAAGAACTTAACCAAACAAGCACTTGTCTAACAAACATGTTCAAAACTCGAATGAGACCCAAAATAAATTAGGGTTTTCAACATACAAACTCATATGGAAGAACGGTATGAGCAAAACATAGGAAAATTAGAAACACACTAAAATCATAGAAGAGATTTCGAAATAATTTAAAAGAAAAACCCTAATCGGAAAAGATGAAGAGTTGTTTTGAAAAAAAAGTTAAAGAAGCTTCGAGAAGATGCTTAAAAGTTCATGGAACACATAGATCTAAGGTAGATTTGAAAGAAATCGAAAAAGTCTTAGAGATTAGGATTTTAGAAAAATCCAAAAGCAATGGGAAAGGCCTTGAAAGTTACCGATCTAACTAGGAGAGTCAAAGGTCTGACTCGAATGGCCATGGTTGGCCTGAGAAAGGCCAGAGATGATTGGAGAAAGGTCATAGAGCAAGGACTGGACCAAATCCATTCAAAGTCTGGTCAAAAGACCACAAAACCAAACACATAGAAGCCGTGTAAGGTTGGTATAAGTCTCAGATGACCCCGGAAGGCCATGGATTAGGGTGGCGGCGGCTAGCGTTTGGGTGGTGTTGTAGAGAGAATTTGGGAGACGAGGGGTTCAGAGGCGGTGGGTGGTAACAAATGAAAAGGGTTTGGGGGTAGTTCGGGGTTGATTAAGGCAAGGTATAATAGTGGTCATTTATCTGAATGATCAACGACCTAGATTAGAAGGGACATGTGGTTCGATTTGTGAAATTGGGGTTGGGCCAGTTTAATTTGCTATTAGGTTGGGGTTCAATTGGGGTCAGAATTGGGTTATAATTGAAATGAAATTAGACCACTATTTAAATAGTTAATTTTCCCTATTTAATTTATAAAAAATAATAAATTTATTTCTGGAAGTAAATTAAAGGTAGTAAAATATTTTATAAAATAAAATTAACTATATAAAAATACTAGAGTTAATTTTTGTAAATGTAAACGTAGTCAATCCTAAAAGAGGCTAGTATTATAATTATATGATTTTAGCCTTAAAAATACTAAGTAGTTTTGCAAAAGTATAAAAAAAGTTCCCTTAGCTATATTTTAGCATAAACATAAAAGATCAATATGTGAATCACCAAAATGATTACTTTAAAAATAATTATTGGATTTTTATGGATAAAATAGGGAATACATTGATTTAAAAAATCTTTAAAATTAAGGAAAATATTTGGATATACTTACATATGCATATATATGTCATTTTGAAGGTACTTTGCATATTAAAATATATATAGAAAAAAATTGGGTATCAACACCATGTTGAACCTTGTCCTTGAGGACAAGCAAATAATGATCGTCATACTAGCTCTCTTTGATGCAATCAAACTAGGAATACCGAGAAACCACACAAGCTACAACCCGAATGGGCTCCGAAATATCCAATCTCACTAGCTGGTTGACCGAAGCTTGAACATCAATCGCAAGAGGTCTCTCCCCGATAGGAATAAATACAAGGTTACCATACTCATCGCCTTCCTACTCAAGGTATCGGCCACCACATTGGCCTTTCCCGGATGATAAAAAATGGTAATATCATAGTCCTTTAGCATCTCCATCACCTCAAATTGAGATCCTTCCGTTTGAACAAGTGTTGGAGGCTACGATGATTAGTAAACACCACTCAAGACACACCATAGAAATAATACCTTGTAATCTTCAATGCGTGAGCAATGGAAACCAACTCCCAATCATGACATTGTAGTTCTTCTCATAAGGATTCAACTAACGAGAAGGATAAGTGACCAGTCTACCCAGCTGCATCAAAATATATCCAATATTAATCTAAGAAGCATCATAATATACTAAATATGAGCCAGAAGCTGATGGCAGAACTAACACTGGATTATGGTCAAGGCAGTATTGAGCTTCTAAAAGGAGTACCTTTTGGGTCAATTTGGTCAAGGGCGATGCAACAAAAGAGAAAACATGTACGAACTGATGATAATAACCCACCAAACCAAGAAAGCTATGAATCCTTGTGGCTGAGGATAGTATGGTCCAACTATGGACCACGTATATCGTCTTCAGATCAACCTGAATACCCTCACAAGACACCATGTGCCCCAATAACGCTATTGAACTGAGCCAAAACTCACACTTGGAGATCTTAGCATAAAGTTTCTCCTCCCTCAACTGCTGCCACGCAATCTGCAAATGTTGGGCATGCTCCTCTTAGCTACGAGAGTACTCATCAATGAATATAATAACAAACGAGTCAAGATAATGCTGGAACACCTATTCATCAAATGCGTGAACGATTATGGGGAATTGGTCAACCCAAAAGACATCACATGGAACTCATAATGATCATAACTGGTCCTGAAAGCTGTCTTAAGTATATCCAAATCCCGAATCTTCAACTGGTGATACCTTGACTTGAGATCAATCTTGGAGAACACTCTCGCTCATCAATGCACATCAAAGTATACTTGTTCTGGATTGTGACTTTGTTCAACTGCCTATAATCAGTGCACATTCTCAAAGTGTCATCTTTTTTCTTCACAAATAGAATAGGTTCACCCCAAACACTAGGCCTAATAAACCACTTCTCAAGGAGTTCTTGAACCTGCTCCTTCAACTCATTCAACTTAGTCGGTGCAATATGCTACGGTGTAATAGAAATAGGTTGAGTGCCCGGAACCAAATCAATACTGAAGTCAATATCCTTGTCCACTAGCATGCCTGGCAGGCCTACAGGAAACACATTCGAAAACTTGCGCACCACCAGAACAGAATCAATAGTAGGGGTCTCTGCACTAACATCTCTCACAAAAGCCAAATAGGATAAACAACCATTCCAAACCAATCTGAGGCAACCCCTGCATCACCAACGTTACAGTCTTAGCGTGGAAGTCTAAAATAGCATGATAGGGAGACAACCAATCCATACACAATATCACATCAAAATCAACCATATTAAGCAGTAGAAGATCCACTCTAGTCTTCAATCCCCCAATAGTCATAACGCACGACCTATACACACGGTCTACAATAATAGTATCGTCCACCAGAGTAGATACATAAATAGATGAAGTTAAAGACTCATGGGGAATATCCAAATAATGAGCAAAATACGAGGATACATATGAATAGGTGGAACCAGGGTCAAACAATATAGAGGCATCTCGGTGACATACTGAGATAATACTTGTGATCACTGTGTCTAAAGCAATTACATCTGGTCTAGTAGGAAAAGCATAGAAACGGGGGTGATGTAACTGGTGCTAAAGATGCAGCCTGACCACTCTGTTGCACTACATCTCTCTGAGATGAGGACACTGCCTCCACATATGCCCAAACTCCCCACACTCAAAATAAATCCCTGGTAAAAATGGTGAAGACTGAAGGGAACCCCTAGTACCATGATAACTAGTAGAAGAACCAGCAATAGATGAGCCCTGAACTGATGGAGCAAGGCACGAGCTTTGAGCTGGAAGAGCACTGAGAAATGAGTGACCCTAATGAGAACTGTGAAAACCATGGCCAGATGATGCACCGCGGTGGGCTAGTCGAGCCGTCTGAGCATGCCTTAAGGGATGCCCCTGCCATGGTGAAACTGACCTCCAGAAAGAACACCACCAAAACTACTGAATCCGCGAGGCCTCTTGGCCTACCTCTCTACTCACTCCTGGGGGCGAATCGACTCTATATCCCAAGAAATTTCAACCACCTCCTCAAACAAAGCACCAGACACCCTATTTATAGTCATAAAAATTCGCAACTGATATGTGAGGCCATCAACAAACCTCTTTATCCTCCCCCTGTCTGTGGGAACCAACCAAATAGCATGACGGTCCAACTCAAAAAATCGTATCTCGTACTACGTCACCATCATTTATCCTGACACAACTGCTCAAAGTGTCTGTGCAGCTCCTCTCTGCAGGACTATGGCACATAGGGGTGTCCATTCGAATCGATTTATTGATAAATCGAATCGATTATTTGTTATCGAAATCAAAATCAAAATAATTGAAACCTTATTGAAACGATAACGATAAGAATATGCACAAATTGATAATCGATATGTAATTATTGATACAGGTCAAAATCGAATCAATAAATTGAATGCACACCCCTAAAATGTAGACACTTGTAAAATGAGTAATTACCTATTTGTGTAGATTAATATAACATACAGAATGTATATACATTCCGATACTATTTTGAAAGAGGCTATATAATAACATTTTCCCTAATCTATACCCTTTCCTTTACCCTAAGTCCCTTACATTATTATCTCTTCTATCACATTTAAGGAATGATCATATTTAAAGATCAAAGGAATAAAGTTCAAATTAATGGAAAACAGAATTAGCCATGATGATGTATTTTGTTTTGTTTTTTTTTTTGCCGTTGGAGTATTGGTGGCATACATTTGATCTCTTACTTTAGTTTTGTTGCATGTGCTTGTTGACATAATTTTATGTTATAAATAGTGTTCGTCTTATTTTAGCTTCTTTTTGTCCATATTAGTTACACATATTTATAGCTCTATACTTTCCGTGGAATTTCACAAATTTTCTTATTGGTGTAATCGATAACCGAATCGATTATCCCCCAAAATCGATAATCAAAATCTAAAATATTGAACCTTATTGAAACGATAACGATAAGCATATGTACAAATCGATAATCGATAAGTAATTATCGATAAGGGTCAAAATCGAATCGATAAATCGAATGCACACCCCTAGTGGCACATACTTCTTCAGGAAGAGAACATAGAACTGCTTATGGGTAAGGGGCACTGCATCAAAAGGCCTACGCCTCTCATAAGCCTCCCACCAAGTAAAGGCAGCTCCCGAGAACTAAAAGGTAGTAAACGAGACCCCACTGGTCTCCAGAATACATGTTGTACGAAGAATCCTCTAACACTAATCCAAGAAACCCTGGGGATCATCACCCTCTGCATCGCTAAAAGTCGGAGGTTGAAGTCTACCAAACCTCTACAATCAACGCTGATCATCATCGGGCATGACAGGAACCATAGAGTCCTGAGCAGGTGCAACTGTCTGGGCTGGTGGTGCGCATAGTGTCTGATGTCCCTATACAACCTGCTCGGATATGCAGTCGGTGGGAGTCTAAGTGCTTCCCCAACCTGGGAAATGGTTGATATAGTAGCAACAGAGACTGCCTAAGAAAGACCGGTGCACACGGTCACAATCTAAGCTAAGGTCTCCTAAATATCTGGAATCACGAAGGCACAGCGGGTGCCTGAGGTGATCCCAGTGCATCCACAATTGGGACCTGATATTGTACTGGGGCAACTGGTGGATCTACAGGTGCTTCCCTAGCTGTTGTGCGGGCTACACCCCTACCCTTACTACGGCCTCTACCATGATCTCAACCTCTCGCAGCCCCAACTGGTGGTACTGGTGGTTATCCGTCCTGACCGGTAGTATATGTCCCCACCATCTGTGAGAGAATAGAATAACAAAAGTTTAGTTAGTAGTATCAACAGTTTCGCACGATAAAAATTCAAGAATGTGAAGTTTCCTAAGGGTTCTGCAACCTTTGGAACATAAGTACAGACGTCTCTGTACCAATCCGTAAGACTCCACTAAACTTGCTCATGACTCGTGAGACCTATGTAATCTAGGTTATGATACCAATTTGTCACGACTCAAAACACGATCCGTCGTGATAGCACCTATCGATGATACTAGGCCAGCCGACATTACCAAAATGCTTTTAACAATAACCAGAAATGAATCGAGACTTTTAAAATAACTAAAATCTTTGCCATAAAATGGGGTGAACCCCAAAACATAAGTGTAGAAATAAAACCCGGCATCGGGGTGTCATTTGTCATGAGTATCTAACATAACGAATCAGAAAGTAACAAGACTAAGATAGTATAGAATCAAAAATATAGAAAATAAGGAAAGATAGAGAAGAAGAAAGCAGGGTTGCAGACGCCAACAACTACCTCGCAATCTCCAATGACCAACTACGAGTACTATCAACAACCTCCGCGTCCAATAACTCTCGTACTGCACATGAGGTGCAGGGAGTAATGTGAGTACACCAAATTCAGCCCAAGCATTATCAACCCAATTATGGCGCAAATCAACGTGCAGCCTGATCCCATAAATATCCTCACAATCATGCCCTCAACCTCACTTAGTCATCAATCTCTCCAATCTCTCGAGCTCTCAAAAATCCGGAAAATCAACCCAAACAGAAATAACATGAAGAATCAGATAGAATAACAGACTGAGATATGATATACGAGTAAAAATTATGACTCGATACAAATAGCACATAACAAGAAATTCGACAAGTAACGTCGCCTCTGTGGGACTCAACAATACTAACACATAGCCTAGACATGGTTTCTAACATGATTTACAATAAATTTCTATAACATATGGAGAGCATATAACTAACAGCATATTGTTCAACTTTACGGCTTATACAAGGCAGACCAAGTCACAATCCTCTCGATGTATGCATACGCGTCTGTCACCTAGCATGTGCGTCACCTCCAAAATAGTCACAAGACATAATATCCGGGATTTCATACCCTCAGGACTAGATTTATATCCGTTACTTACCTCAATCAAAGCAAAATCCTACTCCGTGATGTCTTTGTCTCTCGAATCGGCCTCCAAAAATCCTGAATCTAGCCAAAAGTAATATAACACAATCAATATATGTCAAGGAACTAATTCCACAAGAAAAACTACTAAATTAAACTCAATTCCCGAAGTTGGCTCAAACCTGGCTCCTGGTAGCACGTCTCGAAACCCCACAAAGGTCACAAAATATGAAAGCCCATTAACTCACGAGTCTAACCATATGAAATTTATCAAAATATGACATCATTAGGTCACCCACAACCCCCAAAGTTCACTCTCTAAAATTATAAGCCCTAACCCCCAATTTTTACTTCAAAATCCCATTAATTAGATGAGAAAATAATGGGAAAACACCATAGCTAAGGGTACTTAGGCTCAAGGGAATTACCTCAGTGAAAATTTTTGAATCCCCTTCAAAAATCATCTCAAAAGCACCAAAGTACAAATTGAAATAGGTGGAAAATTAGGAAAAATCGCGAAGTCCTCTATTTATACATTCTGCCCAGCAAAGCCGCACCTGCGATCCTTTCACCGCATCTGTGAAAAGCACTTAAAACCCCTGGGACCTCTTCTGCTCCTCTAGACCACACTGCGATTATCAGGTGTGCGGGAACTTCAACGCACCTGCGCCTTTTGCCCAGCTCCTCCAATCTCCCATATGAAATCTCTCGCTCTCTTCTGCGGGGTCGCACATCTGATGAGACATCCATAGGTGCGATTATGACAACTGAGTTCAACTTCAACAAATCCTCCAATTTCCAAACTTATTTTGTTAATCAACCGAAATCAACTCGAGGCCCTCAGGACCTCAACCATACGAACTTAATCAAATCATCAAATCACCTCGAACAACGTCAAAATGCCAAGTGACACTCGGATTCAAGCCTAAGAACTTTTAAACTTCCGAATTCACAAACGGTGCCTAAACCCACCAAATAGTGTATGAATGACCTCAAATTTTGCACACAAGTAAAAAATGACACCACTGACCTACTCCAACTTTCGAAATTCCATTCTGACCCGAATATCAAAATTTTCATTACCGACGTTGGCTCTAACATCATAGATGTTGGTCACAGCAGCAGAAATCAACATATTGGTCCAATGGTAGGCACCTGGATTGAATGGTTCGGCAGCCGCAGATAGCTTGTTCACATTTGATCGTAAAGCTTTTTCCTCATTACTTGAACATAAAACACCTTTAGGCTCCAGGGAAGATTTCTCTGACTCAGATCCATATCTGGCCTTCGTCTTCATGGATTCTTTTATTCAAATCATCAAATTACCTCGAACAATGTCAAAATACCAAGTTACACTCACATTCAAGCCTAAGAACTTCTAAACTTCCGAATTTCACAAATAGTGCCTAAACCCGCCTAACAACGCCTGAATGACCTCAAATTTCGCATACAAGTTAAAAATGACATAACGGACCTACACCAACTTTTGAAATTCCATTCTGACCCGGATATCAAAATTTCCATTGCCAACCAAAATTGCCAAAATTTTAACTTTCACCAATTCAAGCCTAGTTTTACCACAGACCTCCAAATCACATTCCGGACGCGCTCCCTAGTCCAAAATTACCTAACGGAGCTAACAGAACCATAAAAATTCAAAGTCGAGATTGTTTACACATAAGTCAGCATCCGGTCAACTTTTCCAACTTAAACCTTCTCATGAGAGACTAAGTATCTCAATTCACTCCAAAACCACTCCGAACCCGAACCAACTAACTCAGTAAGTCAAAATACAACTATAGAACACAAAAGAAGCAGAAAAGTGGGAACAAGGCTACAACTCTAAAAATGACCAGCTGGATCATTACAAGTGTGAGCACGTGATTTTTGCCCTACATGAGAACTACTCCCAAAAATTCAGAATAAAAGAGTTTTGTGTTTGTTTGCAACATTTATAGATTTTCTGTTATATTTCTCCAATTGTTTGCGTTTGAGTGCGTGTGTTTATTTGTTAAATACATAAAAAATACAAAAATATATTCGCATTCGCAAGTAAAATTCAGGTTTACAATTAAAAGTAATTAAGTTAGTTTTACGAAAAAAATATAGAAAATTACAAAAAAACAAATATGTATTTTTGCATTTTTTAGGGTTTAATATCAAACTTGTGTGATTTATTTTTTGATTGATATTTATTTGTGTGTGCTAATTACTAGTATAACTTAATTAGTATTCTTCTAAGTTAATTAATTTTTGTAATGTAATTTAGAATTTTTTGTTTAGGAATTAAATTAATCAAAAAGAGAAAAAGAAAAGAAACAAAAATAAAAGAGAAAATCGGACCAGGCCCAACACTCCAAGCCCAATTCTTGAGACCCAACTTAAATACACCCAATTCCCTCACCCAAAACCCAACCAAATAAACCATCAGTTAATACCCGACCCGACCCGGTCAAGACATGACCGAACCTCCATATTCTTTCTCATTTCTTAATTTTCCTAAACCTAGAGACCTCTCTTCACTCTCTCCCTCTCTTCTTCAAACGATAGCCGCCGCCAGCCCCCTCTCCATGTCGTCCAAGCCGCCACACCCCACACCCAAGCAACCATTCTCATGCCGCACAACAACCACTCTCACACCCCATCTCTTTCTCTTCTCCACCACGCCGTCGGTTCACTCCGAACAACCCCTCCATCCATGGCCACCGACCACTGCCCGTCAACCGCCGTTGCTCACAACCTCCAAACAGTCGTCGTCTCAGCCGAGCATCACCACACAAATCCACAGTTTAAACCACCAGCAGATGTGATTGCGGAAGAAAACAAAGAAATCAATTTCTTCTTTCTTCTTTAGTGTTTTTAAATCTCAGAAAAAGAAATAAAGAAATTATATATTGCATCTTGAAATATCAGAATTTTTGGTGTTCAAATCGTGGAGTTCGATTAAGAAGCCGCCTATGTCCAATACAACATCATTTGGTCCTGAAATAAATGACTGTTCCAGCGATGCCCGTTTTCGCAGTTTTGACTGCTTGTTCTAGATTCCGGCAAGTTTCGAGACAGAATCATTTTTTTGTTGCTGTGAAGAATTGTGCTTCAGCCGTCGTTGTGTAAGCTTGTTTGGATTGTTCTTTAGAAAAGCTAATTAAAGGTTCAAATCTTTCCTATCTCTTTTAATTTCATATACGTGGTTTTGATGTTTGTAGTGTGATTGCTTTGCTTGTTTCATTATCTATTAAAGTTTCTTAAGTTGGTTGAGTTGTACGGTATTTCTCGTCAAGGCAGTATATACAGCTCAAGTTTATGATTTACTTCAAAAATTAATTGAGTTCCATGCTCGTTCATGTTTTCAGAGTCAATCATCATTGGTTCCCAATATGATTGGTTTGTTCCTGTTATTCTGGTGACTAGGAATTGATTTTCTTCATTCCAGTATTCAAAAATGTTTAAGCAGGTGCAATCTTCTGCCGATTATATCTGTTTAAGATTGTTATGTGAATTTTGGTTAGGCATTGGTTATAGCTGATAGGTTTTTGGATAGATCAATAGCATCAGTAGCTTTAGGAGAGTAGCTTAGGGGATTGAAACCTGAAAATTATTCAATTTAAGTGGGCTGCCAATGCTGAATATTAATGTACCACTAAGCTATTGAATTGTTTAATCAAAAGGGACAAGTAGTGCAAAAGTACACCATGTGCAATACCTTTATTAGCTGGAAATGAGAAAGAACATGAGGTGTGACTAAAAAGCTAAAGGAATGTTTAAAAGGTTTTAGAAGTAACATGGGCTAGGGAATAAACAAGCTGGAATGTGAGCTGTGGAATGGAATAGAAGGTTCTGTTTTGGTTATAAAAGAGAAAAGAAAAACATGATGCAAAGGGGGGTATTCTGGAGGAGGGAACACACTGGAGAGAATAAAAAAAACACTAACAGAGAGAGTTTAAAAAACTGCAGAGACTGGAGAGATACAATTCTGAAACTAAGAATACAGAGAGAGTTTTAGGAAAAACAGACACACAAAAACTCACAGAGGGGGGATTTTAAGCATAAGGAATTCTAAAAGACAGTGAAAGTTTCAGGAGGAGAAAGAGACTTAAGAGATAGAAATTGGGAGTTTAAGGAGAGAGTTTTGACATAACTTAGAAAAACAAAATATAGCAAGAAGAAGCTACAATGTTCCATTGATCCTCCTCACTAGAATTCCAGTTTTGTGCTAGAATTCAATCCTGTTGCTTGTTTGCTTTAAGGCTGTTTGGTTTTTAAACTATCCTGGGTTTCAAACTTGATTTGATTCACTGCTGTTGGGTCGTGGTTGTTTGCTGGAGTTGTTATTGGTTGTTGCTCTGCTGATCCCTCCTCTCATTTCTGTTCTGATTTTTCCAGGTATATCTTAGCCTCTATGGACATTACTCGAGTGTAACATGAAGCTTGACTTGGGAATATGAAATCTGTTGAGCATTTGCTTGAATCTTCTATTTCTTTTATTCTTCATGCTCATGATTTTCAGTTACTTGGTTTGTAGTAAGTGAATTTACTTTGTGATACTTGAATTTTAGTTTTAAGGCTGAATATGGCCCTCGCTTAAATTATTAGTTTAAAGTAATGTTAGAAGAGGATTACACTGTTGATCTTCTTCTACCTTGGAAGAATTGAATGGAAAAAAAAACGAGAAAAAAAAAACCTCACCCTCTTGAAGATCATCGTCTTCAATACCACTCCAAACGACCACCTTCAGCAGCTATACATATCGCCAAACCAGTAGCTATGAGTATTGTCGTGGTTCCATCAAGGTCCTGTAATTTCTACTCGGATAATTTATATAACAGATCCTTTTCTTCTCCTCTTTGATATGTGTTTCATCCATTGCCGACTGTGTTAATCGGTATTCTTTTGTAATTATTTTAATCTTCGTTTCAACCTGTTACTTGCTGACAACGTCTAGTAGTTCAATCTTTGTGACTTTAATTCCTTATCACCTTTTATGCTAAATAGATTATAATATTAAGTGAACAAGTTTTGTTGGTACAGATTAGTTTTAGTTGATTTCAATGTGATTTCATTTGTGAAAGATGTTGAATTGATCTAGTTATTTGTCTTTTAGTCGTCGATATATTACTTTTTTTATGTGATGATTCATCCATCAGTGTTGCTTTTTAAGTCAAATGATTTCAATCTCATATCTTCTGATAATCGTTATGTTTCACTCATGAGTGGACATAATCGAATTTAGGTAGAAATCATAGGATTATGCACTTGGAAATTCATTTTGTATATCACACAAAGGAAATACTTGATGAATTACAGTTTGGTAATATTATGTATTCAAAACGAATTTTTTTTGAAACCGTGAGCAATATTTATCATGTCCGTAGTACGGTTTCCGTGGCGTGGTTGCGATATCTAAATTAATTATTTGAAAAAAAAAGTGAATATACATAGTTTAACTAATTGCTAATCCTTAGAAACACATGTGTGCCATTTAGTTGAATTTTCACGGCCCTCGCAAAGTTAATAAACACGTAGTTTCTTTAGGCGCGATTTTAATAATTTTACCTTTTTAAATACGGGTGTGCATTTCATGCGGCCCAAATCCAAATCCCAAAATGTTGAATAAGAATGTGTCGAGGATCCGGGTGCATTTCATGTGACGTGATTCGAAACATATTTTTAGGCGACGTTCTCTTTCGTAAATAATAATAATAAAAGCGGTAAAAGGATATTAATTTGTATTAAGTACATAACTGTTAAAATCAGATAAATAAGCCAAATATGACAGTTAAGCGACCATGCTAGAACCACGGAATTCGGGAATGCCTAACACCTTCTCCCGGGTTAACAGAATTCCTTATTCGGATTTCTGGTTCGCGGACTATTAAACAGAGTTATTCTTTTCCTCGATTCGGGATTCAACCGGTGACTTGGGACACCATAAATCTCCCAAGTGGAGACTCTAAATTGAATAAATAAATTTCGTTTCGATTGTCCTTTAATTGGAAAAACTCCATTCGCGCCCTCGCGGGTCAGCGGAAAAAAGAGGTGTGACAGCTCTGGCGACTCTGCTGGGGATGATACCGACCCAGAACCACTGGTTCAGGGTTTAAGAATTCGAGCTTTAAATAATTGTTATATTTGGCTTATTTATTATCTGATTTTATTATATGTTTGTATTTAATGTGCTAAGTATTGTTTTACTGTTTTGATATTTTGTGAATTGTGTATAAATTGTGCCGATACCCATTTTTTCTTGTTCTTAGTCTCTTTAAAATAATATCGGGCATTTGCTGGACATAGTCCGTTTTCTCAAGATAGCTGTGGTGCTTGGCACCCGGTGAAGGATTTGTAGTCACACATGTTTAGGCGGGGAGCATTGTCAATTAAGCCGGAAAGCCATGTTACCGGTGCACTGACACTCCTCGGCTCGAGTTGTCCGCTCGAGTAAAATCCAGTCTAGACACCTTTTCCAATAAGATGATAAACCCAGAACCACTAGATCATGGTTTTAGAACTCGAGCTTTGAATAATTGTTGTATTTGGTTTATTATTATCTTGGGTTTAAATGTGAAAAATGATATTCTATCGCTTTGATATTTTTTGAACTGTATATATATAAACTGTGCCGAAACCCTTCTCTTCTCACCTATGGGGTTGTGCTTACTGGTTGAGACTCCCTATTCTGTTAGTGTCTTACCCAAAAATAAGAAAGAGGCTCGGAAAGTTTCTAAGCCGGCTAGCCTTTTGGTTCCCGGAAAGGAGCTCCTTCCTCGACTCGAATTGTCCGCTCGAGTATACGGTCTAGAACAAATACCCAGGTTTCTAACATAGTATAACAAAACTTCATACCGGATCCCTAATAGGAACGCTTATTTGCATCATGTGCATATTGACTTAGAGAGGCTCAACACAGGGGTTGGGCCTGTCTAGGACAGATGACCTGAAATGAAAAGACCATCCTGTTGCATCCTGTTTGTTTTACGCATTCATTTGCTTCAGACTTGCAGGCTAACCGTTTTTTTTATATTGAGGAAAATGAAAAAAAATAATTTCAAAATAGTTTGTTTTTTTTTAACTTAAAAAGAAAAAAAACGTTTGTTGTAAAATAAAAAAAAATGTGTGATCAAAATAAAAAAAAAGATAAAAAATAGTTTCAAAATAGTTTGTTTTTTATTACTTAAAAAAAAGAAAAAAAAATTTTAAAAACAAATGTGTGAAAAAATAATAAATAGTTTATTTCATTTACAGATGTAGTTTGTTTTTATTTGACCGAACTACGCAGGTTTGATTCTTCCCATAAGGTGGGATACGTAGGTAACCCTCAACGGGTCCAACCACCCCTTTAAAATAAAAAATAAAAAATGTCGAAGTTTTAGTTTTCAATAAAATCAAAGTAACGCTATTTTTGAAAATAGCCGAATGTTCCAAAAGGACGCCGGAAGGCTGTTTTTGCAAAAATGGCCACTTTGAAGTGTTTTCTTTTTCTTTTTGAATAATAACCTTGAAATATTACATGTGGAAATGTTGAAAGGCCGTAGCCTCAAAATAAAGTTTGGGTTACCACCCCTTTAAAAAAAAATCAAAAAAAATGTGTGTTTAATTTTGTCAATAAAATCAAAGTGATGCCGTTTTCAAAAAAAAACAGTCGAATGTACCCGAAAGGGACGCCGGAAGGCTGACTTTGCATAAACGGCCACTTTTGGGTTATTTTGTAGATTTTAGTCAATTGACCCTCACAGCCTTATAATCTTCGTCCCCGAGGCGCTGAAAGGCCGTGTTTGTAAAAACAAGGTTTTTATTCCAATTTGAAAAAAAAAGAAAAAAAGAAAAAATGGAGGTTAATGAGAAGCAAGGTTTTCAAGGATAATTGAAAAGGAAAAGCTAGAATGACGCATGCGGTGAATACATATAGAAATGGTTAACTGACTAGGTGCATTGCATCCAACGTGCGATAACACATCTGTTAAACTCTGTGAGCTTACAAGTTTGTTTCATTTCCAGAAAGTTTAGCGGTTGGCTTGACAGAATATTCTGGCCAATCACCATTACCATACTAGATCAAAAGGTCCAATTCTAGCAAGCATGTCTAGTTCCGGCAAAAGTCTCGATGGAGAGAAAACAGAGATACGGATCATGAAAGATGAGGTGGACCGGTTGAGACAGCAAATAACAGAGATGCATCTAGCCTGGGCTAGGGGACAGTCATCACCAAACCTTCCTACTCTTACACCAACTCCAGAGCGTCCGCCTATTGACCCCTCGACAAGTGCACCGATCTATCCATATTATCAAGGGGAAAACCTTTATACATCCCAGGTTTCACCAGCTAGACAAAATACTCCTCCTCCGGTCACCCCTGTCTTCGTGGCACCTCCACCTGCTACTTTACATAAGTCGTCCGTTGAACCGCTTTTTCAAATACATGACAATCATTGTTATGATCCTGAGCCTACCTTTAAGGCTCCTGAACCGCATTCACACACCCCTCACTGGGATAACCCAGCAGAGCCAGAAAAGCACTTCAAAAGTTTGGAGCAGGAGGAAGTTATTCGGAAAGTTAAAAGCCCGGAGCAATCCTTCAGGAATATGCATGGTTTAGGCAACCAAGTCAGTGTTGCTTACAAAGATCTGTGCCCATTTCCAGATGTCCAGTTGCCCGCTGGGTTCAAAATGCCCAAGTTTGATCTATACGAGGGGCATGGTGACCCAGTAGCCCATCTCCGAGGTTTCTGCAGCAAAATGCGAGGAGCCGGAGGGCAAGATGAAATTCTGATAGCTTACTTCGGTCAGAGTTTGGGAGGGTCTGCACTAGAGTGGTACACCAGGCAGGATCCCTGCAGATGGTTTACATGGGATGACCTGGCCCAAGCATTCATCGGCCAGTTTCAATATAATCTTGAAATAATCCCTGATCCCCTATCATTGTTAAAGTTAGAGAAGAAGCCCGCCGAAAGCTTTAGAGAATTTGGGTTCCGCTGGAGGGAACAGAGCAGCAAGGGTAGATCCACCGATGAGAGAGAGCGAGATGGTAGATTACTTCTTGCAGACACTGGAGCCAACTTACTTTAGTCACCTGGTGACATCGGTTGGTAAATCTTTCAACGAGGTGGTCAAAATGGGCGGAATGATAGAAGAGGGACTTAAGTCCAATAAGATCTTGAGCTATTCCGCGTTGAAAGCAACAAGTCAAGCTATTCAGAATGGCACAGGGGTTGCATTCGGGAAAAAGAGAAGAGAAGAAGTTGCAACGGTAGAGGAGGGTACTTGGTCCAGATCGAAAGGTCCTTCACCTCATTACCAAGCCAGACCCTACCACCCAAATCACCCTAATCACCCTCCCCGAAACACATATCCACCACCAAGGGTCTACAATAACCCTCCAGGACCAGGTTTCCGAAGGAATCATGCCTTCAGAAAGGAAAAGGCACAAAGAACCTTCACTGAGTTGGGAGAAAATTATACTGCTCTGTTCCACAAATTGAAGCAGATAGGTTTGTTGAGTCCTATTGAGACAAGATTGCCAAATCCCCTACCCCCAAATGTGGATCGCTCAGTAAGCTGTGAGTATTGTTCAGGGGCTCTCGGACATGATACCGAGAAATGTTGGAAACTAAAACATGCAGTGCAAAATCTTATTGACACCAATAAGATCGAGGTTCAGACACCAGAGGCACCCAACATTAATCAGAATCCATTGCCAGCTCACCCTTAGACCCATATGATCAAATTGATACACAATGGAAGGGAAAATTAAGAAGCCCGATCTGTATTCCAAAGCAAAACCAATCGACAGAAATTGGTATATGAGAAGTCATGCTTGGTAATCGGGAGGAGTTTTCGGTGGTTTGTTTTGTTGTCATTTCTTTTGTCCGAGTTGTTTCCAGGATTGTGACCTAGATTTTGTCTTGTAGTGAAACCCTCTTTTCTTTCCATTTTGGTCATTTTAGTTTGCCTAGTCTTATCAAGTCTCATTTCAGGTTTGTATTTTTGGTTTGCTTGTTTGTATTTGAACCAATTCTCCGTTTAGTGAAACTTTTGGTCTTTTATTACCCAGTTCACCTTTTTGTTTAGTTTTTCTATCTTTAAATTTGTCATTTGTTCGAATGCCGACTCTAATGACATGGCATCGCACATAATTTTGGCCTAATATTAAGGGTTAATCATGAAGCAATTGGAAGATAATTAGGTCATTTTAAAAAGAAATAAAAATGATTTGAGATTATTTGGAGCCCGAATCATGTGAGACTGGGGCAGGTAAAACATAAAGAAACCCTTAAAGGAAAATTGGCCATGCTAAGACGGGGTTCGCCCGTGATACTGAAATGAAAGTGTGGTCCAGCAATACTTTAAAATGATAGATGAAAAGGCGAATGGACGATATGGTTATCAATCGGGGCACAAACAGAAGATGTCGTGAATATGTTGTTTTTACTTGGCATGTTTTGAAGATTGGAATGACGAAGGCATTTTGTTCTGCTATCCAAACACTTTATCCATCGTCAACCCTTTGAGCCTTAATTTAAATTCTTTTATACTCCTCCTTCGGAATTAGTTGCAAAGACTAGAAACACAAGTTTGAAAGACAAGAGAAGAAAGGGATAAATAAAAAGAAAAGAAAAAGAAAACAACAAAAAGAGATAAAGAAAATAAAAAGAAAAATGAATGAAAAAGAGAAACTTGAAAAAGAGGGAATTGGGAACTACGTTTGACCTGATTCCTTAAAGAGGATACGTAGGCGCTTCACAGCTCGGTCATAGTGTAAATAAAGAAATAAAAATCCCCAAGTAAGAAACTGGGGAAAAGAAAAATTGTGTTTATTATAAATAAATTTAGATCCGAAGGTTGTAAATTTTGAACCCAAAATTGATTTGTTTTGAGCCTTTAATACCCTTTCTTTCTAGCCCTATCCAAATCCCACATTACGGTCCAAAGAAACACCTTCCGATCAGTCTTCAAAAGATGCCACGTCAGGCGAGTGAGAGAGCCCTATCAGAATATAACACTCTGATTCTCAGCAGAAAGACTCTGATTCCCAGCAGAAAGGAAACACGAGAGAGTCTTAGCAGTGACACCCCGATCCCCAGCTAAAAGTAATACAAATGAGAGAGTCTTACCGGTGAAAACCTTCACAGGCACCATAAGGCGACGAAAGCTGAGAGAAAATCAAAATGAGAGAGGCTTGAAAGTGAAAACCCTTCGGGCACTACAAGTCGAATAAAGGTGATAATCGGATGGAAATCACGAGACAGAAATCGTGAAAGGCAATTAACGACGAAGGATAGGCCGTATGTGCATGTCATGACCAGTAGAGTTGGTATCCGCATTTGATAAGTTTTATAGTTGTTTCTTGTTAGAGAGTCAGTTCTCCCTTGTCTTCTATTTGTTGTTTCTTTTTATCTTTCTCCTTTTGTCAAAAATTCCCCCGTCAAAGTCTGTCTAGTCAAAACATAGTGAGAAATGACTTCAAAATTGGCCACCAACTTTCCAATTACTATGCAAGGCAAGGAAATGCCATTGACGGCAAGAAGTATGGTGCAAAGAAGATTATTAAACTGTGGCAGAAAATTTTCTTTTCATTTTGAAAAATTTCTGGAAATCGAATACCACTTGGGTAAAAAGGAAGAAAGAAGGCCTAAGGGAAGCAATATTTAAACTAATGTCATCTCCAACAGTCTTCAGAAGAGTGAAACACCAATTTTGAGGAAATGAAAATCCACCAGCAGTGTTATCTTCAGCAAGTTCCGAGGTGGTCGGACAACACAGAGTGGTAAAGGAAGAAAGGAAAGCCCATCTTCAACAAAATAACCCCCATCAAGTTGAGAAACACAGAATGGAGAAGGGATAAACGGGAAAACCCATCCCCAGCAGGAATATCATCTCCAGCAAATGAAATCATTCCCCAACAAGTTTTGGGAACCCCGAGCGAGGGAAAGGAGAAAAGGAAAAACCATCCCACAGGAGCAGCACAACCGCTCACAATGTTTTGAACTAACAAATTTTCTTTGATTTGAAATAGGGAAAGAAAGTGATATTGATAGCAGAAAGTCATGCCACAAGGAAGAACACCAATACTGGGGCAGAAAAATTTCTGCCGTTGTTGAAACTTTTCTCGGAGAAACGAGAAGGCAATTCAAGATGACGTGTCAGGTTTGTCCACCTTCAAATAGGATGTTTCAGGTTTGTCCACCTTCGAACAGGATGTCTCAGGTTTGTTCACATTCATACATTGATATCATGGGAGTATTCTCCCTCGAATAGGATACAATGGGAGTATTCGCCCTCGAATAGAATACAATGGGAGTATTCGCCCTCGAATAGGATACAACGGGAGTATTCGCCCTCGAATAGGATACAATGGGAGTATTCGCCCTCGAATAGGATACAATAGGAGTATTCGCCCTCGAATAGGATACAATGGGAGTAAATCCGCCCTCGAATAGGATACGATGGGAGTGTTCGCCCTCGAATAGGATACAATGGGAGTATTCGCCCTCGAATAGGATACAATGGGAGTATTCGCCCTCGAATAGGATACGATGGGAGTATTCGCCCTCGAATAGGATACAATGGGAGTGTTCGCCCTCGAATAAGATACAATGGGAGTATTCGCCCTCGAATAGGATACAATGGGAGTGTTCGCCCTCGAATAGAATACAATGGGAGTATTCGCCCTCAAATAGAATACGATGGGAGTATTCGCCCTCGAATAGAATACGATGGGAGTATTCGCCCTCTAATAGAATACGATAGGAGTATCCACCCTCGAATAGGATATTTTACGTTTGTTTTTATTTTACATTGTCCTTTGCATATTTCATAAATTATTACCGAAATGCATTTTTAATTCAAAAATTGCTACTAAAAGCAGGCGCCTACCTGTATAACAAGAGGCAAGTCTTCAGTCTTTACATTGCAGGTCTTGAAACCAGTAACCCACCATAAAGCAGAGGGTTACAACAAGAGATCCCAGCGCAAATTCAAGCGCACGAGTCAAAGGAAAGGAGGGAATGAAGGAAAATTTTCCCAGCATCATTATCCTCAGCAGGTAAGTGAACAATTCCAAAGATATCCCCAGCAATCGGGAGGGAAACCAACACGACCCAGGAGGAAAGCAGTTCCAGAACAAGGTAATTTAGGAAAAAAAGTGGCCCAAGAGACGATGCAGGAAGAAGAAAAGAGTACAGGAAGCAAAGGAAGGCGATATGGATGGGATGGAGTTAGTGAGTTGTAAGTTGAAATCGGGAAGCCCGCCTGAAGAATAGAGTGGTGATTTATTTTGAAGTTGTAGTTGAATTCAGGGAGCCCGCCTGAAGAATGGAGTGGCGATTTAGTTTTGAAGTTGTAGTTGAAGTCATGGAGCCCGCCTGAAGAATGGAGTGGCGATTTTATTTTGAAGTTGTAGTTGAAGTCAGGGAGCCCGCCTGAAGAATGGAGTGGCGATTTATTTTGAAGTTGTAGTTGAAGTCGGGGAGCCCGCCCGAAGAATGGAGTGGCGATTTTATTTTGAAGTTATAGTTGAAGTCAGGGAGCCCGCTTGAAGAACGGAGTGGCGAGTTATTATTTTTGAAGTTGTTGTTGAAATCAGGTGCCCGCCTGAAGAATGGAATGGCAATTTTTTAGAGTTTGTCGATAAAGTTAGAAGCCCGCCGGAAAAGCAGAACGGCATCTCAATTTCCAAGATTTGATAAGGATAGTGAAGAATCGGAAAGTTACAGAATGTAACGGAAATCCCCAGCATGAATCCAAGTTCAAAATCGGAAGGAAGGCAACAAGGATCAGAAAGATAGATTCAGACTTCGAAGTAGAATAGTTCGAAGATCACAAGGAAGGGACCAATGGTCGGAGTTCGGCAATCAAGATAGGCCGAAATAACAATTGTCAGAAAAATGGAGTGGCGTCAAGCCCGACAAAATGTGCAAGGAACATGGGAAAGTCGAGATGAAGAGATAGATAAGATTTCGCAATACTGTAACTTAGTCTAGCTTCTTATTTTTTGTTTAGCATGGTGTAATAAGGAGATCAGTTAAGCAGTAGCATCAGCAGCAACA
The DNA here is from genome assembly GCA_032618575.1 of Nicotiana noctiflora. Classification (NCBI taxonomy): domain Eukaryota; kingdom Viridiplantae; phylum Streptophyta; class Magnoliopsida; order Solanales; family Solanaceae; genus Nicotiana; species Nicotiana noctiflora. The sequence goes on from JASVEL010008067.1 coordinate 112,569, forward strand.
ACAATAACAGCAAGATCACAACTTCATGGTAGTCCCAACTACCAAAACTTCCCGAACTACAATTGACCTGATTCCCTTTTTAGCCAGGGATATGTAGGAGACCTTCTGAAGCAAAGGTTCGGTCAAACTTTTCCAAAAAAAAAAAAATCTTCATACGGAGTGCTCAAATAGGCAAAAATCGCTCGTATCCGCTCACTTATCTTTGCACGAAAACTCTTCATGTTTCCGCACAAAGAGGGGCAGCTGTGAGCACGTGATTTTTGCTCTACATGAGAACTACTCCCAAAAATTCAGAATAAAAGAGTTTTGTGTTTGTTTGCAATATTTATAGATTTTCTGTTATATTTCTCCAATTGTTTGCGTTTGAGTGCGTGTGTTTATTTGTTAAATAAGTAAAAAATACAAAAATATATTCGCATTCGCAAGTAAAATTCAGGTTTACAATTAAAAGTAATTAAGTTAGTTTTACGAAAAAAATATAGAAAATTACAGAAAAACAAATATGTATTTTTGCATTTTTTAGGGTTTAATATCAAACTTGTGTGATTTATTTTTTGATTGATATTTATTTGTGTGTGCTAATTACCAGTATAACTTAATTAGTATTCTTCTAAGTTAATTTGATTTTTGTAATGTAATTTAGAATTTTTTGTTTAGGAATTAAATTAAACAAAAAGAGAAGAAGAAAAGAAACAAAAATAATAGAGAAAATCGGACCAGGCCCAACACTCCAAGCCCAATTCTTGAGACCCAACTTAAATACACCCAATTCCCTCACCCAAAACCCAACCAAATAACTCATCAGTTAATACCCGACCCGACCCGGTCAAGACATGACCAAACCTCCATATTCTTTCTCATTTCTTAATTTTCCTAACCCTAGACACCTCTCTTCACTCTCTCCCTCTCTTCTTCAAACGACAGCCGCCGCCAGCCCCCTCTCCCTATCGTCCAAGCCGCCACACCCCAAACCCAAGCAACCATTCTCACGCCGCACAACAACCACTCTCACACCCCATCTCTTTCTCTTCTCCACCACGCCGCCGGTTCACTCCGAACAACCCCTCCAGCCATGGCCACCGACCACTGCCCGTCAACCGCCGTTGCTCACAACCTCCAAACAGTCGTCGTCTCAGCCGAGCATCACCATACAAATCCACAGTTTAAACTACCAGCAGCTGTGATTGCGGAAGAAAACAAAAAAATCAATTTCTTCTTTCATCTTTAGTGTTTTTAAATCTCAGAAAAAGAAATAAAGAAATTATATGCTGCATCTTGAAATATCAGAATTTTTGGTGTTCAAATCGTGGAGTTCGATTAAGAAGCCGCCTATGTCCAATACAACATCATTTGGTCCTGAAATAAATGATTGTTCCAGCGATGCCCGTTTTCACGGTTTTGACTGCTTGTTCTAGATTCCGGTAAGTTTCGAGACAGAATCATTTTTTTGTTGCTGTGAAGAATTGTGCTTCAGCCGTCGTTGTGTAAGCTTGTTTGGATTGTTCTTTAGAAAAGCTAATTAAAGGTTCAAATCTTTCCTATCTCTTTTAATTTCATATACGTGGTTTTGATGTTTGTAGTGTGATTGCGTTGCTTGTTTCATTATCTATTAAAGTTTCTTAAGTTGGTTGAATTGTACGGTATTTCTCGTCAAGGCAATATATACAGCTCAAGTTTATGATTTACTTCAAAAATTAATTGAGTTCCATGCTCGTTCATGTTTTCAGAGTCAATCATCATTGGTTCCCAATATGATTGGTTTGTTCCTGTTATTCTGGTGACTAGGAATTGATTTTCTTCATTCCAGTATTCAAAAATGTTTAAGCATGTGCAATCTTCTGCTGATTATATCTGTTTAAGATTGTTATGTGAATTTTGGTTAGGCATTGGTTATAGCTGATAGGTTTTTGGATAGATTAATAGCATCAGTAGCTTTAGGAGAGTAGCTTAGGGGATTGAAACCTGAAAATTATTCAATTTAAGTGGGCTGCCAATGCTGAATATTAATGTACCACTAAGCTATTGAATTGTTTAATCAAAAGGGACAAGTAGTGCAAAAGTACACCATGTGTAATACCTTTATTAGCTGGAAATGAGAACGAACATGAGGTGTGACTAAAAAGCTAAAGGAATGTTTAAAAGGTTTTAGAAGTAACATGGGCTAGGGAATAAACAGGCTGGAATGTGAGTTGTGGAATGGAATAGAAGGTTCTGTTTTGGTTATAAAAGAGAAATGAAAAACATGATGCAAAGGGGGGTATTCTGGAGGAGGGAACACACTGGAGAGAATAAAAAAAACACTAACAGAGAGAGTTTAAAAAACTGCAGAGACTGGAGAGATACAATTCTGAAACTAAGAATACAGAGAGAGTTTTAGGAAAAACAGACACACAAAAACTCACAGAGGGGGGATTTTAAGCATAAGGAATTCTAAAAGACAGTGAAAGTTTCAGGAGGAGAAAGAGACTTAAGAGATAGAAATTGGGAGTTTAAGGAGAGAGTTTTGACATAACTTAGAAAAAAAAATATAGCAAGAAGAAGCTACACTGTTCCATTGATCCTTCTCACTATAATTCCAGTTTTGTGCTAGAATTCAATCCTGTTGCTTGTTTGCTTCAAGGCTGTTTGGTTTTTAAATTATCCTGGGTTTCAAACTTGATTTGATTCACTGCTGTTGGGTCGTGGTTGTTTGCTGGAGTTGTTATTGGCTGTTGCTCTGCTGATCCCTCCTCTCATTTCTGTTCTGATTTTTTCAGGTATATCTTAGCCTCCATGGACATTACTCGAGTGTAACATGAAGCTTGACTCGGGAATATGAAATCTGTTGAGCATTTGCTTGAATCTTCTCTTTCTTTTATTCTACATGCTCATGATTTTCAGTTACTTGGTTTGTAGTAAGTGAATTTACTTTGTGATACTTGAATTTTAGTTTTAAGGCTGAATATGGCCCTCGCTTAAATTATTAGTTTAAAGTAATGTTAGAAGAGGATTACACTGTTGATCTTCTTCTACCTTGGAAGAACTGAACGAAAAAAAAACGAGAAAAAAAAACCTCACCCTCCTAAAGATCATCGTCTTCAATACCACTCCAAACAACCACCTTCAGCAGCTATACATATCGTCAAACCAGTAGCTATGAGTATTATCGTGGTTCCATCAAGGTCCTGTAATTTCTACTCGGATAATTTATATAACAGGTCCTTTTCTTCTCCTCTTTGATATGTGTTTCATCCATTGCCGACTGTGTTAATCGGTATTCTTTTGTAATTATTTTAATCTTCGTTTCAACCTGTTACTTGCTGACAACGTCTAGTAGTTCAATCTTTGTGACTTTAATTCCTTATCACCCTTTTGTGCTAAATAGATTATAATATTAAGTGAACAAGTTTTGTTGGTACAGATTAGTTTTAGTTGATTTCAATGTGATGTCATTTGTGAAAGATGTTGAATTGATCTAGTTATTTGTCTTTTAGCCGTCGATATATTACTTGTTTTATGTGATGATTCATCCATCAGTGTTGCCTTTTAAGTCAAATGATTTCAATCTCATATCTTCTGATAATCGTTATGTTTCACTCATGAGTGGACATAATCGAATTTAGGTAGAAATCATAGGATTATGCACTTGGAAATTCATTTTGTATATCACACAAAGGAAATACTTGATGAATTACAGTTTGGTAATATTATGTATTCAAAACGAATTTTTTTTGAAACCGTGAGCAATATTTATCATGTCCGTGGTACGGTTTCCGTGGCGTGGTTGCGATATCTAAATTAATTATTTGAAAAAAAAAAGTGAATATGCATAGTTTAACTAATTGCTAATCCTTAGAAACACATGTGTGCCATTTAGTTGAATTTTCACGGCCCTCGCAAAGTTAATAAACACGTAGTTTCTTTAGGCGCAATTTTAATAATTTTACCTTTTTAAATACGGGTGTGCATTTCATGCGGTCCAAATCCAAATCCCAAAATGTTGAATAAGAATGTGTCGAGGATCCGGATGCATTTCATGTGACGTGATTCGAAACATATTTTTAGGCGACGTTCTCTTTCGTAAATAATAATAATAAAAGCGGTAAAAGGATATTAATTTGTATTAAGTACATAACTGTTAAAATCAGATAAATAAGCCGAATATGACAGTTAAGCGGCCATGCTAGAACCACGGAATTCGGGAATACCTAACACCTTCTCCCGGGTTAACAGAATTCCTTATCCGGATTTCTGGTTCGCGGACTGTTAAACAGAGTTATTCTTTTCCTCGATTCGGGATTCAACCGGTGACTTGGGACACCATAAATCTTCCAAGTGGCGACTCTGAATTAATTTTAAATAAATCCCGTTTCGATTGTCCTTTAATTGGAAAAACTCCATTCGCGCCCTCGCGGGGTACACGCCAAAAGGAGGTGTGACAACAAGTCGTATTGATCCCAATTCTCTTCTACTGAAAAGGAGCAAATCATTAGCAAAACTCAATTGTATAATCTACATCTTTGCACATCTTGGGTGGAAATTAAAATATGAATTTCTCAGTGGAGTTCAATGTTTCTTGGTTAGGCACTACATGGCACTCACAAACAAGAAGGGGAACATTGGGTCCTCTTGTCTTAGACCCTTCTTGGCTGGAAATGGTGCACAAGGTTTCCCATTTATAATGATCGAGTACGAGACAGTTTTAACACATGTCAGTATCTACTATATTACTTAATAATAATAAAGAAAGAAAAAAAGTACGGTTTATCCGAGCATCTTGGAATCAATCCTTTTCCATTTTACTCTTCTTAATATGATGATTATTGACTTTTTATCTTGGATAATGAAGTCATTTCCAGTCGTCTTGGCTATTATTGAATTAAAAGACACTATGGCATTGTACTATACAAAGTTGCATATTAGTTTAAATATCTTTATTTAATGTAACGACTCCTAGCCATAGCAGTCCAACGGGACGGGCCGTCCTGTCCCGTCCCGCGTCTCGGTTCCGTCCTGTCCTATTTTATTTTAAACGGGATGGGCCAAGGTTAAACGGGACACGGGATGAGACGGGACGACCATTTCATCCCGCTTGTCCCGACCCATTTCGTTCCGTTTTGTCCCGTCCCATCTTGTCTGTCCCGTCTCATCTCGCCCCGCCCCATCTCGTCCCGTTCTGCCTGTTTCGGTTGTCCCACGAGTTTTTATGGTATATTTGTGAAATTTCTATTATATTTGGTAAGTATAAAACAAACCCAACTTATGCATAGGCCATTAATGAAATGATTGCAAAATTTAAAAAGTATTTTGTCTTTATTCCCCAAGTTTATTAATTTCTAAAATACTTAACCCATATTTAAAATCAAGAGGTGCAAAGGGACTTGTTCGTAAAATTTATCAAAGTTTAGCAATTCAAGAATATGAATAACCATCTCTCGAAGACTTCCAAGCTAACAGATATTCTTATGCTAGAATCTAGATCAATGTTTGACAAATATAAATTTATAGAAACAAGTGGTGAAACTCCTCCTACTACTTCTAAGTCTAGAGTAGAAATTCTTAGCACCGGAGAATGCTTTTAGCGCAACAATATTTCAAATCGAAGATCATAGACATTCATTAGTAGAGGACAACCTAGAGATTTTCGTATTATTCAGAGCTTGGATTAGTGCAGAAAGAAGAAATCATGGTTTTGAAAATTAACCACTTGGGAAGAAGAAAAATACAATGAGATCCTTAGCAGTTAGCACTGGGACCGATGATAGCATGGAGCTCATAGAACATCAATCAACATTGTCAATTCCAGAACAATGTTCGAGAGATATTATTGATAAGTTACAAAGAAGCTATATATGAGCTTACAAATATTAGTATGATAATTTTTAATTAGCTACTAAGAGGCTTAGTTCAACAGAACCTTTCCTAGAAGGTGGCTACGTAGATTAGGTGCTCTTCAAAAAAATTATATTTGTATTTGAGATTTGAAAGTTCCATTAATAAAATAAAAAGCTCTAAGCGTTGAATCTTTTTTCATGAGTTGTCTTAGTTACTTAATAGTTAATACTTGGAAATTATATTAAATAAATTATTACTCTATTATAAATTTATAATTACTAGAATATTCCATTAAAAGTCTTTTGTTTTAATATTTTATAATTCTTTACTTAGTTTTTTATTTTTTATTTTAAAATAATAACATTTAAGTTTATTAAATAAGTCAAAATCTAGTAGTTGCAAACTTTAAAAACATAGTAATTTTCAAAAAAATTAGACGTTTTTTTATTTAAAAAAATACTTAAGGCCCACAAACCCGTCCCGTCCCATCCCATCCCGTTTGTTAGCGGGACGGGATGGGACAACCCTTTTGTCCCGTCCCGCCACCATCCCGATTAAATATCGTCCCGTTGGACAACCATACTCCTAGCTGAGAAAAATCAACTTATTATATCAGCAGAATCTTGAAACAACAATCCAAAAGACTGAACGAGATCCAATATCCGGAAGCAAGAACTATGGTGGTATTTACTCAATAAAATATCATTGTTTCATGGTTATTTTCCAGTCACGATAGCATGGGGAAGCTAATTAAGAAAGGGCACCTTAACCATATAAAGCTAGATAAAATTTTAATGGTTCACAAGAACAAAAGAAAAATGGAGAAAGAAACAACCAGCAAGGACCGCACAAAATTGAATAAAACTGCTGGTTATAAAAAATTGCATCTTCATATCTATCAGCTTGATCCACTCTCTATCCTCACCTCATTTTTCTTCCTCCTTTATTTCAAGTGAACGAGATAAGCAACCTCCTCGAGAGTTGTAAATTAGAAGAAATTATTAGTGGTCCTACTGCAGTTTATCTTCCACATTTCTACAGCATCAAATAGTGAAGAAGTTGCCCATGGAGATTGTCAGGAGATGAAGCACATTCATAGTTGAGATCACTTTCCTCAATGTACTTAAGCACAGATTGACTGTTGACTGTACAATCCATTTATTCCATGGGCAAACTGTCGCCTGTTTCTTCTACGCTTTATCACAGGCAAAAATCCGTCTCCGTCCTCGTGCTTATTTTTATTTACATCAACTGTCTTTGCCCCGCTATATTTATTTGCTTCTGTCAAAAGTTCTTTTTTCCCTTCACTTCCAGAGTGTAATTTAATTGCACTATCATCTGCACTTGCTTTAGCAGCGCTAACTAAGAACTCAGACTTCTTTGTACTAACTGGAAATTCACTTGGACCATCTGAAGTGTTCTGTTTTGACTTCACAATGAAGCTATTTTGTATTTGCCTAGCTAGCTCTTCCCTCTTAGCATGTAGTCTACTTTTTGTTGATCTAGCATTTCTGACGTCAATTGTAGCCTTTTTATCAAGCTTCTCCTCTGCTGAAACTATTGTGACCAAGTTATTCAACCCTGTCGAAGAATCAGCATCAACAGCTACTCTTGAATCTTCAGTTGCAGCACTCGTCGACCGTGCTTTACTTGGAACAAATTCAGGTGCATGTGGATTCATGATTCTTGGCAAATCATAACTGCTTATTTTAGCAACAGGACTTTGGTACTTCACATATCCATTTTTCATGCGAGAATGGCTTGTCCTGTGGTACAAAGATGATCTGGGACCACAAGGAACTCTCTCAGCAATTGATGGAAAGCCCACTGGTTCAGTAAGCATGCCTTGGTTGGCTCTAACATCATAGACGTTGGTCACAGCAGCAGAAATCAGCATATTGGTCAAATGGTAGGCACCTGGATTGAATGGTTCGGCAGCCGCAGATAGCTTGCTCCCATTTGATCGAAAAGATTTTTCCTCATTACTTGAACATGAAACACCTTCAGGCTCCAGGGAAGATTTCTCTGACTCAGATCCACTTATCTGGCCTTCGTCTTCATGGATTCCTTGTCCGTCTTGATCATTGGCAGGTGTAGCCTCTATGGTCACCGACTGCTTTCCATCTTCTTCTGATGTTTCAGTTGGACTAACGCAGATCTGGGAATCAGTTTTATCCTCATTTAATTCTTCTACTTTCTCCAATAAAGGCTTTAGAACCGTACCTGGTGGCGACACTGCTACTTCTTTGTATGATAAGGATTTGGAAGCCATGGTAGCAAGAGAGGCAGGAGGAGAGGGAACAGTGATATTTGATGTGCGAGAAACTTCGGCAACAGTCATTTTAGCAGAGAGTTTGGTTGACTTTTCAGAAGAACTGAAGCTAGCAGCTTTTAGTTGCTTTACAGGAGAAAATTCAACTAAACCAATCTTAGATGCCACTTTTTGTCCCTGTGAAGTAACTTCTTTCCTGGAACTGCTGTCTCGGGGGAAAAAGTATTCCAAGTTTGTATTGATCTTGGCAAGACCTGGTTGCCTTCGGTTGAACATCTTGCCACTACCATGGCCCGTCCGTGTTTTCGAATTCGCTTCCTGCCACCCTTCATCAGAACTACTTTCTTCATTTATTTCCACTGATTCCTCATTTCTAGCGCCATTACCGCCTTCAAGTTCTTGAGTATCAACCCTCTCTGAGTCGTTTTCTTTCTTGTTAACTTCTACTACAGTCACAGGATTTTCTGTAACATCATGATCCAAGGGGCTGTTACTTCTTCCATCATGCTGTCCTTTATGAGATTGATCATCTACTGGCAACACCTAAGAAGCCATAAAGAAGGAAAGAGTAACAGCGTTAATTGGCAGCTCGAGAAAGAAATGATATTTGGCAACTCAAAATGACCACAGCCAAAATTATCCTTCCCTCCCCAAGGAGGTTTTCCCAGGATCTGTGTTCGTAGTCTCGCCTAAATTATGAGGTTAAGGATCATGTGCTGAAGTATCAGGACTAGATTTTCCCCATTAACTCGAACTCCAATATCATTTCACTTTTTGATGCCTCAATATAACTTACAGTTGAGATTTTTGGGATTAAGACTATGTTCTAAGTTAAACGTACAGAAAACGTTTGCAGCTCCATCTGAATTACTCTCAATGCAAGAAGTTTCAGTGAATTAAAAAATAAGAAGAGCATATACTACAATACTGAGTGATGAACTACCTTTGAACGTCGCTTCCTCTGTGCTTCAATGGTCTTTGAACCCTGGCCAGGACTAATGTAATCCAATAGATCTGACACGCTACATCAGAAAGTAAGAGATTTGGTACCTTATACACAAGCATATAGTTCAAGCCCGAGTAACACCAATTCAAAGGTAAAGTTTCAATACCTGAGGTGACCTTTGCTAGCAATGGTTGCATCTAATCTAGGAGCTCCAGTTCTTGCAGCTTCCTGCTGCTCTAGGGCTTTTGATTCAAAGTATTCAAGCCATGCAGCAGCATCCTACATATATATAATGCACATGTAACTCTCCAACTTTAAAATGCAGCAACAGATTGGTGATTTAATAAGAGTCAAGTCACTTATTGTCTTCTACTAAGAAAAGACCTCATTCTTACTGGGAAATGCCAGATGTAACAAAAAGACAAGGCAAGTATGTTATTTGCTGAATACGTTTACAAAGAAAGCAACACAATACAGAGAGAGAGAGTGTGTGTGTGTGTGTGAGAGAGAGAGAGAGAGAGAGAGAGAGAGAGAGAGTGCTATCTGGAGCATCATTATGTTTTGCCGCTCAGAATTTGTAGATGGATTATTTCCATTACAAAGAAGTTTCAGTTTTTTCTGAGAGAAAAATACATAGTTTATCTTGATATCAACAAGCTCTGGGGAAATATTCAATGGGCCAACCCGAACATCTAACTCATGTTGAAGCATTCCGGAAAAAACTGAGAAGTGAAACACTCTGTAGAGCCATAGTAGTAACTATTAGTAAAGAGGGAATCAGTTGCTAAATTTGCACACACCTGAGTACGGAGATCCTCTGCTCCTAGTTTTGCTTGAAGAATCTGCAATGTAGTTTGCTCATGTTGCACACTCAGTGAATATGCTTCCATGAGAGAAAGAGCTATAGCTATGGCATGATAGCTGGCAGCAGTCTGTCCGAGGTAACAACAGAGTTAACAAAACTATAGCTGCTAAAGGGTGGCAAAAAGCAAAGAAAAATTTCACAAGCACCTAACCTAGTAAAAGGATATCGTAGTATGATTATCAGTATCACATGCACATGCGCACACAAATTCTGATAATGACTTTACATGTCTGATGTTCAAATATGAGAACTGAGAGAGAGAGAAAAACCTGTATATGATCTACTCCCAGTAATCTTTGGTTGCACTTAAGGGCTTCGTGTAGATATCTAAGAGCAATATGCACATTTCCCATGCCCTCTTCCATCATAGCCACATTTATGTATGTAGCAGCTGTGTTTGGGTGAGATAGTCCACATGTAAAGTGAAGAAGAAATAAGGCACGGTTGACATACCTGAAAATCAATTATGAACTTGCTCCAGTTATCAAAGTAAATAAGCAAAATGAATGAACAGCTAAACATAGTAAGATCAGTCAAGACTTCAACAAGAATGAAAAATGAATGAGTGAGACAAGACGGAGAAATCTTCTGCATCCTAAAACTACAATTTTTATAGTTTAACAGATTTGGAATCTAAAGGTTGAGCAAGCCATGAAGTCTTGGTTTCAAAATATGACCAACTAGAAAAGAGGATCCTTTCTCACTCACTTTAGAGCCAACTCTATGTGCTGGAGACGATAGTAGAATACAGAAAGATCCCCGTAACTTTTCATTGTATCTGGATGGTCAAGTCCTAGCTCCCTCTCATTGATATCCAATGCCTTCTGTTGATAGATTGTTGCCTAAATAGCAATAATAACCATTTAGATAGATTATAATCATATATTCTGCAATTCTGTATATCCGGGGAGTCTGCATTTCTTCTTTTTGTCAGTAAATGCAAATGCAATGTCTGTTGCGGAATACACAAGTGAACGAAAGGTCAAAAGAAAAGTAAAGAATTTCATGAATTGGAGAAATCCAAAAGGCTGACGGTGGGAGCTCGCATAATTGGAAAAACAGCACAGATGTTTCGGAGTACTTCCGAAATCGTCTGTCAAACATCAATATTTGATAATTTCTTCCTTGAACTACCTTTGCGAAACTTGAAAACTTTTCATCAGCTACATACTTGGATTAACTTTTAAGAACTTAGTTCTGGAATAAGATAATTAACTAGCAAGATATGAAAATAAGGAGAAAAAAGCATACTTTAATGTTACATGCCACTTAATTCATCAAGCCAAGCGCCGAAATTTATGTTACCTGATTGAAGTCTCCAGTGTGATAAAGGACAACGGCCAGGAGGCTATATGCACTTGCAGTGGCACGGTGATAGGGGCCACATACAGCTATCAATTTTGCCAGGGCCTTCAAGTAAATACACAAGCAACAAAAGTAAATCTGTGTCCTAAGGTCAAAGAAAATCTATGCGCTTTGAGGGATGGACTTCAGAGACTTCTGAGTTTGCATATACTGTTATTTTATAATCTATACCTTTGTTCCATACATTACAGCATCCTCCAACTTCCCTTTGTCAAGGGCAACCTTAGATGATTCTAGTAAAGTCCGTCCATCAGCAGAAGAGCATCCAACATGCTGAAAGGAAGATAATAATTAAATCAAGCCACATTTCAAGTCATATCATGAAGTTCAAAAGGTACGGGTAGAGGCAGAAAGGCTTACTTTACACAAAGGCACTATGCTGATAACATCAGTTTTACTGAATGGATATGGGCTTTCCATATCATAATCTTTTGTAATCAACTCTAGTCCAACCTGAAATAAAACTAACGTTATTTACTTTGAATGGTAAACTTTAATAAATGCAGCCACGCTTATAGTACCTTATGACAAAGTCCACGGAGGACCGACAATTTCCTCAACTGTTGGAATTCATCTTTTAATCTCCAACTGAATCTTTCAAAAAGAAATTCCCTTAACCATTGCATCTTGAGAATGTGGTTTTCATCACTTTCTTCTGTGCTAGAGGACCCAAACAAGAAATTTAAGGATGATGCTATAGCAGCTGGCAACTTGGCGACATTGTCAATCGAGGCAATGACAGCTCTAAGTACATGCTTGAAAGCTCGAGTAACCATCTCATGAATACAAAGCGATTGTATGTGAGGAAGCTTCTCTGCAAGTTCAACCTACATTATGCA